>VWZW01006483.1:22102-92343 GCA_013397115.1 Edolisoma coerulescens | reverse complement strand
CATTGGTGAAGATATTAAATAGCACCGGTCCTTAAAGGGGCCCCTAAAAGACCCATCATCATGGTCTTGGATTTGCATCATTGCAAATGACCCATGGTCTCAAACAAGGGAAGGGGAAGGCTACAGGCCAGGAAGGCTACAGCACATGGCAGCACCTTACACATCACTGCTTTGAACGACCCCAGTTGTCAGCCTGAGAGAATTGTAGGAATATCTGCACTGAAAGCACTGCAGTTCACTCTTTGTTACGGCATCCATGGCTCCTTGCTTGCCAGCCCAACAGCAGACAGGCAGGCTGCCTGTCCTGCACATGGAGAGGACAGCAGCATTTCCCACTCCTCTAGGGCCCAGACTAGCAATGCAAGGAGCTGCTGCGTCCCCTCCAAAAGTGGCAGCTCCTTTGGCATCAGTCCTAGGGGACTGGAGCCTGGGAATGGAGATTTTGCATCCTGCCAGAACTGCCCTCCTTCCTGCTGGTAAGTTTTTTACTAGCTGATGTGATGTGTGCTTCAAGATAAAGCTATCCCAAAAGCCACTGGGGTATTCCATTGGATAAGGTAACCTGTAGCATGTGTGAGGCTAACAAAGCTGAAATTTAGGTAAAATGTGCATATCCATTTCAGCTTATTCACATGTTATGTTCTGTTCTGAGTTTCATGACTTTCCAAGCCCTGGGAACATAACACATCCCTGTATAGTCCCTGCCTGCAGGCCCTGAGCTACATCCCGTGCCCCAGCCTGGCTGCAGGCAGCCACCTGCTCTCAGCCCTGCTGCCACTCTTGCTTGCTCTCTCCAGAAGTCAGCTTCCAGATAACCCAAATGCCACCCTGTTCTCTGTTTTTAACTTTCCTCTTGCTTGCTCATGCCTCCTGTTAGCAGCAGCCAGCCCAGGTGAAAGCAACAGCAGAGGGTAGGGAATGCTGTGTCTTGCACGCATTCCTGGCAGGAAGCACCAGTTCAGACCAGCTGCTGGTGTTGGTTGGTTGCAGTCATAGCTTGACTGGAGCAAAAAATTTTCCACAAGTTCTGTGTGATGAGGAAATATAGTATGTGGTAGAGGCATCAACACAGGGTGTGAACAAAAGACAAGTTTAACTTAGCAGAGGGTTGAGCTCAGGGAATGAAGAGCTCAGGTCTGTGCGCAGTCTTGACAGCTGCAAGGTAGAGGTGTCTGATATTCAAAGCAGGGTGTGAAGTAAATGGAGAGGAGAGGAAAATGAGACTCTGGATTTAGATCTGTGCTTAAGCAGTGCTAGGGAGGATGTTCTCCACTAGAGAGAGGAAGAAACTTCATCCCTGGGGACCCCCACATGAAGTACAGAAGAGGAGCCACATGCAGCACACAGCAGGAGCCCTGTGCCAGTGTGGTGCTGACTGGCTGCACACAGCCTGACAGGTGGCCACATAGCAAAAACATACCAGTGAGTAAACCTACATCCTCTGATGTCACAACGAGACACTCAAAAGTTTAGCAGAAGAGGGGGAGGTCATAGGGAGAGGAAATGTAAATCATAGGGATTTTTTCTGTGTTCGTGCCCCTAGCAAAGGAGATGTGGGATGACGTATTGGGAATTGCCCTTGGACAGTAGGGTCATGACCTGCAGGGAATTAAAAGCCAAATATTTTTTCAGCTGCAGCTGCACTATGTCCACTTGAAGGCAGTGGGGACTTAGAGGAAACTGGGAGCCAGTCTCTGCTGCAAATGGAAATGAGGTCTGGTAGGTTAAACTAAACTGGGAGACATTATTCTTACAGCCCAGATGACCAGGTTCAAATGAGGTTGTGACTGGGAAATGCCTTCTTACTCACACAAGTGTATTTCTCTTTAATATCTCGTGATGAAAATCCTGAGCAGCTGGAGGTAACTCACTTTGGCATTTTGGCTTTATGACTGTATGTTGGAAACTAATGTCTTAACCATGCTTTTGAGGACTGTTACGTAAAGAGTTTAAAAGCCCTCTGGAACTGATGTTTGTGTAAAACCAGACATTTTGGTGGGTTATGAACTGAGAGGTTGCTAATCTATTTCCTGGCTTTTTGGGTCTTGATTCACTGTGTGTTACTCACTGAAAGAAATCATAGCTGTTGCTTTCAGCATTGTTTTGATGTTCTAATAACAGCCACACTCTGATTTTCTAATTGTGGGAAGAAGATGGAAAAGCAGCAGAGCCATGATTTGTGAAACAGAGACCCTGCTTCCTGAGACTCTACATCAAGCAAATTCTTCACATACCGTGTGCCAGTCTTCAGTGTACGCCACTCAGCATTCCCACAAAAATAGCTTGGTCAGAGATTGACTGAGAACAGGTCTTTTGCTTTTTCAGTTCAAAATACTGTTTTCTTTTTATTTTCCTGTTGTTTTTGTTTTTGTTGTTTTGTTTTGTTTTTAAAGAAGCTGGTAAAAACGAAAAATAAAAAAGGAAAAATAAATCTAAAAAAACCCCTAAAAAAAAATCACAGAAACTTAAATTCACCATGATCCTGATTTGTTCTATATCCACACATATAGCTCAATACAGAGAGCTACTGAAAAACTGACAGAAATATTTGTGACAATGGTCTTCGGAAAGATTAATGGAAAGTTTAGCATCATGTTGTGTAGGGTGAAACAACTGAAATTCATAAAAGGAAGTTCAGCACATACACCTAATAAAATGACATAAAAGCAAGAGAAACTAGAAATGTTAACAAATGTTGTCTAGAAAATAACATATTTTTCTGGGAAGAATAGACTGCAGAGCATAAATGTAAGAACCTTTTTCCAGTAAAATACAATTATATATATAATCTTGAGAAAAAAACCAAACAACTAGGAAATGTGAGGGAGTTTAGATGTGGCAACCTTTTCAGATAAATATGTTTTTTATAAGGTTAAAATCTCTTTGAAAGACAAACCATCATTATCTGTGAGTATTTTCTAATGCTTCAGTTTACAAGTTACTGTCTTTGTACTGGAGCTGAGCAGAATATAGAATCATCACAGAATCATAGAATGGCCTGGGTTAGAGAAAGGACCTTAAATATAATCTAGTTCCTACCCCACTGCTGTGGGCAGGGGCACCTTTCACTAGACCAGGTTGCTCAGAGCTCCACTGAATTCCTCTTTAGATGAAAATATTTAGATGTTCATTGCCAAGAAATGTTTAAAACAGATTTTTTGCATATTGAAATTCAATGCTTCTAATTTATATAATAACAACTACCTGAATGGTAAGAATTGTTTCTCTTAGGAGGAGAAACACAGGTGACACTAATGAATTACTCCTTTTGTGCAGTGCAAGTTAGTTCCAAGGAATATATGTGCAATATCTTTTTCCTGAGGCTATGAAAAGGTGGTGTGGAATGAAGGAAAGAAATACTTTTGCCAGTTCTCTTATCTCATGATAGGGGTCAGAGTATGAGCCTAATTTTCATGTGTTTCAGAACTTCCTTTTTTTCTCTTGAATCTCAGAGAAAGATGCTCATGCAGGTCTCCTTCTGGTTTTGCACTAAAAACCAGCTCTGTGGTAGAAATTACTACATGTTATTTGAATTTTCACAGAATTATAGAATCATTTTGGTTGAAAAAGACCCTTAAGAGCATTGAATCCAACCATAAAGATGTCTAGTCCACCACTTCACCATGTCCCTAAGTGCCACATCTACCCACCTTTTAAATACCCCCAGCGATAGTGATTGTACCATCTCCCCAGGCAGTCTGTTCCAATTCCTGATGACCCTTTCCATGAAGAAGTTTTCTCTCATCTCCAATCTAAACCTCTCCTGGTGCAATTTGAGATCATTTCTTCTCATCCTGACACTTGTTACCTGGGAAAAGGGTTCGACCTCCATTTGGATACAGGTTTGTCACCCCCAGGCTTATCTCTGTTGCGCCTGTTTTTCTCCCTTTCCCCCTTCAAATCTCGTTTAAAGCTGTTGCAATGAACCTAGCTAACTGCAGCAGTCCTTTTTCCACTTTGAGACAGGTGTACCCCATCTGCTGCCACCAGGTCTGGTATCATGTAGCCCAACCCATGGTCAAACTCTGAAACTGTACTTGTGACACCGGTCATGGATCCAGGTATTGACCTGCTGGGTCTTCACGTTTCTTTTCTCATCATTTCCTCTGAATGGAAAGATAGAGGGGAATAGTGCTTGCACTCCTGATCTGTTAACCAGACATCCCAAAGCCCTGAAATCTCTCTTGGTTGCCCTTGGAAGTCTTATTGCAACTTTGTCACTGCCTGCACAGAAAATCAATAGAGGGTAACAGCCCAAGGGCTGTGCTGGGGTAAGAAGTTTTGTCATCATGCATTTAACAAGGGTGCCAGGGAGGCAGCAGATACCTGAAGATATTCAAAAGGCGTCTAGACACAGTCCTGGTTATCTACCCAGGCTGTCAAGAGTAGGAAGAGATCTTTAAGAAACAAGTCCTACTTAAATCTCTGGGCTAGGACAATGTCCTTGCAGGGGGTGAAATTGTCCAACCTCTTTTGGGCTGAGTAGGCTAAATCACTCAGATCCCCTCACTTGAACAGCTCATTCAAATACCATCTGCTTCTTCTTCTTACTGCTCTGACTGATGGTTCTATGATTACCAAGCTCTGTCCAACCCCATTTTGAGTAGGCCACCCCAAGAACAGTGGAGAACTTCAACCCCTCTTTGCAGTTTTGGACTGCTGGCGGGTTCTAATCACAGCTTCCAAGGCATTGTGCAGCTGAGCACACCACCAAGGCAGCATTAAACATCTAAGGGAATTTGACCCTCAAAGCTGTGACCTTGGACTGCCTTTAAGTAGTACTTAATACCAGACAGACAAAGTATTCTCTTGGTGGGTGGAGGCTTGGGGGGTTCGGCCTATGACAGTGATACTAGAATTGGCCATCTGATCACATGAAGCTGAATTTTCTAACTTTAAGCATTTAAAAATATTTTAAAATAAATTTGGTCCAAAATTCACAAGCGAAGCAGGAAATTAGTGGGTGAAATTACTATTTCACCGCGTAAAATCCCTGGTATCAGAAGTCTCAGTCTGTTTACAATGGTTAAAAACCTCAATTAGACTGTTGAAAAGACTGCCTAATATATTGTAGTTTTCTGACAGAATGAGTATTTGTTGTGATTTTCGTAAATGTTTTGTTAAATCAGGTAGAACTTGACAAAACCACTTTAAGAGTATGCAGGTTATGTTTAGACACTGAAACACTAATTACACTATATGAAAAAGTAGATAAATACACTACTTTTTGTGTGTAACTGACCACAAAAATGTTTTAGATAAACTGGATAGGATGAAAAAATATTTTCCAAGATATTTTTCTCTGCTTAGATTTTAGATTTAAATGCAGGTAACAGAAAGTAAAATTTCTCACCTTCCTATAGCTTTCAACTTCGAAGAAAAAACTGTGTGCCCAAGAAACCGCTGGCCTGAATGTAGCTATTTGGCGCAGAAAGCACACAGAGAAAACTTTCACTTCCCATTCCTACATTGAGACAGATACACAAGTATATCATTCCAGATACTAGAAAGAAATAAGAAGTTTAAAAAGTCCAGACATTGCCTTTTACCACTTTCCAGATATAGTTGCTTTTAAGAGAAATGAGATTATGAGTATCACAACTCTTGGATCTGGAGAAGACAGCTCACCTGTGAGTTTGGGAAGACCGTGAGACCTTGTTGCTCCAAACAGTTTTTCAAAGTGATTGAGATGAGAAGTTGGAACCTTCTGCATCTACTGGTTAAATTCTGCATCCTGTGTGTTGGGTTAACAGTTTCTAAAGAAGGCTTGTATTTTCTTTCTTGTAAGGATCAAATCTAATGGCGAATGAATCCACTTCAGTGAAGAGGACTTAACTACATTTTACAGTAACTCCAGATAAGGTTTTCAGGATATTTTACTTTGTAGTTCCACAGAAGGGGAAATAAAACATTGACAGTGCCATATATAAAGAAATCACACAGTATTTTACACCCCAGCCACTGAATCACTCAATAACTCTGTTCAACTCTACTTGCTGACACCACACAATAGATAAATCAGCTCTTTGGAAGGAGAGTCTTAAAAAGTTTCCAGATAAGGCATGGCAAAAGAAAGAATGTAATTCCCAAGATGTCATTTGTTAGGAAAAGAAACAAAACTAGCCCCTAATGAGTCTGGGTTTTGATAGTCAGTTTATAGGTATTCCTAAACTTACTGCGGGGAAATTGGAAGATATCCTACAAAGCACGCAATTTGAACTCCATTTTTTCTTAGGAGTGGGAGCTAAATGGCTTCTAAAATAACGGAGATTACAAAATAGTTCACGTTGCCTGTCCTAAAGAGGTATGAGGAAGGTATCCACTGATTTCTTCAAGAAATTGCTTTTGACATAAGGAACATATACAATGAATTGAAAAGGTTCTGCATTTTGCTATTTTCCTTTTTATCCTTAATTCTATGTGAATTTGCCGTACTTTCCCAGTTTTGAAAGAACATAGCCCATATATGGGCTAAAGTTATGAATACTTGGTACAGTCTCTCCTAAATAAGGATTGAAAGAATGACACCGCTGGAAAATGCCCTGTTCCAACCCTAATAATACATAGTATATTTTAGAAAGTGTCAGAATAAAGCTAACTTCTTATCTGGTGGAAATCAACAGAAGCAGTAGTGTAAGAAAGTATAGGCAAGCTGTTCCTGCTCCCTCGTAACTGATTTCTTGTTTTCTGGGCTAAATATGTTAATTTTTAGCCATGTTTGACTAATCATCTGAGCACTACATTATTATACACAGCATGTATGGATGGATATGTACCCTGTGAAGAGGGAATGGCTCAAATGCATGAAGCTTTACTACAGGGTGGCTTGGAAGGCAGAACCAGAGGGAAGAATGCCATGATGAGTGTCCTTGATAGACTAACCTACTTAGAAGTAGTGTTGGATGAAACTTTCCATAAACAGCTGGAAGAAGCTTCAAAATTGCAGGCCTTGCTCCTCATGGGAGACTTGAACATCTTCTGGAAGACACTTGCATGTGTCATGTCTAATGTATGGATATATGCAACACTTCAAATTATTTTTCCTGGAGAGATAGTTCTCCATTCTTTAATCACAGGCAAACGTCTGTACCACAATTTTAGCCAGAAACAAAAATGTCATACAAGCTTGAGCCACACAGTCTCAGATTTTTTATTCTATTCTATTCTATTCTATTCTATTCTATTCTATTCTATTCTATTCTATTCTATTCTATTCTGACTTCCCAATATTTGATGTAGTGCTGGATGAGGACAAAAAGGAGAGAAAAGAGTCTACCCCATGGGCCTCTGAGGTCATTTTTGATGACATGTTAAGAAAAGATGACCAGCAAAATTAAAATCACAAACTAAATAACACAGATCTTCCAATAAACATCATCTTAAGTACCTCGCCAAGGCAACACCATTTCACCTGTGGAGAATCCTGTTTTCTGGTGTGGGGTGACTGTGTTTATGGGGAACAGACGAAATCCATGGACAGTCCTAGAGCCAAAGCCATATTTAACACAGCATCAACATGAGCTATTTTTGAGTCTCTGATTAAACCAATGTGATCTTAATCATCCCAAAAAAAAAAAAAAATCAACCCCAGAAAGATATTAGATAGTTGGCTCATTGTAGTCTCCCTCTGTAAATATTTATCCTATTAGAAAAGTGACTTTCAGGGAAATTCCTTGAGATTGGTGGAGACTGCTGTCCCGTTCTGAGAAAGTCTTTTACTTCATTACTGAACCCTGGTAGAGAATAAAAGATTTACCCAGAAAAAATACTTCTGTCAAGGAAAATGTTAATGTAGGAGCTGAGTTAGAAGCTGTTTGGCTTGGAAAAGCCAATGGTGAGTAAAGACAGTATTGTGGTTGTCTTCCCTCTTCTGATAGTAATACATACAGAAAGAACTCTGCTTTTGTCTCTCTGAAGCCAGTGATTATCATAACTAAGGGCATGTATAAAGAAATAAGATTATTTTAAAAAATTAAATCATAGTGGGTAAGGTTCCAGTTAAATTACAACTGGCAGGGATTATGACAGGCAAATGGAGCTATTTTTAAAATATAATAGCAGCTAGTGAATGAGGGAAGGAAATGGCTGGTACTTCAGAAGTGAATATAAACAATGGCGATACTTTTTTGTTCATAAAAATACATAGACCTAGAACAGCTGTCAAGAGATGATAATTTACACCCTTCCTCAAGGCATGATCATATATATCTACACTATTTCTGACAGAGGGCCTGTCAGCATGTGCTTGATCACATCAAGCTATGAAAATAACATGAGTGTTCTAGACATGCTTCTGAAGTGCTTCTATTCAAACAGTGTTTTCTCATGTCTCTGCTACACCATAGCTTAAAGTTGTTGATCAATATATTTCTTACCTGATGGAAAGAGTACACAACACTTTGCTCTTTGCATTTGTTTTCTTTACTCTTGAGAGATGTTATTTTGCCTCAGAGAACTTGTACTTGAACTGAACAATCAAAATTTGCTCTAACTACTTTTAAAGGTCAGACTTCTAATAATTCATAGTCAACATTTCTTTTTCAAGAGAAACTAGACTCAGCTTTGCAGCTGAGAGATTATGAGTCTTATTGAAAACAATATTTTAAATTACAAATCACATCATGAGGTTTTCTTTTTCCTTTTCTTAAATTGGTGAATCATAGCATTTTAGTTTTAATAGCATTTTTTTGCTTTAATCCTAGTAACAGAGAGTTAAAGTCCGGATAGATGTTTGATTTACAGGTTTTTAAAAATATAAGTCTTAATCACTTTCCTTCCCTCCAATGTCAAGGATGCTAGAGGAGAGCTGTTACAATTCTTTAGAAAAAAAGAAATAAATTTTGGGGATTTCACAAATTTCATAAACATTTTTCTCTTTGGTTTAGAAATGATCCACATCTTACCCATGTGAATCTTGATTTGTTGTTGGTTTTTTTTTCTCTCTTTTGCTCTGAAGCTTGTCCAGAGAAGGGCAACAGAAAGAGCTAGAGCACAAGTCTGATGAGGAGCAGCTGAGGGAGCTGTGGGTGTTTATCCCAGGGACAAGGAAGCTCTGGGGGACCTTATTTCCCTCTACAACGCCCTGAGAGGAGTTGTAGCCAGGTGGGGGTTGGTCTCTTCTCCCAGGTAAGAGGAAACAGGACAAGAGGAACTGGCCTCAAGTTGCACCAGGGGAGGTTTAGATTGGATATTAGGAAAAATTTCTTCCCTGAAAGGGTTGTCAAGCACTGGAGCAAGCTGCCCAAGGAAGTGCTGGAATCACCATCCCTGGAATTGTTCAAAAAGCTTGTAGATGTGGTACTCAGGGACACAGTTTCATAGTGGACTTGGCACTGTTAGGTTAATGGTTGGACTCAGTGGTCCTAGAGGTCTTTTCCAACCTAAATTGTTCTATGATTCTGTGATTTTCAAAACGGGTGTTTGATTTGGTATTTGCATCTTCAAACTTAAAACAATTCCATCATTAAAATAGAAGTTTAAGAAGAATTGACAAGACAGATTTATAAATGTCCTCAAACAGTCTGAGCAGAAAGATGTTTAGTATAGCAAGACCCAAACAGTAGGTGTGTGTGAAGTAGACTGTTCAAGAGAAATTATATGTCGAGATGATGTTCTATGATGCTGGCGCTCCTTTTCTAAGTTATGATTGTAGACTCTTAAATTATGGTATATAACATGCTTAGAGAATGGACTGAATTTATATGGCCATATCTGAATTTCTTGCTCCCAAGGGGTGCCTTGCTTCTTACTTGGATTGACCTTTTTGTGTGTCCTTGTGCCTGTTGCTGCTTTGAGAGTTCATTTGGTATAGCAGGGAACCCCCGCCCCGCATTTCAATGAAGGGGCTTCTTGGGCTGTACATCCTTCTGAGCACAGGGCCTGAAAGGCTTTGTGTTTCCTGGTGGAAAAGTCCTGGGATTCCTGGACATTTGGAGAGAGTGGGTGGCCTGGTCCTGGCTCAGCAGAGCCATGTACCTGCCAAGCTGAGGAAGCTGGGGAGGGCAAATTCCAGTAATGAGGAGAGCTTCAGAGAAGTTGTGGAGGTGAAAGAACAGCAATGAGACACCCAGAAATAACCCCACTGTATCTGTCATGAGCTAAACTACGGTCTTGTCAAAAAACTCACTACCAGCCTCCCACATTTGATGAGTGGCAGCAAGGAGGCCAAGACCAAACTTAATCTCTGCTTTTGCTCAGCATAGGACTGAAACACACCCAGGAGAACAGAAAATCAAGATCGAGGCCCATAATGCTGCAATTATTCTATTATCCTGTCTCAAGAAATTAATACTTTGGAAAAGAGTACTAGAAACAGATCATGTATAAAATGGATGCTGCCTAGGCTTACTAACACAGTTTCTGACTTCAGAAGTTCAAGGATTTCCTCTGCTGTGGCAGCTTTCCATCAGTGACACTCAGTGGCCCTCAGTGGACCTACTCAGCATGAGCTGGTCTAAGCCCTGCCTGATTGCATTCAAATGTTTTGTTTCCATGGCTCTTATGGCGATTTACGCCACAGCTTGACGATGAGTTCTGTAGGAAAATGCTTCCATTGTCTGGTTTAAATCTAATGTCTGAGAGTTTCATGTGCCTTTTGTCCTTAGAAACAGTGCATATTCATCCCCTAGTCACCCCTTTTCCTGTCTTTTGGAAATATTACAAGTCCCCGTCCACAGTTACGTCTTGCCGTTGGAAGAGCTCCTAAGTCCCATCACAGAGAATCCGTCCTCTTTTGTTTTCTGATTTGTCTTTTTTTTTCACATGAGAGAACCAGAACCGCACTTGGTATTCGTCATGAAGTATGTGAATCATTTTTGTTTTCAGTTCTTTTCCAATTCATGTAACTGTAGGAGTAATACTGCAACCAAAGAAAAGCTTTAGATTAAAACCACATGATCTGTTAAAAGATTTTATCTATAAATACTGTGTTCTGAATGGGTTCCAGTATTTTATTTGTCTTTTTTGGATGCTTCTGCATATGGCACTAATGGCTGTAACATCTATGACCTGAACAATTATATCTAACCTGGAAAACACGAGTAGGGCAGTTTCTTCACATATGCATTCACATTACGTTCATTCACATATTCTTCACACTATGTTTCATTTATCACTATTGAATGCCATTTTAGTGCTCTGTCACTCCGTACTGTGCAAACTTTGGAATAAGACTAGCTGTCGATTATTTTATGTGCCATTTGCAAAAGTTGTTATCTCACTTTTTCTTCTAGGTCATATACAAGAGGGTCAACATTAATTCCTGAGAGATCTTGCTGACAATGTCCTGTCATTGTGAAACCTCACAATTTATTCCTACCATTTATTTCTCAACATTTAGCTGGTTGCTAGACAACCTTACCCTCCCATGACAATTTAGTTTCTTTAAGAGACTTTCACACGAGACCTTGTCAAAAGCTTTTCATAATTCCGATTGTGATGTAGGACTGACTCACCTTACGGATCTGATTGCTTCAGGGTAAACTAGTAATGCTGGTGATGCACAGTCTCCTACAAAACCGGTGCTGTTTCTTCCTGAGCATGATGTCTGTCTCTGCAATCTGCAGATTCTCTTTTTCATTGCTGTAGTCATACATTTCCCGGCACTGTAATCAGACTTAGCAGTAGTTAGATTTCTGTCCACTCCTGGACACCCACTGAGAATCTGGGGCCATATTTGACACCAGCCAGTCCTTCTCTGCCAGGGCATATTTGACCAGAAGTTCCACACCACTGCTGCCATCTCAGCTATTTCACGTCTTGTTCTTTTCAAGCTTGACCTGAAAGATTTTTGCTGTTCAGCGTCTCATTCAAAGCAGTTTTCTGAGAAAACCAAAATTTTATTCTCAGCCAGCTCTTTAGACTTTTCATGTGCCAAAAATGGAGCAATGCAATACTTTACGGCTATAAGTATTTCTCTTACTAAAGCATTCCTTTACTTTTTTTTTGTCTGTTAACTCCATAGCTTCCTTGGCATGATGTCAGCTTCCAGAATAAATGAAAATACACTCATTATTTTGTTTTTATGTCTTTAGGTAGTTCTTCTCTTTGCCTGCCCTATAGTGGTTTTATGTCTAATTTCTCAAAAATTCATTGGGGTCTCTACATTTCATTTATGCTTGACTCCTGTGTTAAAAAATGCCTTGTCTTACAACTGGGTAACCATTATTATGCTGTGGAACCCAGTTGCTTTTTCTGTGTGTGTGCATGTGTTGTCTTTACAGTCGTCATTCATGTGACATAAACATTTACTTCGTTTAGTAAATAACATATCCATGATGCTTGCCAATGATTTATGTTTTGACCTATTAGTCCCAAGCTCCCTCTAAGAAATTTCATTATTTTTATGTTGATCACTGCACCCACACCCAGTCCATTTAAATAAAATATTAATTCTTTAGGGGTTTTCTTCCTCTTCTGTAAGAATACTGCTCTTGAGCACTTGTGGTGAGTTCTACAGGTGTCTGAGACTTATGGATTGAGCCAGGTTGCTTGGATTTTCTACAGGGAATCCAACTTTGTTTTTCTTCTTATGAGTTCTCTGACAAGTTGATTCAAGAGGTAACAATTTACAGTGTCTAAAATTTCAGTCCCCACGTCATAATCCAACGTGATATTTTCGTTGTTAATCAGGTGGAACGAGAACAACTGGAGTATCCCATTGCTAGAGTATTTTCTCAAAAATATGAAACTCCATGAGAAGTAAATAATTCTTTATGTGGCCCAGCATAGTTTGTCAGACTTTCTGCTTTGTCTACAACTGAATCTGTTAGCTCTCTTTTCAGTGAATCAGTGCGTAGTTTTAGAAGAGGATATAGGAAAAACTAGGATCTCAGAAACTCTGAGTAAGAAGTGGAGTCATCATGAAACCATTAACATAGGTCTCAAACTGCTCAGAGCTAGCAGACTTTGCAAATTCTTGGAGCAGCTACTCTCCATCATGTTAAGAAACACACTAGAGAGAGGTATTTCATATGGATAATAGCAAATCCCAGTGGTTTAAAATCCTATGCCTGAACAGGAAAGGACTAAAATTAGGACTGTAGTACTGGCCACTCAGCTATGGCAGAGAGAGCAACATGTTAAGAAAGAGCGGAGAGGCTGCTGACGAAAATGAAAAAAATGCAAAAAGATGAAAAAACTGGTGTAAAGTAGAATAAGGCAGGCAAACAAATTTTTGTGCTGGTTAAACCATGAGAAAACATTCTTAAAGCACGAAGTATTCTTGAGCTTCAATAACACTCTGCTTGAAAGTCCAAAACTATTGAAGAACTCCTTGGCGCTCTAGGTTTTTTTTTAAATGTCGAGTACTTCAACACTTGGCAGCTGCTGCCATTTAAATTGGATAGGAAGGAAATGAGTACTTTCGAAAAGAGTACTTCTGAGATGAGTACTTCATGAGGAGAACCGCGCTACAGTGGGTATGACTGTGTATTGTCGAGCAGCTATGACTACATCACCGCTTACACGGGTATTTGAGGTACAAGTGTCCAAGTTACTGGAGGTGAAAGCCAGAAGGCCAATCTCATGCAAAGCTGTGGGACTCCATGCAGACTTCTAGCGACCTTCTAGAAATAGCACTGCAATGCCACTTTTTGGCATGCTTACTAGGATAGGCACAATGCAGGGCTGAGACTGTTCTGGATTTTTTTGACCAGGTAGCCATAGCATAGCCGTACTTGAGCAATAGGAAATGATGGGATGGTCCCCTTCAAGCCTTGGATTGTTTATTTTCACTTATGTGAACTGATCATTCACTTTATTATGTGTTGGTCTTCTTAATCATTGACTTCTTTTGCTAAAATCACAGAAGTTTGGAAGGGACCTTAAAGATCAGCTTGCTCCAAACCCCCTGCCATGGACAGGCACACCTTCCACTGCACCAGGTTGCTCAGAGCTCCATCCAGCCTGGCCTTGAACACTTCCAGGGATGGGGCATCCACAGCTTCCCTGGGCAACCTGTGCCAGGGCCTCACCAGCCTCACAAAAATTCTTAATATCCAATTTACTGTCTTTCAGTTTGAAGATAGTCCCCCTTGTGCTGTCACTCCATGCCATTGTGAACAGTTCCTCTCCATCTTTTTTGTGGGCTCCCTTCAGGGACTGGAAGGCCACAATTAGGTCACCCCAAAGCCTTGTCTTCTCCAGGCTGAACAATCCCAATTCTCTCAGCCTTTCCTCACAGCAGAGGTGCTCCATCCCTCTGATCACCTTGATGTCCCTTCTCTGGACTCTCCCCAACAGCTCCATGTCCTTCCTGTGCTGAGACCCCAAAGCTGGAGGCAGCTCTGCAGGTGGGGTCTCACCAGAGCGGGGCAGAGGGGCAGAATCCCCTCCCTCCCCTGCTGCCCACGGGGCTTTGGATGCAGCCCAGGACACACTTGCCTTTCTGGGCTGCATCTGAATGATGGAGTGACATTCATAGCACTGCAGTAAAAATCTGTGTCATAATGATAGTTATCCATCGTCACAGAAAGAAGGAATAAGCACAGTGTTAATATTTCCTAATGTAACATTCTGCAAATGTGTTTGCTGGCCACAAAAGACTGTCTTTGATCACAGAAGTTTACATTATTTTCTACTGAGGACCTAGTGGCACTTGAAGGCTAATTTGGAGTAGTTGTTATAGTTGGAACCACTTTTCAATGGAGGCAAAATGAGGCAAAGTTAATTATAAGCTTTGAAGAAAAACCAGTTCTGGGCACAAATCTTGGCCTAAGTTGGATAGTTTGAAGCCTGTTTGATGACAGGATCAACAAGTTTAAAGTCTTCATTCTCTGGCTTTGTCAGTATTTTCTCCTGAACACCCAAAATGAAGATGGATATTCCTGATCATTTGCTAATAGTACCTAGACAGTTGATTTAAAAATTGTCTGGATTAGCAGACCATAGTTAATGTAGCTACTTGAGAAGCAGACAAACAGGGGTCCAAATTTCAAGAAAGGAAAAAGTGACATAACCCATTTTCCAAGTCAATCATCAACATGATGGTTACATGGTTTGGGTGGAAAATAAAGTGCAAAGGAGTTCTTATAGTATAAACTGTAAGAATAGATGATGCAAATTTCCTATCATAGACAGTAACAGGAGAAAAGTTATTGGAATGTATGTCATGCAGTCTGGAAAAGAGAAAGTCAGAGACCACTTCTTTTGGAACTGAACACGAAGAAGCAACATATCCTACCCTGTGCAAGCCTGAACAATATTTCATTTCCATTATGTTAAAGAATTTAGCCAGGACTACAAACAAATAAACTTTAGTATTTTAATTACTGATTTCACAACACAGTTTCTGAAAGTTGTTACTATTGAGATACAGAGGCTAACATAAGTGCCTTGATTTTACTTGGCACCTAGTAGGGCATGTCTGCTTTATTAATCTTGTAAGGGAGAAAGTCAACTTCATGGAACTTCCGTAGAAAAATCCGTGGAAATATGTGGGAAGAAGCTGGAAAAATTTTCACTTCAGGCAGAAACAAACAAATTACCTAAGAGATTCACTGGAGGTCTCAAAATTATTGGTAATTTATTGGTAAAAAACCAAACAATCAAGAAAGCCCAAAACAAAACCAATTAAAAAAAGACAACCACACAGACATCTAAAGACATTTCTTGTAATAGTGAACTGATTAAGAAATCAGTTTGGAGGAAGCGCTGTGAAAAAAATTATGTCAAACTGGGATCAGTTCTGCAGGCTGTGATTCCTCTCACCATTCTGATTAACAGCTGGTGGAGTACAAGGAATTGGGAATTAGGGTCTTCAAGACAGCTTAAGACATGTTCATGAAACATAACCTATGGGCAACTGGGACATAGTGTCACAATGACAAATTCAGGAAATGAAATAGTAGAGTAGAAACAAGTAGTGATACACTTGCATCATTTTGCAGGAAGGGCACAAGACAGTCAAACTAAAAATAAGGAAAAAGGTCTGTTAACATGTTGTGCATTCTTGATTCTTAGAATCATAGACCCAGAGGATGGTTTGGAAGGGACCTTACAGACCGCCTCATTCCAAGCCCCTGCCATGGGCAGGGACAACTTCCACTAGACCAGGTTGCTCAAAGCCCCACCCAGCCTTGTCTTGAACACTTCCAGGGATGGGGCATCCACAACTTCTCTTGGTAACGTGTTCCAGTGCCTCATCACCCTCACAGTAAAGAATTTCTTCCTATTATGTGATTTAAATCTGCACTCTGACAGTTTAAAGCCTTTCCCCCTTGCTCTATCACTACATGCCCTTGTCAAAAGTCCCTCTCTGACTTTCGTGTAGCTCCCTTCAGTTACTCAGGAAGGTGATATAAGGTCTTGCTGGAGCATTCTCTTGTTCAGACTGAACAATCCCAACGCTCTCAGCCTGTCTTCTAAATCAAAACTCAATACAATTCAACATCTCATCAAATTATCAACAAGTAAATCTGTAGGAAACACCAACCAGCACCTGGTGCAGCCCAGGTCACCAGGACATTAGCATCACTAGCTCTGGAGAATATAATGACAATGAATAATTTCTTTCTCAGCAAGTCAGCTCTCAGAGCAGTTTCAAAAATATTTCAAATTAATTTGAACTCAATTCCCATTATGCCAAATGTCATGCTCTGAAACAAGCATTACAAGGTTCTAAGTAAATACTAGGAGGCAAAAGTCTTAATACTTTACAGCAAGGAACTGAATAATGCTTTCTGTTGGTATGACGTCTTCAGACTTCTGTGTGTTTGACAACTGAAACTTATATCAATGTTGTGAGGAGCCTAGGCAGCTCTACCAAACACCTAGATCTTCTCCAACACAACCTTCTCTTGTGGTCTGGTCTGTCTCAGTATCAGCTCTGAGAGCAGGCTAGAGCCTGCTCTCTGAAGAGATCAAAGAATTCTGTGCTTTTCTTATCACACTGGGAAACAAATGGATCATGAGAAGGACAGAATAGCAAAATACTTTAGGCTCCGACAGTTTGGGCTCTGGTAACTGTTTTTTTCATATGTTGGTAGGTCTTCCATAAACTTTGTTTGTTTGTGCAATTTTTCATATGTTCTGCTAAACAAATGATTTATGATGCACTCTATGAATAATAGAAAAATACCTCCATGTTTTACAGAGAAGAAAATAATAACTATATTAACTTTGTTTGGCAGCACCTCAGAGGAGATGAGATAGCAGGAGCAGTGTAACCACGTAAATGTACCTGAAAATCTTCTGTCCCAAGTATATCTCCCTTTTAAAATGCAGTCTAGTCAATATACATCTTCATAAAAGAAGAAAAAGTGCTATCACTCCCTCAAATCTAGATCCCAATGGCAATAATTTGGTGGTAAACTTCTGTAGCATTTCTTGCTGACAAATGGTATTTCTCATTCTCTTTCTCTAAAACAGAAAAAAGAGTTGTTACAGCACAACCTGTTCTGATAAGGAAAAAGAGTAAGGGTCCTGAACATTGCTTTAAGGTCCTCATAGCACAAGAAATTGTGTTCTTCTGCTTTAATAAAGTATAAGAAGCTAAACTATCTACCTTCAATCAGTTACGCATGATGATTTGCAGGTGCAAACCCTACTTTTTTTCATAGAATCATAGAACAGATTGGGTTGAAAGGGAACTTTAAATTCATCTAGTCCAACTCCCTTGTAATAAGCAGGGATATCGAGTAGATCAGCTTGCTCAAAGCCCTGTCCAAACTCCATCTGAATGTTTCCAAGAAGAGGAAGAGTAGAGAGGCATCTACAACCAAGATGGAAGACTTTTCTTTCAGAGAGGAAGGTGCTAACAATGTGGTACCCCTTTGCTCAAAAGTTGTAGGTTTTTGTTGCCTGATTTTTCACAGTGAATGTAAGCAAAAACAGAATTTTAACCTCCTTGTGTACCAAAAGGCTGGGCAGAAGCTCCACATGGGTTTCATGAGGCTGTTGCAGTGGTTAGGTCTTTTTAAATTCAGGCATCCTTTTTCAGCCCAGTGGTCACACGCTGTGGAATCCTGGTAAGATGAATCACTCCTGCTTTCTCAGCATCGTATCCAGAGACTGCCTTCATAAGTATCCCTATTCAAGTGTGTGTGCATAGACAAGGACACACCCATGCACACAGTTAAATGCACAAAGATCTCTCTTGGGGCATTACAAGGCTCTTGTCTTGCTTAATTCCATTATTACCAGTGGCTGTGCTACAGAGATTTCATATATATGCTCAAGGTGAGAGAAGACTCTGAGGGAGTGATGTCTTATGATAGCAGAAGCATCTAATAAAGTTCTGTGACATAAAAATGGCAGGAATTTGGACTCAAGACAATAATCTATAATCCTGCAGCACTGACTAAGAGAAATAAATCAGGTGTTGAAAATAGAGAGACTCTGACATAAAGCGGAGACTAATCTTTGAGAGCTATGGAGGGTGTGAGGTTACGTGAAGGAGCCGGACCTTCCTTTTTCAGCAACTCTCTAACTGGCTGTTCTTTTGTCTGTCTTCCTTTTGGTGTGAACGTATGAGGATAGGAAGAGATGGGCCTTATTCCACAATTGCATGGGAGACCAGAGAGGCCTGTCAGCTTTATGTTATTTTGCTGTGAGAGAAGGCAGAAACGCCACTTTACTCCCCAACTACATTTCCCCATCAAGAAGCCTGCCAAAGGGTGGAGGGAGGAAGGACCCACAGACCTGTTTTTCCACCACTGGCACAGGTCAGTTTAGAGGGACAAGGACTTCACAGGCAGGCTTAGAAGGTGGGGAAGTGGAAAAGCTGGAGTGGTCATCAGGAAAGCAACAGGCTGAGGAGGGAATGAGAGATAAGGGGGAAAGCAGAGTCAAGTCGTTTGTGCCTGGGAAGGCACTGGTGATGTGGAGTTGACCTCCCGGCTGGCAAATAGACAACTGCCAGCTGATGGCCTGGATCTGTCATGGTTTTACCCCAGCCACCAACAGCCACCACCCAGCCTTGCTCACCTGCAATGGGAGAGGCAATCACAAGAATAAAAGTGAGAAAGCTCATGGCTTGAGATAAAGGCAGCTGGTAAAAGCAAAAGCTGCACATACAAGGAAAGCAATAGAAGGAATTAGTTCCCATGGCTGGGCAGCTGTTCAGCCATCCCCAGGAGAGCAGGGTCCCATCACAGTAGCAGTGACTTGGGAGGACAAAGCCTATCACTCCAAAACTTCAACCTCCTTCCTCTTTCTTCCCCCTTTATATACTGAGCATAATGCCATATAATATCCCCTTGGTCATTTGGGGTANGAAAGCTCATGGCTTGAGATAAAGGCAGCTGGTAAAAGCAAAAGCTGCACATACAAGGAAAGCAATAGAAGGAATTAGTTCCCATGGCTGGGCAGCTGTTCAGCCATCCCCAGGAGAGCAGGGTCCCATCACAGTAGCAGTGACTTGGGAGGACAAAGCCTATCACTCCAAAACTTCAACCTCCTTCCTCTTTCTTCCCCCTTTATATACTGAGCATAATGCCATATAATATCCCCTTGGTCATTTGGGGTACTTTCCTGGCTGTGTCCCCTCCCAGCTCCTTGTGCACAGCCAGCCTCCTTGCTGGTGGAATGGGTGGAGTGAGAGACAGAAAAGGCCTTGGCTGTCCCCAAGCCCTGCTCAGCAGTAATGAAAACATCCTTGTGTTTTCAGCACAAATCCAAAACATAGCTAATATGGGAAAAACAAACCTCTATCCCAGTCAAAACCAGCACAGAATGGCAAATAATTACCTTTAAACTTTGAACTTGGGAAAAAAAATGGAAGTTCCTCGGAAGCCCACTACCTTTGATTTCATACAATTTGTTCAGAGCTCTGCTTTCCAGCAGGAGCTCCTGACTGATGGCAGTCACCTTGGTCTTGCAACCGTGATGCTTATCACCAACCCATCTCAAGTGAAGCATACACATTTTGAGTGCACAGGATGTACCTAGGATTCAGAAAGGATTCAGTCTTTTAGGTCTCACAGGTGTCTGTGATGATTAACATAGAGTACAATCATGAAAAAATAATTATTTGCCTTGAACCAAAGAGAAAAACTCCAGTACAGGTAACATTCCAGGTCAAAGAAACATAGCAGAAGTGCCAGCATATTCTGAGTTGATTCAGAAGAAACAATAGAGACTCATTTTGCTCAGAATATGCATGAATAGAAAAAATATTTTAATAAATTGAGAAAACTTCTGCTACTTGTCCAACTGATGAGTCAGTATTATTCTGTAAACTCTAACTCTGATAACATAGCTGTATGATGCATTTGCTTTCTCCTAGATCATGAGTCAGTGAGAGAAACAGATAGACCACAAACTCGCATCAGCAGAGAAGAATTCAACAAACACAAGAAACAAACACATCTGTGCCTCTCTGAAGTGAAAATGCCAGCAAATATCATCAATGAAAATGCCAGCAAATGTCATCAATACGCACTAAACTTCCACCACGAAAGCCCTGGATGGGGAGGTCTATAGGCTGCTGCCATGTCCATGTTGCAGAGGACTGCTGCACCTCACAGTGGCACAGTGGTCAAGCAGCGACCCTGGTAGAGCTGGTGGGTGTGCTGCAGGACAGTGGGCAGCAGTGGCCTCACACCTCTCCAGAGCAGAGCCCAAAACCTAGTGTTAGGACAACTCTGGTTTCATTTTCCACCTCATCCTAGGGGTTCCTGGTGGTGGTTTCAAATAGTGGTGTTGCAGATTACTGTACGCTAAATTTAATGTTTGGGTTTTTTAAAAAAAGAGATTTTTAAACAATGAATTCTTGACAAGTGTCTACAGCTATTGAGTAATTTCAAAATGTGACAAACTCTTTGTGCAACACAACTGATCTCTCCTTTTGATGTTTTAGAATAATTATTACTAGAACACATATATGATTAGAACTATTCTTCTTTAGGAAGGCAGTGAGAAGACACATGGTTTGGGCATCCATTCCTCCATGCTGTAAAGGTAATCTCTCCATGATTTTATGAACAATATAGTCCTGTAACATCAAACCTGTACCTACAGTGATAATTTTTGGTAATTTATCTTGTTTGTGACCTGGTAGCCCAGAACACTTAAGCTTTGTTACATGACAAAGCTAGTTTTTACCCAGAGAACAGGCCTTTTCCTTTCTTGATTGTTCTTTCTTAGAATATTAATATACAAAGAAGATTTGATGATTTCTTTTTCCTCTTAAATGAGGTGCTATTACAAATCCTGTCTAACAGTACATCTGCAAGTCTATTTGAGATGCATTTACATAAGTTTATAAAGAAATTCATTATTCATGCTGGGGGAAGCTGTAGAGATCTGGGACAGGTGAAAAAAACTTTGTCTAATTAAATTAGAAAAGAAAACATCAGCATGCAAGCATATTTCTGTAAGGGAAAATAATTCGTAAAAAGTTGATAGTCATGAGGTGAGTGCTAAGACCTGGAAGGGGCTTGGAATGAGATGAGCTTTAAGGTCCCTTCCAATCCAAACCACCCTATCCTCCTATGATTTTATAATATACTGCTGATGTCTCCAGCTGTGAGACAGGAAGCACTAAGGAGACCTGCAATAGAGAGTGTGAGTGGGATTTTTAGCCATGTTAGCATGAGGCGGTGGCTGGGTATCCACAGAAAGCCATCACAGAAACAGGACAAGGATTTAGTTCGGACTGGGAGAAAGTAGGTCTATGAATTGTCAGTGCACAGATGGGAGATGAATTTGTGCTTACAGGTGAGATACAGTTCAAAATGAAAAGACAACATCAGATGAACTTCTGCAGGTAAGGAAGGACATCAGCTTCCAAGAAAAATTGCATGTCACCATGAACAACTTGATGTTCTTTGTTTGATAATATACAGCACTAATGAAGGTATCTTTGTGTGTCATTGATTTTTCTGTGGACACACTGCCTGGAAATGATAATTGAAGTTAACATGAAAAAGTATTTGCGTCATTTACAGCAAAAAGGGTTCTTGCAATTTCGTATAAGTGTCATTTCTGCGCAGTAGATTTTGAATGTCCTGACTCATATTTGGCTAGTATATGGTATTTCTAATATTTAGGAAACTTGTATTTTTCTTGACATAAATACTCAATAATCTAGTCATTCCAATTTGATAATATATTCTTGCCAACTAAATATCTTCAATGCAGTTTTTACTGACAGTTCCAGCCTTAGGAATGATACACATACTTTTTTTTCTTGGATTGCCTGATTGAATTCTCCCCAGCTTAACTATTTTTCACG
Organism: Edolisoma coerulescens; assembly: GCA_013397115.1. Classification (NCBI taxonomy): domain Eukaryota; kingdom Metazoa; phylum Chordata; class Aves; order Passeriformes; family Campephagidae; genus Edolisoma; species Edolisoma coerulescens. Next base: position 70,169 of record VWZW01006483.1, on the reverse strand, counting down.
CATTTTACACATGAATTTTATATTTGCATTTTACATTTTTACAGGGTATCAAAATCTTCTCAGTAGCGCCCATTGACAAGACAAGACACATTGGGCAAAAATTCAAACATGGTATTTCATCTGAACACACAGACCCCACTTCCTTTCTGTCAGGGCTGCCCAGAAAGATTGTGGCATCTGCATTCACAGAGGTATTCAAAATCCTGCTGGACATGGTCACTGGCAGCCTGCTCTAGGTGACCCTGCTTGATTGGGGGATTGGACTATACGATAATCAAGAAGTAACTTTCAGCCAAAAGTATTCTGTGAATTTGTGAGATTCCGTTTGAAACCCCGCAACCATCTTGTAATGTACTGACTTTACACCACATCCTTGGTATCTCAGAAGGATGAACAACCTCTTGAGACATATATTTATATAATGTTGGGAAAGCTGTGTCTGTGGCTTTTACCCATATCTTTGGGTAGTTACTTTTGATTTTTTTACTCCATATCTCGGACATCTGGAAGAGATAACTGAGAGTTCAAGTCCCACTGGTATCTAAGTTACTTGGTCATCACGAGATGTGTGGTAATCTTTGTTCAGGTCATCTACCAGAGGTTTTGCTTTTGGAGCCTTGGGCATACCTACCTCTTTACCCCTTACTTTTAGTTAATGTCTCATAAGTTTTAACTGCTATTTATTTATCAACTCTGAGAGCTTTTGTGCTTGGTTTTTTCAGAGAAAGGCATATCCTGTTGCTGCTTAGGAATGTGAAAATGGATATGTCTCCTCCCCTGCTCTTATTTTCTTCTTTACAATTTCTGAGCATTTACCTCCCTGCAGGAGCTGACTCATTGCTGGGTATCTTTTGGTGAACAAGAGTTCACAGAGAGTGTATATTTTAGGTTTTCTTCCTCCCATCAAATTTACTTTTTCTCAAGCAGTTTCTGAAAGTCAGGTCTTGCCATTCCTAGTCTTAATCCAGATACGACAATTTATTTTATGACTTGTGTTTTGGAGGTGGTATTTTGTGGGGGGCAGAGGGGATTGTGTTGGTTGAGCTTTTTGTTTGTTTGTTTTAATTAAGTAATGACAAATGGATGGTGTCTTTTTGCATTAATTCTGTTTACTGTTCCACTTACCCTATGACACAATTTTTTTTTGCTGTACCTCACGAGTATAATACAAGTTTCTCAGGAGGGGGGCTACCTGCACTCTGGGGCATGTGGCCCAGACACTGCAAAACTGCCATCCCTATGGATTTCTAAAACCTGGCTAAAATCCTGAGCAGCCTGGTCTAATTTGCAGGCTAGCTGGACTACATGTCATCCAGAGGTGCCTTTTACTTTAATCTTTCTCTGAGTCTGTGCTTTCAAGTTGCCCTCTGTATCATGAGCATCACTCCAACAGGGAAAGCCAAGTCTTAAAATTACAGAATCTACCTATTTAATTAAAACCTCTGCTGTAAATATTGTGGAAATTTAAAAAAATAATAAAAATTTGCAGATATTATCTACAATGTTTGTTACTTGTAAATAGAAACTACAGTTCTGTGTGTATGTTTTATCAAATAACATCAAGACAAGAAGCTTTCCTTAAACACTTCTACTTTTCTGTGTCTGATTTGCTCAGCAATACCAAAATATTTATTAACACTACTAGTTTTGACTCAGTAGCTCATTTCAGTAGAAAAGTAATCGTAGTATGTCCAGTAGTACATCAACCACCCCTTGTTTAGATTCAGATTTTGTCTGGTCTTCACATCAGATAAGTTTCCCAGCGGTCATCTTTGGCTCAGATTTTTGTGTTTAAATCTCCTCAAATGAGCACTAACAGCTATAAAAACTAAGCCTGCAAAAAAAGTTGTCTTACAGTAAGAAACAAATACAAGCTGTGTGTAGGACGTAGGCCTAATGCTTCAGATTAATTTGTAACATCTGCAAACTTTAAACAGTATTCACATGTTGATAATTCTAGCACAAATATTTTAACAAATCCTCCTTTAAAGGCATTTCTGTAAGTTTGCAGTATTTAAAGGCATGGCTAAAGATAGAACTCAATTTGTCTTCATTGCAGTGCAAAACAAGACTGACTCTGGAACATAAGGTGTGGTTTAGCACATAAAATAGGACACAGGGAGAATTTAAATGCCCAGAGTCAAGATTTTGAAATAGAAAACACCTGACACTTTTACCCTGGAGGTACTTCAGCTCTGTTAGATGCTCACCTTTAGGGAGGACCCTCCACAAGTCCTGGGAGTGGCGACTCTGTGCAGATCTCCCCACTGTCCCAGGCTTGGACACACTTGGCAGCTGCAGGCTGAACTCATGCCTAACCCTCATCTTGATGCAGACAAGATGTTCCCTGATTAGGGTACATATATCACACTCAACACACATCCTAAGAGGCTCAGGTCCTTGCAGGTTACAGGTGGGACAGCAACTTTTTAAACCCGGAAGTATGATATTGGGAAATTTTGTCCTCTAACTGTTTTCATATAAAATGTCTACTATTGCTAACTAAGACTGGTCTGGGTAACAAGTACATCTCGCTCATTCCCTTCCAAATGGAACTGGTGTAAATTAGAGCCATGGTTCTTCATTGCTGTCTTGTGGGAGATGGCTGAAAATTTCCTTATTCACACAGATGTATGGCTTCACCAGGGGGCACAGGAAGCAACCTCTATCACTTTCTCATATGGTTGAATGAATATTTTTCTGGAGAAGGAATTTTGCTTTCCACTGGAAGAGGGGAGAGTAGACCTGCATTTATGGCTCCCCCAGCTACTGCTTCAAAACCCAAACTGCTATTTTGAACAACATGACAAAAAAAATGTCTCCTGCTCAGACCTGGGTTGCAGGTAGGGAGCATCCACTTAAATGACGTGTTCCCTTTCAGCTCTCTCTCAGAAGTCTTGGAAATGTGACTCTCTTTTCTACTGCCAATGACATGTCCCATCCTGCTGTGTCCAGCACTATGGGGTGTCTAGCCCATGGCATGAGGAAAGAACAGGACAGGAAAGAGTTGTGGCAATGCTTCTTGCCCTTCCTCTTCAGTTTTCTTGAAACATACGAGGACAGAGAGCCTGGCAATCATGTCTGTGAAGGGCACTGCTTTTCCTTCTGGCACTTTGTGACAGAGAGATATATTGCTGCAATCCTGGGAAGGGCACACTCCCTCTGAGGGGTGCAGTGAGACTGTTAATCAATCACAGAGTTAATGAAAACCCAAAGCATTTCTTTACCTCCCAAACCAAAATCAATTTCTAGTAGATAAGCAAGATTGAGAAGAAAATAATAAAATGTTTGATATTGTACTTTTAAAACACTGTACCTTAACATACACCAAGAAGCAACATGAACCAGAATGAAAATTAACAAACAATATTTACAATACTTCGTGAGTTCTTTCTAGAAGAATGAGAAATACAACACACAGATCTCACTCAGTGCATGTCTGCAAGACTTATGAGAGCACATTGCACTCAACCACCACTGATAGAACAATTTCCTTTTTATTCCATGGGCAGATCTGACCATGTGGATGGAACACAGATGCTTTGAAGCTCATGTATATGCTTTGTTTAATATCCATGCATCAGTTCTAAACTACACTGACTCCTAAACAGTCACCATCATTAGGAAACATCCCCAGATGTCATAGATATCTGCCCAACTGATGCCTTTAATTGCTAGTTGTTAAGTTCTGAAAATTAGACCAACATATCTATCTGCCTGTGACCAGGTGAAAAGCCTTTCTCAAAGCATAATATGTAGCATCTCTTACTTATTTTCCCCTTTCCTCCCTCAGAGAAAGAAAGAAAAGACTAGTGTTTTTTTCAGCAAAAGATATCTGTGGCTGATACTCTGTTTGAGAAGCAAGGACATAAGAGATGCAGACAGCCTCTATTAGATCCTAGTTAAAGTCCTGACTGCCTTAATTTTTTGTTTGACTCATGAAACAAATTCAAAATAAACAACATGGTTATGTTTGAAATCATAATGGAAAGAGAAAAATTGCTTTGAAGAACATGTGACATTCATCCTGCATATGTTAACTCATCATAGCACTAATTTAAAGGCAGAGGCACTAAATATCTAAAAATTGAAGAAACTCTCATGTGGAATTTAGATAGAAAGCTTGTAATTGCCTATGGGTGACTTTGCCAGGTCTTAATATTTTGCCAGGGAAAAGCTCCAAACTGCTGACAACTGCAATAAATAACTGCATACAGACACTTAAATTTTAGCCATAGTATTTTCTAAATGGTTCTAACAGTCTCCTGAGCAATGTGCAATTCAGAGTTATGTTCCAAGCATCAGGAGATGTGCACCATAAGAGTGAGGATCAAATTACCTTCATGTGAGATCAACGACCAAGACTGTATCTTACAAATGAAAATAATAAAAAGTTCTCAGAGCAAAAGTCCTTTGGCCTTAAGGGACACGTCATTCTGCAACTTAAGTAAGACATAATTTAAAGTGAATTTTATCTGAGCAATACAGATGGCTACACCAAGTAGTAACGCACAGAATCAAAAATAAGTTGGAGGGAGGGTTGTGACCGATTTTGCAGATAATGAGAAGATAATTATTTATCCTCTCAGTTAGTACGTAAAAATTATAAAGAATGATGAAAAATAAACAAATTGCAGGGAAACTTGGACAACTGCAGTTAGAATGAAATAATCTTAGCAGATAAAGTGAGATGTTCCCGCGATCATTCAGTTATTCCCTTCCATAACTACCAAATTTACACCAACAGACTCCAAGGTTTGTCATTTAGGATGAAAATAACACAGACAGCTCGCTAGGGAGGTAATGCCTGCCTTATGCAGTCCTGCCTGTCTCAAATGCCCACTGTTGCCCTAAACTCTAGAGAAAGAAAAGCTTTTTACACTGTGTTTGTGGATAAGCACCAGGCAAAACAGCCCTCTGCTTGACCAGGGAGTACTCCCATAATACTAATCAACATTAAAAGCAGAATGGAACTTGACAGACCTGAAGCAGACACTTGTTAACATACTTTTGGAAAAGGTTTCTTTTGATTATGCCAAAATCAGGTAGAAATTTTTTTCTTCCACTTTACAATTTCACATATTAATTTTTGAACTATTTTACAAGTGCTGAAAATACTTGATTGGTTGCTTCATTTTTCTTTGCTACTGCCTGTGTGGGAAGCTAAAATTATTGAGGATAGGGTTGTATAAAGAGCATCAATAAGAAAAATTCATGAGACTCTGAGGGTTTGCAATGTCGCCATTGATCTCCTTGTAAACTGGAAAATGCACTAAAATCAAATCTGAGCCATCTTATTCCCTTCCTGTGGTCTTTAGTTTGCTCATATAAATATAAAGGACCTAAAGGACCTATTTTTTGCTGTATACAACCTGTATTAGATTATGATTATGCTTCCAAACATCTTATCAATGTCAGTGCCCCATTGGTCTTAACAACAAAAAAATAAGCTTTGATAAAGGAACTCCACATGTTGAAGAGTTCAGACTTGAATTGGTGCATCTGAAGACAAAAATGAATTCTGGTGCTCTGAAAAATTTCCCTTTTGTTCATAATGTCATATATTTACACTTCAGTTGTTCACTTTTCAAATGGCCGACAAACCACTACTACTCTTTGACACCTTCTGACTCCATGGCTAATTAACTTGGAAAAGTAATGGATCTGATATCATTTGTACTGGTCCTTCATCTGCAGTTATAGTGCAAAATGGGACCTGGTTGCTGTAACAGCAGGATGCACAAGCTTAGGTTTGCAGCTTTTACAAAAGAAGAAATGATAGCAAACACATTTACAGTAACTGAACTATGTCTTCACTTGGCTTTGGTTAATTCTATAATAGTATAAAGAGTTAAAAGAGTGTTTCCAGTGAAAAAAGGACAGAAATGAATGGGAGAAATAGACAAAATATAATTTGAATACATCAGTGTTTGTTGTAGGTGGTAAGTACCTTTTATGCTGAAATTGAACACTTTAATATATTGCTTAAAGGTTAACTTGTGAAAGTTAACTTTCACAATTTTGCACAGTCAATCTACACAGAGGACAATTTCACACGTTAGGACAGGTGTTGAGTAACTTCTATAGCTTATCCTGACAAAAAAAAAAAAAAATTGGATATGTCCTGTTTTCTAAAGACAATGAGCAAAAAAACCCAGGCATGCAAAACCCCTTATAATGAGGTAAGCCTGACCATGTATAATGAAAAACTAAGATGTTATTATAAAGGCGAGACTCGAGATATTTATTTCTCTGTTCTCAGATTTTTGTAATATGAAGGATTATTTTCACCATTTTTGATAGAAATATATTTGGGATTTAAGCCCCTGCTACTTGGCAAGTCTAATAGGATTTTTTTTCTAATTTTAATTATTAAGTTATTAGAAGTTCTGCAACAGTTTGTCTCACTTTAAATTTCATATGTGGTAAATATACATGTGTGATATATATGAAATGATTAATCTGACTATAGAAGTGTATAATATACAGACACACAAGACTGGCCAGACTGGGTCAAACCAAAGACTCATTTACCCTGATGCACAGTCTCTCCTGTCCATAAATGGAAGCGTAAAAACTTGCCAAGCACGTAAGAAACTCACTGCCACTATTTCCTGAATCAGAGAAGTTTCCTCTGACTGAGCAATCCCCAATGGATTTTTGCTTAATGTACTTGTTCCATCTGCCCTTAAATCTCCAAAAGTTTTTATTATTCATAGTATCCTTTGACTAAGAATGATGTCACAGGTAGCAGCCTCTGCTGTATGAAGAACCACCTCCATTTAATTTGCTTTAAACCTCACTCTTGACCACTTCCTTTGATAACTCCCTGCCTTGGACAAGACCAGTCAGCAAGGTCATTTTATTCACTTTCTCCCTTCAAAGCACAATTCTACAGACTTCTGTGTCTCCTCTTAAATTATCATTTTCAGGACTGAAGAGTCAAAGTTTCTTCCATCACCCCTCTAACAAAAGCCTTTCCAGGGCTTTAATCATTTTTATGATCATTTATCAGTAACTATTCCTGTTAGAATTGCAACCACAGGTCCTGGATGGTGATGTCTGCACACTTGGGTAAGATACAGATTAAACATTTCTGTCAGATTATGGATTAAAGGCTTCAAAAAATGTTAAAAAGGGACAAGATGTGTTTCATCAGTGATTAAGTACACATTTCACACTGACAGAACAGTCTGAGGAATGCAGAAATCAATATGAGTATGAAAATAAGGAAGGAGGACAGCTGTACCGAGGATGCATTGTGGTTGTTTTTCATCCCTATTAAGGCACATGAGAAGATTAAACTAGTAAGCTTTTAACAAAATTTCTCATTTTCCTGTCAAGGTCAATGTCAATTTTGGTGTTACAAACACTGGACAGTACAATTTTTTCCCTAATTATCTCAGAATCATGGTGTATGTGAGGCTGTCACGGAGCTGTGGAGATCATCTTATCCAAATTCTTTGCGTAAAGTGGGTGCAAGTACAGCATGTAGGGTTCTCTTCACCTGAGTTTCTATTATCTCCAGGAATGGAGATGCCATAATCTCTCTAGATAACCTGTTTCAGTATTTGAACTGTCCCCACAGTAAAAAAGCTTTCTTTTAGGATCTTACGCACTTCTGAGCATTTTCATTGAAATAAGACATTCAACACATGAAACAGTCTATTCTGATACTGATTGTTTCATCTTGAATATAGGCAAAAAACCCCTTGTGCTATTATGAAATGCTCAGACCACTTATTTAAGTTAATTTAAAGAGATTCTTCTACTTTTGGAATGGAACACGAAATTCTGATTCCTTCACCTGATTCTTTTTATTTCCTCTCCTTGTTCCTGAGGTACAACTTCTTTTTACTGATGATTACACAGCAGTTTTCAATGTTCAGTTTCCTAGTAAGGAGGAAGGACTAGAGTGTTTTGATATGTTTGCTTTTAAACCTAGCTGTACAAAAATGTAAAAGATTTTACATTATAGTTTTCATACATGTTACCTTTACGTGATACACTTCATACTCTGTGCTGTTATATTTTTTTGTAGAAAACTTGGGGGTATGATAGCTAGTTTTAGTCCTGACTAACTAGTTTTATACAAAATCTTAAGTTTGGATAAAGAACTTGAATATTTTGGCATAGTTTTTTTAAAACTTGCATTTTTCATAACATCTGCAGTAAAACAAAGCTAATCCTCCTTAAACTTCCTGTGAATCTAAAGTCTATGCAGATTAAAATTAGGAAAACAGGTCACCAGCTCCAAGCCACCCCATAAATAACTTTTTAAAAAATAATCTGGACTGTAAAATGTCAATTCTTGTAAACTAAATTTTGGGAATCAAATATTTCTGATGAGTGTATTTATGCAAGCAGAACTGAGCTCTTTCTACCTCTTCTGGATAAAACTATACTTTTCTTCCCAGTTACATGACACAAAAATAGAAACACTATAATAGTATATATTTCTTAATTTTATCAAGTTATCTTTGCATTAAAAAAAAATTAATTAATGGTGCCATGCGTTATTAGAAGTTTCTGGATGACTTTTCATTATAACTAAAAAAAATGTTACCCTAAGGTCAAATACATTTGGTTTTTCACTCACCTCATGTTTCACAGAGTATATTGTTCCTTATGATTCTTCAGCTTTTTTGATACTTGTGATAGAAGCCAGAATCAGAAGAGTACAACCAATTAAGAGTAAGGTGTCAGAATACGCTATTGAAACACAGTACCAGAAGAAATTTCCAATTTCAATCAGAGAAAGTTTGGTTTTATCTAGACTTGAACTAAAAACTATGAACTACACAAAAAAATCAACCAAGCAAAACATGTCTAAAGTCCCCTCAAAATCAAACAAACCAATCAACCCCAAATGAACAAAAAAGCCAACATCAAAGAAAAGCCAGATAAAACCCAAACATTCAAAGCTTATATAAATTTGAGTTAGAGAATTATCTCTGTTAAAAGAAGATTTTGATCCTGATTTTAATGTATAAAGAGCTACACTTATCATTTCAGGATGCTGGATTCCTAAAAGGAGTTTCTCATGCAATACTTGCATTTTGCCACTAGAACATTTATTAAATGCTGGAGCTGTGTCAAAGTGGACCTACATGCTTCATGGGGAACACAAAAATCTATATTTCTGTCCTGATTTACGGGTAGATAAAAGATTATGAGTAATTATCCAAACAGACATACCCTTAATGCCTGCAGTGGAATGAAGAGAATGATTAATCAAGTACATTCAAGTGAGTCTGAAATCCCATTTGCAGCTTGATTTGCTGAGGAGAAAAAAAGAGGTGAGCAATTTCTTATGATTTCTGTGAAAGCTGTGCTAGTACATGTTCTATGTGCAATAATACTTCTCCTCTCCCTTCCCTCTCAGGTGTTTGGACTTCTGATACTCTCCACATTATCTGACTCCAGGGCACTGGCTTCTTGCCTAGTACNTTCCTTCTTTCCTTCTTTCTTTCTTTTTTTTTCTTTCCTTAATTGATAGTTGTATTCAGAGTCAGCAGAACCAGCAAAAGACCTTGCACAGTTTTTCCACGCTCTGTAAAAACTCACTGTAGTGGTGTTCAGCTCTGGGTTAGACAGGTCAGGCCCATCAGATGATCTGGACATCTGGCCTCTGGAAAGCATTCGGTCCTCAATCCTTTCCATCAAATCAAACTAATCTTGTTTGACTATCTACGCTCTATTTAATGAAAAACATGCAAAGACTAAATCAATGAAGCGTAATAATCTGTTCCAAAATGTATAGCCTGTAAGATACATGCCTATCCTCTCACCTAGCAGCACTTTAGTTTGCACACAGGAGCCAGGAACAGAGGGAGCTCCCCAGACAGTTCTGTGCTGGTGTCCTGAACTGCTTCTTATCCTGAAAAGTCCATTTTTTTCCATGACCCTGCCTGTCCCTAACTGTACTCTTCTGCAAATTGTCTGTACCAACTTTTGGTTGGTTAACTTTTGCAAGTTAACCAAACATTTCTTTTTAAGGAACAGTTAATTTTCGAAAATGTTTAAGCTGTCTGAGGAAGAAACAGTATTCAAATGCTAAGAAATCTAAGTAGGTGAATATCAACATGGGGTATGTATTTGAAGGGAAACCTTTTCTCCCACTTGATTTAATGCAAGCATTTAGTTCAAACAGCTTACCTCTAGTCCAAGATAGCTAAGTAGTGTTGCTGTTCAGAAAACCTACATTTAGCTGCCAATTAAATTGAAAGCATGCAAGCTTCACAGGCACTCCAAATTTTGCTATAAAGGCATCTAAAATCTGATTTATGTGTTGAATCAGGAACATCTTGGTCTCAGCCAAGAGAAAAGTACCTAACCCTCATCCACATCCATGAAAAATGTAATCCTGCATATGTTTCCACGTAGGGCTTGGTCCTACAGTTTCCACCCCAGCAAACACTAAATTAAACTCCATGCAAGGTGCAGAAATCAAGCATATTGTGTAAAACAGCGGAGAAATCACAGGGACACAACTATTCTGTTCTTATCAGCTGCAGTTTAAACCTACCTTCCTTATTACTGCAGCAAGTACTGCAGCCAGCAGATCAGCAAACCTGGGTGGGCTGTATGCTAAGAGTCCTGCCACACTCATTCCTCTTAGTCCAAAAAGACAGAAGGACCCTGGCTTTGAAAGGGTCTGGGAGTGTGAAAGCTGCTCTAGCCTTGCAAAATCCCATAAGCAGAGGGAGTGAAAATCTGACCAACATCTAAAAAAGCATTTCTCAGCTATGGAAGTAAAGGAAGAGGAAAACAGAACATACTACAAACCACCTGCAGAAAGGGTATGTCTTGACATACAAGGGGAGCTCCCTAGCACCTGGTTCTTTTGAAGCATTTTATTTTGCTTTCCTGGGACAAGTCAGGCATTTGACTGACCTTGAAATCATGCAACTTCTGTCTCATCAGAGGGTCACTCTTCAGAAACACAAACTTGAGGGAAAATGGCCCTGCTTTCTCTGACAATGAAAACAACTCCAAAACTTACACAATGACTTTGTAAAATGTCCAAACACATAAATATGGAGTCTGGCATGATTGTTTGAAAAGACAGGTCTGAAGAGACAGGTTTTGGTGGGCCACTAGACTGATTTTGAGCAAAATGAAACTTGGAAGCATCAGAGCATTTGCTGCTCCTTTTAAGAGATAAGTGTTGGTAAATCGACCTTGAAACTCCAGCCAAGGAGTTATAATCACAGCAACATTAGTAATTATTATCAGATGTATCAAGAAATGTTTTCTAAACTTTCTTTTTTTCTAATACAAACCAAATGTTATTCTCCCTACCAGTGGGATAAATATTGTGCTATTTTTCTTTTGTAACAGGACTATCAGCTGTATACTTCACTAAATTTATTTCTTTCTGCAGAAAAACTTTTTAAATTTTCTTCATGAAATCCATTAAAATAAAACTGCAGATATTGCACAGAATGTCATAAAACACAAGTGTTTCTCCTCAAGTGTAGCTGAGAGATGCACTACAACAAAAAAACCGGAAAACAAGTTCTTTAGCACAACCTCTTACATAAGTTTTCCAAGCCAAAATCACTTTGGAAGCCTGCTTTTAAACATGGGTCTTGTAGCAGCTTAGAAAATAGTCAACATTTCTTATGCCTTGATATGTCTAATCTCTCTTTTTCTCTCCAGACCTTGCCCAGCTCTGTAAATAAAAGTGCCGCTCCTCTTTACTGCTACCACTTCAGTGTTTGACCTGTCTGATGCTCTTTTGTTAAAAATTACCAGTTCCAGATATTAACTGCAAGTTTTTGTAGCAGAAGTTTTAAAAAGCACTGGGAACAAAGGGACTTATTCACATTCTTAGTAGAAAGAGCATTAACTTCCTTGTCTATATTTGTTCCTCACACAGTTCAGAGGCTATGGGCACTCTGTTTATGATTCAGCCAAGTCCTAGAGCTGAGGAATTGTTTTTAAGACATTGCCCACAACTAATTACTAAAGATTTCTGGTTTTTAAATTATCTTAGTGTCACATGAACTTTCCAGCCATACCCCAGAGGATGCTACTGAGATGACTTCTAAAATCTCCAGCTTTCTCCTGCTCTCTGAAGTGCTTGCAGCTTTGTGTCTGTCTGTGTTAAAGACTGACCTGAGGGAACTACCCAGACTGGCTATGGGTAAAGGGTGCTACACTGCAACCCAGAGCTAAGCAAATGTGTGGAACCCAAGACATGAATTGTCTCATATTTAAGTATCCCACAGTGGAAAGCTGGAATCATCCATTTAAAGTTTCAAGGGAAATTGTGTTGTCCTCTCGGGCTCCCACAGAACCAGTTGGAACTGACATTCCTGTCTTCCAGTGTTTGCCCCACTGCAAAAGAAGACCATCTTGTCAGGTAACATGGGCCAACCTCTCTGCTGTCTCCACCTGCATCAAGGGGGAGCACTTAGAAATTGTGTCACCAGGTTGTCTGAAGCCCTCTTAATTGGGAGCTACATGAACACTCCTTTTCCTTTTCGAAAAAATGAGATGTAGACATGCCTATATTTATGTGATAGAACAGGCACGTGAAAGAGATAATAAACTTCTCCATGTCCAATACCTAAGCAGTCTTCTGATAAGATTGTCGATCAGGAGTCTCCTTTTCCATATGGGAAAACTTAACAGCTGGAAAAAAAAAAGGTGTGCGTGTAGAAAACCCAAAATATCCAGAAGCATAAAAAGTGTTGCTCCCAGAGCTGAAGCAACTCTAAAATATTCTGTCAGCTCTGCTCACTTTCTCTTAATCTGACCTATAAAGGATGTTTAAAATTCAACAGCAGCTGAATTTCTGAATTTCTTGGATTAAAAAATGTCGGTATTGACTGGTTTTTGCTTGTATACTTTCTCTATGAAGTTTAATTATCTGGTAATTCAATACTAGTACGAATCCAGCTATGTATTGACTCAATTGTAATCATCATCAGAATCTGAAAAACGTGGTGTGTCATTCCTGTTTTAGTAGGAGGTCACAGCAGCTGGTGCTAGCAGTAACTCTGACTAAGTCCAGGCTTGTTTATTTTTTCAATTTGCAATGAAACATGACATTACAGGGGCATGGCTTTTTCTCTCAGCTTCTTATCTCAGATGAGATCTCAGAAGTGAAAGTCTTTTGGCAAATATTTATACACACATACAGCATATTCTCTCTCGCCCTAATTTTAAGCATGGATTCTCCCTTTTTCACCACAGACACCTTGTTTACACTACACAATTTGTATTCTAGTCCTAATAATTACAAAAAGGGCAATGAACCATTGAACAGGAAAATGGCTTTTATGATCTTGTTAAGAGAATTGCATAATGAGGTGATTTCCTCAGAACAGACCTATGACACATTCATATTTATCTTCAGTGAATCATGTCATAGGCAAAAATCTTTGTCCACAGAACTAGACAGGAGATCTCTAGTATACACATGAATAAGAAAAAAAAGGTCAACATGCTGGTGCTATGACAACAAGGCTGGATGACAACCTTTGTGGGAGAGGTCCAGGCAGACAGCTTGCTGGAAGAGCAGCTGTCCGGCTGAGCACTGTTTAACACTGTAAGACACCACTTAACATAAGACAGTTTTCAGCGGATAAGAAAGGGACATTGATGAAGTTAAGGAGATACTGGATATTGGAGATGAACCGGGTTAGGATCTGAGACATGTCTTTGTTCACATGCCTGTGTTCACCAATAATCTACTGTGGAATCTCTAAGTGGAAATAAGAAAAAAGTGAAAAAACAATCAATCATTCATATTCAAATTACCTCATATCATGAATGAAGGAGAGAGAGGAAATGACCACTTGCCTTGGAGAAGCTATTTCTCATCACCAAAGCATGACATCTATGATCTCCCAGTCCTGATTCTGAGGGGAAACTGGTAAGATACGTTCAGACAAGGAACCCTCAAGCTTGTGCTGGGCTTGCGTGGCAAGGTTTTGGTAGCCTTGGGTGGGGAGGCCGTTGGGGTGGTTTCCGCGAGAAGCTGCCATCAGGCCATCACAGCCAGTGCCAGCCAGCTCCATGATGGACCTGCTGCCAGCCAAGGCTGGGCCCATCAGCAGCAGTGGCAGCATCTTTGGGACATTGCATCAAAGAAAGGTTAAATTAAAGCTGCACTACAGCTGCCATGAGAGCCAAGAGAGAGCAGGTGAAAGAAACAGCCCTACAGACCCCCCAGTCAGTGTAGAAGGAGGGGAAGAGGTGTTCCAGTGCCAGAGCAGCCCATGGTGAGGCAGCTGTGCCCCTGCAGCCGGTGGGGGTCCATGGTGGAGCAGCAATCCCCCTGCAGCCTTGAAGCAAGCCCTGACCTCATGGAGAACATGCTGGATGGAGCAGGCTCCTGGCAGGAGCTACAGCTCCTGGAGAGGAGCCCACACAGAGTCAGGTTTACTGGCAGTACCTGGGACCCTACTGGGGGACTCAAGCTGGAGCAGTCTGTTCCTGAGGAACTGCATCCTATGGAGAGGACCTACACTGGAGGAGGGTTATCTCATGTTGTTGGGAGCCCATGCTGGAGCAAGAGAAGAGCATGAGGAAGAAGGATCAGCCCAGACATGTAAAAACTGATAGTATTTCTCAATTTCCCAATCTTCTCTGCCACTCGGGGGGAGGAGGTAAAGGATTCAGGACTGAAATTCAGCTCAGAAAGAACAGAGGGGTGGGGCAAAGGTGTTTTTCAATATTTGTTCTTATTTCTCATTATCATGGTCTCTTTAATTAGCAATATATTAAATTATCTAAGTCTGGTTTGCCTTGACAGTAATTAGGAAGAGATCTCCTAGTCCTTATCTTGACTCATGATATTTCTGTCACTTTTTCCCCCTCCGCACACTCCTGTTGAGAAATAGGAGTGAGAGAGCAGTTTGGTGAGCGCCTGGTGGCCAGTCAAGGTCAACCCACGCAATACTAATATTTGTAACTTCACCAGATGATAAAAATCATTGAGTAAGACGATGCTGGGGGGGCGTGGGGGGTGTTTGCACATTGCAATTTTTTTTTTTTTTATTCCCTGGTGTAGACATTCAACATACAGCTGTCCACTTACACTAATCCTTGTTTCATTCCCATTTGCTGGATCCCATCCTATTGCTTTGTCACTTATTCCAAGTCCTAATGTGTTTACTTAGAGTGGTTGTCTGCCAGCCTCAACAGCTTGGCCATGCATTGAAGACCCACTTATCTGCTCTGCAGCACCACTGGCTTTATTTGGTGGTTGGTTATGGAAGGTCTGAGACCTCCTCCAGCTGCAGCAAGGTCTGGCTTCTGCATCATCTGCTAAAAAAGGTCCTGAGCACAGCAGACAGCTCAGTTCCTGTGGCAGCAGCCATAAAATGCTTAGTGCCAGTCATGTACCTATCTTCTTGGCCCCCCTCTTGTGTCTGTGCATTTGAAATGATTTCAGAAGATCACAGACTGAATGCTGGGTGCAAAGCTGATCTCCTTGCAACATATTTTTACAGACAGTCCTTTAGAGTGAGGTCTAACAAGTACATTCCTGTGGCTTTTCATCTTCCTTTTTGGCATGATATGGGCAGGGAAAGCCTCTTACAGATTTCAAAATGTTTAGACTTGGGGGCAAGATTAGATGACAAAATGTTAACATTTAAACAAAGAAATTCATTTCTCTGTGATAAAATTCCTGCCGATCAAAAGTTCAAAATTGAAGTTTTGTCATTTATTTTTTTCCTCAAAACATGTCAGCCTATAAAGTCACCAGAAACTAAAGTTTGTAATTCTTTAAATATGTATTTATAAATTTATTTATTAATCATTAATTAATTTTATGGGGTTTATATTGTGTATTGTTATAGATATTGTATTAGGCTTGTGTTTGGGAGTGTGAGGAGGAAGGACCTGCAGACCACATGTGATGAAGTGATCATAACCCCCATTCCCCATCCCCCTGTGCCACTGTGGGGAGGAGGTGGAGAATTCAGGAGGAAAGTTAAGCCCGGGAAAGAGAGAGAGGGAGGAAGGGTATTTTAAGGATGTAGCTTTTATTTCTCGTTATCCTACTTTGATTTGATAGGTAATAAGTTCAGTTAATTTTCCCAGCTTGAGTCTGTTTCACCCATGACAGCTACTGCTGGGTGATGTCTCTCCCTGCCCTTATCTTGCCTCATAAGCCTTTCATTACATTTTCTACCAGCTGTCCTGTTGAGGGAGAGAATAATAGCGTGGGTGGATGGGCATCTAGCATCCAACCAGGGTCAACTCACTTTTATACTTTTGTGAGAAGTAGTTTGCCACAAAATGTTTAGTGAAGTTTAATTCAGTTTTTCATTATAAAAACTTTAAAGCTCATACTATAACAAAATCCGGAAAAAAAAAAAAAAGTGAAAAAGATAATACAAGGAAATGTACCCAAAGTACAATTTTTGTTTGCTTTTGTAGCAATTACTTAGAAAGGATCTCAGAAGTAGCTCTGCTAATTCATTAGCAAACCAGATTTCAGCAAAACAGATTCAATGTATACAAGAAAAAGCCTTTCTGTCTTGAACTTCTCTTTCCATCTGGTGAGAACAGAGAGATCTAAACTTATGTAGAGCATTTCAGTCTGGGATGAGATCTATAATGAGACCCAGATGATAAACAACTTCATCTGTACATAGAAGACTCTTTTCAAAGTAATTCTGAGTAATTCATTTATGTGATATAGCATTAGCACCAGCATTTTGTCATAATTAAAAATCTGAATGACCACAAAGAATAGAGTGAAATTCCTCATATTTTTTCTGAACAATTACATGAATTGCCTGAAAAAAAGTCTTTTCTCAAAGACATGACAAGCTGGACAAGTGCATGTCTGTGTTTATATTTGTTCTGTTTCAGGACAGTTTATGTTTTTGCTTTGTTTGGAAAATTCCTGGTTTCAAATTTTCCTTTGGAGAACTCCAGCAGACACTTTGCAGGTTTGCTTCCAGCATTTTTATCCTTGAAAAGAGTTCTTTTCTACAGTATTTATGAAAATTACTTCTTTTGCCAGATTTCATCTGACAGAAACTCTAACTGAACAAAGATAAATCTTTTCTTGTTTTAGTATTACTAAAAACTAGAAAATAAAATTCTCCATAGATCTCACCACCTCAAGTGTTTCTCTTTTTTTTTTTTGAGTGGCTTTATTGAAATTTTTGCCTAGTGAGTCTTAAATAATAAATTATCTCTTTAAAGACACAATAGGCTTCTGAAGAAGAGGCGAGTCTTTAGGCAATAATTAAGATGCAAAACTTTCTTAGCTCTTAAATCTTTTTATGTTGATAATTTTTCCGTAAGGACTAGACTATCTATGCACTTGAAAGGGCATATAGGAACATATTTTACATAGTCAATAATTTCTCATAATTACATAGTTTAGGATGGGAGGTTTTTGTGCCTTCCCTTCAGTTCTTCCAAATCTTAGAAAGTAATGTGAAAAAATGAGGAAAATTAGGAATGGTTGAAATGTTAGAGTGAGATTTAGTGCTGGAGCTCTGGCTCAATATCCATGATGTGGCAATGCAAAACAATTCTGAAAGCTTTCCCAAAATAACCCAACAGTTATGTTATGAATGCCAAAACAAGACTTCATATTGTCTGTGTGACAAACCACGAGATTGAGAAGTGTGTTTGTGGTCAGTTCCTCACCAAAAAATCTGAAAGTTTTTTTATGGGTAAAAGCTGATGATTATTGTTAGCAGATGGCAAGGCTCTTTGCCAAAAGAGTAGAATTTTAAGTGTATTTCTTACCAACTGTCCCTTATTTATTCTAATTATACTCCTATTAAGCTTTTTTAATGCGTGACATATGCCACTTGAAATTATACTTAAAATTTTTCCCAGTTCTTGACAAAAAGTCTAGGAGTCAACCAGAGGGTAGCAATAAACCTAATCAGATGTCTAGGAAGCAAAACTTTATGTGGACTGATCAAAGGAGTAAAAAAAAAGCCCTGACAAGAAAAGGTTGTCCCACTTTTCAGAGAAGAAGGCGAGACGTGAGAACTGCCTTCTGTGAAAGACTGCTGAAATGTGATGAACTCTGCCTGCCTGTTGTCTGGAGGCAGCAGGGGAAGCACCGGGCTGAGCCCCAGGAGGGAGCTCAGGGTTGGTCTCCAGGAATCCCTTTTAGGGGCCACCAGGAGCAGGATGTCAGAGAAGGCTGCCTGGGGAACACCTTCACCACCACGCTGAGAAACACACCTCGAGAGACAGCTCTCTGGGATCCTGTCCTGGGACCAAGGAAACGGCTTGGGGACCTTGCTTCTGTGATTCAGAGCCATGCTGATGTTTGGCAGCAGTCTAAGAGAAGAATCACACAGTGTAAAATTTATCTTAAAAACATTGCAGTGGCAGGTGGGGGAGCTTTGCAGTTATGCTACCCTCAGAAAAACTGCAGCTACACCAGCACAGTCTGTTCTTCACAGGCTGAGGCTCAAAGAGTGTTAGCACTGCTGTAGAAATACAAACTCATCCTGAAGGCCACATTATGACCTCATCCAGCTTTAATTAACAAGAAGGTAGCAAAATATCCCTGAAGAAACTCCCCAAATTGTAACTCTCTTGCACTTCAAAGAAAGGTGCAAGGTTTATTTAGAAGGTTTTCATGACAGATTGTTGATCCAATGGATGCAGCAATCTCAGACAAACCTTAGATAATAGGACTAATTTACCGGTAATTTTAAAATAACCTCTTGAAACAATGTTGTGCAATTTACTGAAATAGAACGTTAATAGAACTACCGAATAATCTTCCACCTTGTGAACTATTTTATTTTAGTGTTCTAACATGGGAGACGGATAATTTGTAGCATTGTTCATAATAGCAGGAGTGCAGAGCTTTGAAATTTTGAAATTAATTTGTATGGTTTATTCCTGGTGTCTGACTCACAAATCCATTCATACCATAAACAAACTTTGTGATATCTTTCTGGAATGACTAGTAAGTTTAATAAGGTATGCTGCTTTATGGAAACAGAGTTACTCACTGGAGGTCTTAGAGGGAAGGGGTTTATCAAACCTGAAAGCAAACATGCTTTGGAGCTTCCACAATTGCTTCATGTAAATAAAATATGGGAGGAGAGAAGGAGGAGAAGACAGAGGGAGAGAAATAGCTGTAGACTGGCTCACATAAACCTTTGGGAAAAGGCTGCAGACGTTTGGAAGAAAAAGTTAAATATGCTTTATATTTTCTTAACCTAACATGTAATCTTCCTACAGCCTGATCCAAAAATTCATCTAACACAAATAAGAAAAAAAAAATTACAATTTGTTTAAGTTTTGGCTCACACTTCACATGGCTCACACATGAAAAGAGCACCTGGGAGGGTGATTAATACAACCTGTGTGAAAAGCTGTCAGAAGAACAGATATATGAACCCAGCTTTACCTCCCAATATTTTTATTAATGAACTGGATGCTGGAGTTGGATGCACCATTACCAAGTTTGCTGATGTTACCAAACTAGGAGGTGATGTTCACTCTCTTGAGGAACAAGGTGCCTTGTAGAGGAATCTAGATGGGGGGGGGAGAATTGGACAATTTTCATCAGTGCGAAATTTAATGAGCTGCTGTCAGATTCAGAAGGAGGGCAAACCCCATCCTGGGGTGCATCAAACATGGCACAGCCAGACAGTCAACAGAGGGGATTGTCCTGCTGTATTTAGTGAGAGCAGTTCTGGGCCTCACACTTTAGGAAGGATGTGAAGGCACTGGGATGCGCCCAGAGGAGGGCAGAGGAGCTGGTGGAAGGGCTGTCCTGTGAGGAGCAGCTGAGGAGTCTGGGTTTGTCCAGTTTGGAGAAAAGGAGGCTGAGGGGTGACCTCACTGCTCTCCGCAGCTTCCTGGGGAGGGGAAGTGGACAGGGAGGTGCTGATCTCTTCTCCCTGGGATCCAGTGACAGGACACATGGCAAGGGCTCACAGCTGTGCCAGGGAAGGCTCAGACTTTCTTTACTGAAAGGAACAGGCTTCCTAGAGAAGTGGTCAATGCCCCAAGCTTGTCAGTGTTTAACAGGCATTTGGACAATGTGCTTAATAATATACACACTGAATCTGAAATTTAATTTAAGGTCCAAAGGCATGATATATCAAAAGTGCTTCTGCATTTGAAGAGTTCAGATAGTATTAAATTCACATCTGTATCACAGAGCACTAATTAATTACCCTGATTCTTGGAAGAAAGCTTGTCCAGCTGCAACCCATACACCCTGGATCATGTGATTTCTGGCTGGTTTAAGAGCCATCATCTGTTATAAAAGTCTACTTATCTTTCATTTTTGAGATTTCTGGGTGGTGACTGTCACATACCCATTTAGCAGGCCCCTTCAGTACACTCATAGGTCTCACCATCACGCTGACGTGGTTGAATGCGGAGCAATGATGTGCAAGACGCATTCAGCCTCCTGGTGTTGTGCTTTTGCTAACACACTGATGGGTTCCCTGTATTTGCCCTGGTGCCACAGATGAGCTAATGCTCCCTTAGTTACTATTATTACTTTCAGGGTCTAACTGGCATGGCACTGTTCCTAGCTTGTAAAGGGATGGATAGTCGTTTTTTTTTTTACGAGCACAACGAAGTGAAAATTGTTGCCATGAGACCCCTGTCCTGAACAAAGTATTCATATGCAACTTTCTGATTCTTCAACTGTCCTCTACCACCCTAAAAATGTTTCTGGTATGATTTAACACATAAAACTACAAAATAGCTTTAGCCAATTTTAATTATTTTTCTTTCTGCCTTTTTTTTTTTTTTTACATTTTTACTTTTTTCCACTTTTTTTTACATTTCTCTAGTGGTTCTTAGGTGATGCCAGCTTCTAGTTTATATAATATCATCTGCATCAGTCAATATGTTGTTAACTCAGTAAGTCTTCTGGATCAGTGAGGGAGGAGAATAGTGGAGAATAAGTATACCATCTTAGAAATTAAATATCATAGTGATGATTTCTGTAACATCTACATTTAAATTTTTACCTTAGAAGTCATACACATCTCACTAAGTAAGAAACTCACAATATCATGTTGCCTTAACATTAATCTTTAATGTTAGTCTCTTAACATTAAAACACTATTAACTGCTCACTGTATTAATTTTTTCATGTGCTTATTCTGGAACAGTAGACTAATTTTACTACAGGTTAATACACTACCAAGTTATTTCCCAAGTGGTAAAAAAAACCAAAACTCATAAACAAGGTTTTTTTATGAATTACAAAGGATTTTTTTCTTAATGTACAGCTTATACTAAAATTATTAATAATTGAAAATTAATCAAACTTGCAGAATTTCTAGCAGTTATCTGAGTGTTTTCTTTCAAAAACTCTGCTTGCAAGTCATTTCTATGTGTTTTGACTGAGCAGTTCTTGCAAACAGTGTGCTTTGCCAGGGTATGGGCCAGAAATCCTGTGTAAAATTCAGAGATGTGAGAGCATTGTCCAAACACTTCTTGAACTCTGTCAGGCTGGTGCTGTGACCACTGCCCTGGGGAGACTGTTCCAGTGCCCAAACACCCTCTGGGTGAAGAACCTTTTGCTGATATCCAACATAAACCTTCCCTGGCTCAGCTTCAGGCCATTCCCCCATGTCCTGTCACTGGTCACCACTTCCTCTCCGTTCACGAGTTGCCTCAGAACTACAAAGCAATTACAAAACTGACACATAAGTGGCATAGTTATAATAAGAATATGCCATTGTACATACATAGAACAGAAAAGGCAAATTTATCTGGGGATAATGCAGATTTAGCTGGGGTAGAATTTGATTACTGCTCTCTGCCAACTGTTCTTTAATCTTCATCTCTCAAGTGCACAGTGAGTCCTAGAGCACGGGATCCTACAGTTTAATGTCTCCAGGCTTTTAATCCATTTGATCTTCATGAAAGAAAGACCCAGTCCTTTGCTTGCTCCATGGAAACTTTCCTGTTCATTTAAGACCTTGATCCCCCACTGTAACAGTGGGGGTTTCCAACCAATAAACCTGTTTGTGGGCACATAAACTTTTCATTTGGAAGCAATGATATTTAGAATTGAGTTCTTGAAATGAGGAGAGGGGAAGATGTGGAAGTGAACCTGTGTTGGTATTCATATAGCTGTTGCCATGAAAATTCTGCTCCCCAGGTAAAGACTATCTAAATGAGGCACAGGTAAGAAAATGAAGGATCAGAGTAAATGGCATTCCTCACAAATACCAGAACTCAGAGACACATGAGATGGAGGATGTGAAATGGCTAATTTGTAATGAGGACATCAGTTTAATTATCATACTGGAGACTGGAGATAGGAAGAATAATAGAGTAAGGTAGCCACTCCTAATTTATGTGCCAATATCATGATTGAGCAAGATGCCAATAGATCATTTTTAAACACAACTAGTGACTTACTTCCCCAGGAAGGAAGCAAAGAAGAAACATCCCACAAAGCAAGAAAAACTCAGTGGAAGGAAAAAAGTAGACAATATAAACAAATGGCACAGTAAAGGTAAAGGAAATTGTTAAAAAACATCTTTTGAAAAATTCTAGTTCCATTACAAAGTAAAATAGATGGCATCATAATCAGAGATAGAAGAAATGTGAAAAATATAGCACAAAAGACTAGGAGGATAGAGAAATATCTCAAAAGGGACCTAAAAAAAGAATAATCAGCCATAACCTCAATATCCCTCGAATAGGAAGCCTGTCAGAGAACATATAGCATCAACAGATCAGCAGGGTGTAAGAGGGGTAGCAGAAAACGTGGCCTTAGCAGAAGACAGGTAAGTAGTCTGTGTTTGTGCTCACAGTGGAAGGGCTTGCAGCATTTTCAGAAACACTTCTCTCTGGGTGGATATATCAGAAAGGGTAACTCAAACTTAGGCAAAAGACCTTACAAAACAAGCGAACAAAGTAAATAGCAACAACTGCCACACTTATTCCCAAGCAATTAAAGAAAGACAGACAATGAAATAATTGAATTAAGTGGCTTCAGTACATCACCACTTAAAAAATTCTTTGGTACCTGAAGATTAGAAAGTGGTAAATGTGATGCTAACACTTTTTTCAAGAGCCTATAAGGGGACATTCAGGAACCTACAGAGAGTAAAGAGAACTTCTGTTCTGAACAAAATAGTAAAGAACAGAGTTAATGGTCTTGGCTTTTGCAAATGACAAAGCCTAATCCATCACAATCCCTGGAGGGAACTTCCAGGTCAGCACAGGTTTCTCAGTGATAGCCATTTGATGGGTTGCAGTGTCACCATCCAGAAAGCTAGAAGGCAAGTTCACGATGTAGTGATGATTTGATACCCTCACAGAGGGACAAGACAGTGGCTGCACAGTGTCAGTAAAACAGACAAGACACACTGCCTTTCCCTGTGGCAAGATGACAGAAGCACAGAATTGTGCTAAGCACGGTATTAAAGCTGTTTTTCAGGAAAGTTAGGAAGAACTCATCTGAATGCAGGTACAGACTGATGCTCTTCCTTACCTATTTGGGAAATGACATGCAAGGAAATGCACACACTGGACTGGAAGGAGAGAGGGGTCAGAAGAGTGCAGGAGGTACCAGTTTGATCTGTGTCACAATGGGTTGTCCAGCCATACAGAACAGTATACCAACAAGAAGGGAAAGATTAGAATTTGAACCATTAACCTGACCTGGGCGCTTTGGGGAGCAGATCATGAATGAATTTGTCTTGATGCTAGAGAAGAAACCCATTGCAAAAGTAGACAGCAGGATGCAAAGTCACCTCTGGGCTACTGTGCCTCTGCTCTCCAATAAAAACAAATGCCATTCCTATCCTTCTGCATCTGAATCTGCACTTCCCTCGCTTCTGTCCAGACTATCACGCTCATATTTCATACAAGACATTCCATAAACTGCCTCTGCCCCGTCACCATAAAAAAAAGAAGAGCCACTTTTTCCTCTATTGAAATAGTAAATTAGGACTGCTAACACGTTACCTACCAGGTGGTGAGTATTCCTCTTGGCATCAGACAGTCACCCATTGTGGAAAAACTTTGTGAATTGCAGACCTTTGATCAGCTGCTGCTCCTCACTATGGTAAAGAATGACCTACACAAATCTTTCCTGTTTCTTGTGTCAGTGCCTCCCTCCCACCCAAGTGCTGGCAGCTCTGCTCTCCAGCTAGTTATTGACTCTGACCATGTTTCCAGAGCAACAAAATAGTCCTTCCCCAGGGCTGTAGTTGTTGCAGCAATTGTCATTCATTCTCCAGCAGGCAGTGGCTATAAATATTTAACTGCCCATCCCTGATTTAGTATCAATTTCTGTACATACCACCAGGTTGTTAACTACTTGTGTCACAAATCTGTTGTGTGCCACCCACAGATTTGGTCGAGGTGCTAGGTACAAAAATGGGGAAAAGTAAAAAAGAAGCTTCCATCCTGCCCGCTCATTACAAAAATTATGACTTGGCATCTAAGAACCTGGTATTTGTTTATTGTTACGGCTAGTGGCGAAAAGGCAAAGCTCCACCGAACATATGTTTGAAGGTGTGTTGATAGGCCAGAAATTAGTTTAAAATGGAAAATATATCTACTTGAAAGAGAGACAAGCATACATTGGTTATTTCGGCATCATGATCAAGTGACAGTTGGGTGCTGGATGCCTCCTGATGCAGTGCCTCATGATGACAAGGTTGTTGAAAAGCTAATTGAAGAACACACATTCTACTGTTCTTTTCATAAGTCAAAGAATTGGTGTGTTTTAGAAACATCTTCAAAAGTCAGTGATGTTTTGAATAACCTCAGTAGGTTTTTGAAGGAAATTACAGCTGTGTTTTTTCAAACTGCTGTCTCACTTATTCCAAAGCTCCTAATCCATATAAATCCTGTGAACAGATTAAATGAGAGAGTGGAAGAAAAAAGGATTTAAAGAGATGTATCTATATCTGGAGAAGTGGGCAAGGAGTACCATGCAAGCACTGGATACTAAGAAAACAACCTCACATTAATGTCACAAGACAGAACAACACAATGTTCTTTTCCCTACAAGACAAATTACCCTGTTATATGGCTGTTGAATAAATACAACTTTTTCCCCCCTTGAAATGCATTCTCTTTTATGTAATTCCATCACTCATAATTTTTAATGTAATCAATCACTAAGGCTACACTACTTTTAAACCTAATTAGTACCAGCTATTTTATAATTGACTTTTAAATCTAATTTGTATCAGCTATTTCAGAATCAACCAGAAACAGAGTTGCCCCAAAACTACCAGTGTACAGCATTATGATGTTGTTCTGTTTGGCCTGATTAACCAATTTGATGATATTATTATAGCCCTGGGTAATTCTCCAGCACTGATTTAGCATGGACAAAGTGCTTCTTCTGGTTTTGGCTGGGGTAGAGTTAATTTTATTCACGGTAGCTGGCATGGGGCCGTGTTTTGGATTTGTGCTGGAAAGCGTTGATAACTCAGGGATATTTTTGTTATTGCTGGGCAGAGCTTGCACTGAGCCAAGGCCTTTTCTGCTTCTCACCCCACCAGGCAGCAGGCTGGGGGTGCACAAGGAGCTGGGAGGGGTCACAGCTGGGACAGCTGACCCCAGCTGACCAAAGTGATACTCCAGAGCATGTGACATCATGCTCAGCATATGAAGCTGAGGAGAAGAAGGAAGGGAAGGACTTTGAGAGTAATTATGGTGTTTGTCTTTCTGAGTCACTGCTACTGTGATGGGGCCCTGCTCACCTGGGGATGGCTGAGCACCTGCCCAGCCATGGGAAGCAGAGAATAAATTCCTTGTTTTGCCCTGCATGTGTGTGCCTTCTGTTTTTCCTATTAAACTGTCGTTATCTCAACCCATGAGTTTTGTCATTTTTTTCTCTTCCAATTCCCTTGCCCATCCCACCACAGGGAGTGAACGGACATCTGTGTGAGGCTTAGTTGCTGACTGGGATTAAATGATTAACAGTAAGATTTTGCTTCTAGTGCTTGAAGAGTAGCCAGCTGCAAGGTGCTAAGTCAGAACTCCAGTGGAAAAAGGAGAAACAGACACTGAGGGCAGCAAACTAAAGAGCACAAGCCACTTGTGACCACACCACAAGCAGTAGTAAGCCAAAAGAGATTGTACTGAATACAGTCATTAACAAAGATGCCTCTGTAAGAAAGGCACACAGATCTCAGAAAGTAACTGGGGACCAAAGAAATGGTTATTGTTCTAGCTCCTCTCAATCACATGCTTGTTTTTCACAGATGCAGTCACACAGAAGGTAACTGCACATCGTCTTGTTGCTCTTAGGAGTAAAACATAAGTGCAACAGCTTCTGGCAAATGAGAACTTTTATTTTCCTCACTGAGGGCTTAGCAAATATTTCTGCACCCCAGCCAGATTTTTATAATCCCATGCAAGAATTTGTTCCTGTGATTGTTAAACAGCAGTACTTGGAAGGTTATTTGCCTTCCTTTTGCTTCAGCTATTAAAGTAAAATAATTGCAGGCAAACACTCCACTTTACCCCACTGTAAATGCAGAAAGTTAGGCACCTTTTAGAAAATTGCGTCAATAATTACAAAGAGACAAGCTTCTTACTTTTTAACATATGCAAATCTATTCCTTAACCAGTTACATACTTCCTGTTACAGCTCTAATGCAGCAATTTGCATATATATGTACAGTGTATACATGTATGTTAAAATACAGCAGGAACTGCCAACAGAACATTATTTAAGACCAACTCAGCTGCAGGACTTTTAATCTCATCCACCTTAAGTGTTAAGGGAAGATTCATCACCCTCTGAATTCATCAGTGCAGAGTATAATTCACACTCTCTATGGAACGTTCAGTTTGTGTGTCCTGGCGATAATTTCTGGCAAGTACTCTGTGATAAGCAATGGACAGCATCATACACAGTGATGAGTAGCTAGAGTGCCCTTCATCTAAGGAAACGTGGAAGAGAACAGCAGATGGATATCTCACTGGGGAGACACACAGGACAAAGACAGAAAAGGCACACATGAAAACCAAAAAGAAAGACACAATGAGAAAAGGGTGGAGCAACTGAAGAGAGAGTAGACAACTAGTACATAAAGAGGCACTGAAATGATGTATAGAGCCAGGCAGAACATAAAAGAGGAACCCTAAAAAAGAGAGGAGAAACTCTAGTATGTGGGAAGTGTCTCCTGTCAAGTAGAAAATACTCCCTCTAAAACAAGTCAGTAGTCTAAAAAATCTTACTATACAGATGCATACTACACAGATGTTTTCCTGGGATTTTTATTTTAAGGATCAAAATGCAAGATTCCATTTTTCCCCCTAAACATTGAAGCTATTGACAAATACTACACCAATCCACAGTGCACACAAAGCCATGGGGAATGGTCAACAAGCCATCCCGAACACTTGCATGGAGAAAGGAAACAAAGAGGACTCCTGTGCAAAAGAACAGGTATCAATCACTTATGACTCTGTCGCATGGTTTTTCTGTCATATGGAGAACACAGGCCCAAAATCCCTTGCTATGGACAGTGTGCAGGAGGGACAAAGGAGAAAAGGTAGGGTTTGTGCAAGCTCCAGAAGAGGTATATTCTTATTTCTTTGGCAGCTCTGCTTACCTTTGAGATCACTGTTAGCACATCCCACCTCATCCTCCACATCACACAGCTCTGCAGGAGCTCCAGGAAATCCACCCCCTACCCCCAGTGTCATTTTCATGATGATTATTACACCTGGAATTATCCTGACCTGGTAACTCTCCCCAGTTTGCAGCATTTGAAGATGCGAAGAGTATCTATTGACATTTCATTTGATAGAGGGGAGGAAAACACCTGACAAATGACTGAAAACTTGCAGCTACAAAGACAGAGGAAGGCGTACACCATAAGAGAACCATCATGCTTTATATTCCCTTTTCTTTCCAGAGATGAGAGGACTGCATATATGTGCTGACATGTGCTAGTATGTGTTCATGGCTGTCCTACTGCGCAAGCAGCAGCCTTAGTGAGCCAAGTGGTTTCAGTTACAGAGCTTCCCAGCTAGTCCTTAAGTAGGATTCTAATTTTCTGCATTGCACACTCTAAACTTTTCCTAATACTCTACTAATTAATAGAGCAAGCTCACATTGATTTTTTTTGGAAGTTCAAAAATTTTTAAGTTGCTGCATGTCAGCATGTTTCCTTTACAATCTAAAATGTCTTGGTTTTCATTTCCATTGGGAAAAATTGTGGAATCGTAGAATGGTTTGGGTTGGAAGGAGCCTTAAAGATCATCTACTGCGGGTTGGGGCACCTTCCACCAGACCAGCCCCAAGCTCCATCCAGCCTGGCCTTGAACACTTCCAGGGACAGGGTATCCACAACTTCTCTGAGCAACCTGTGCCAGTGCCTCACCACCCTCACAGCAAAGAACTTTTTCCTCATATCTTATCTAAACCTACTCCCCTTCAGTTTGAAGCCATTTCCCCTTGTCCTGTCACTACATGCCATTGTAAATAGTCCCTCTTTATCTTTCTTGTGAACTCCCTTCAGGTACTGGAAGGCCACAATTAGGTCACCCCAAAGCCTCTGTTCCAGGCTGAACAATCCCAATTCTCCTGGCCTTTCCTCGTATGTTGAAACTGTATTTAAATACACAAATATTTTCCCTTTTGTAGAGTAATTTGAACCATTTCTCAACAGCAGTCTTTATGAAGATCAACTGGTGTTACACTGAGGGAACTCCATTATCAGAGAGCACTTATCAGACACAAATGTATTACAGGAAAAAACACACAAATGAGTTTCTAGACTCATTATGTTGGCAAATCGATATAAATAAACTGCTTAAGATGACAGGACACATTCATTCCTCTCATTAAAGCAGGCTTTATAAAGTAGCTGCTTTTTATTAAAAAAAAAAATTATTAGCCAAAGGGAATACAATTTAGTACATTTCAAAGCATGCCAAAATGGTTATGCAACAGTTACCTGCTTCACAGCAAACTTTTTGCCAGGGCTTTCTGGGGTTTTTTGCTTGTATTAGAGATAAAAAAAATTTCCATCTTTCAAAGAAAACATTGTAAGCACTTTTTAAGCTCCTGAAACACAAGTAGCTACACGACAAGTCTCCTTCCCCTCAGTGTTCCTGAGTAGCTGTTGAAGTGACACATACCTCCTTGTCAGGGTGCTCTCGATGGTAAGCACATACTTGGTTACAAGAAACCCCTTTTCCATGCCTTTGTTTGGTTTTTTTCATGTATCATTTTGCATACACAAAGCTAGTCCATGGGTAAGAGTGTCTGACAACCCTGCCCATGCTTGTATTTTGCAACAGGTTTAGACTGATACCTCTGCCTGCAGAGACCATAAACACATCAGGGGTCTGTGTGGACATCAAAGGTGTCACATCACTCTGAGTGGTACTGAACTGAGCTGGTATCAGCTAGGAGCTGAGAATCAAGGCATCTGTGCATATTGGTCATTCCTCCTACAAATAACATTTAAAGGCTCCAGTATTACATACATAAATTCAGGATCCCATTTCAGATATCAGAAACTTCGGTGAGTCACATTCACTGCTGCAGTAAAAGCAAATCTACCACTTTTCTTTTCTAAAGACATCCTGAAACCAAGGATCAGGAACACCAGTTTACAAGTCAGTTGCTTGTAAAAATTCAGTCTGGGCAAAGAGATAAGCACCTCTGCAGAACAGAGCCAAGGTCCATGCAACAAGTGCCTTTCTTCTGGACTTGCCTTAGTGCTAAGATTAAGACCAAGAAATAAGAGCAAGACTCAGAATTTCAGGTAACAGCTAAACTATCCCTTCTGATTTTATTACTTTGGTGGGTAGGAGTCACATTCTGCCCCTAAATTTTGAAAACAAAGAGAAGAGCGACACAGTATTTCACCCAGATCAAGCTGCCACAGGCAATGTGTACTGTAGCCAACTCATTAGCAGTTTGAATAATAACAAAAAAAAAAAATCTGTAACTGCCATATTAGACTGTTGTATGACGGTATTTGCATCGATTGAAAGGGTGCCTCGATTTGAATGGAAGATGTAGACAGCTTTTTTTTTTTCCTATTGAAAAAGCTGAAAGAATAGCTGGCTTTTTAGTTGAGTCAGTTTCCAAGTATAAGGAGAAAAAAAAAGCTATATCAGGGCTAAATTTTTTGATTTTAACTTATCTTTAAAAACACCCTTTGAAACATAAAGGCTGAAACAGATTTCCAAATGAAATCTGACATAAATATGACAGAAACACACACATAAATACATTTGGATGTAAATACTACGTAAATACATCTGGACATTTCTACATTTTATGAAGTTTTTGCAATTGAGAACACTAATCGCTGACTTTTGTTTATCTGCATTTATGAACAGTCTCTACATTCCATTTTCAATATTGCTCCTTTTCTGCCCCAAGATTACATTCCCAATTTGCCAGACTGTCTGTGGGGAGGCTGGAGTGCAGAAGGTAAAAAACAAATTATCTTTATTCTATCAAAAAATTTCTGAAGATATAAGTTTATCCAAGCCCTTAAATTCAGATTTTCTTTTGAAAAACACATGCCAGCAGTTTTGATTAAATGAAGATCTTCCCTTCTTCTGCCCTTCCCAGAGATATGTATTAGATATTCTGAAGCAAAACTAGACAAACAGTTTATTCACATTTTCCTACAACCTCTCTTCCCATTCAAGTGAGGGAATGCTGCCATTATATGCAGCTCTCAAATCTCACAGCAACAACCATTTTCCCAAAAAATTTAGTGTGTGACCCCTTTTCCTTGGTTATCACTGAAAAGGTGAATAGTCTGACAGAGACCACTGCTAGCTCTGAATTATACCAACAAAAATCTCAAGAGCAGAACTTTAGTATTAACGGAGAGACAGGCCTCATTTACAATATGTACATTGATTATGTTCTTCAGGTGGTTTTCAGTAACTCTCAAAATAAACTTCCCCATATTTTCACTAGGTGCTGAAGTGAGGCTGACAGGCCTATAGTTTCCAGGTTCATTCTTCTTGCCCTTCTTGGAAACTGGGACAATGTTCACCAGCTTCCAGTCAACTGAGACTTCCATGGATTCCCAAGAATGTTCAAAAATCACTGAGAGAGGTTCACGATGACATCAGCAGCTCTTTGAGTATTCTCAGATGAATCCCATCATGTCCCATAGATTTGTAGGGATCCAGCTGGAGCAACAGAACCTGCACAGGCTCAGGGTCAGCTGAGAGTTTATCACCCTCACAGTCATGGTCCTCCAGCTCAGGGCACTGGGACCCCCTTAGCCATTAGCAGTGTTGAAGACAGAGGCAAGGAAAGCGCTAAACACCTCTGCCTCGTCTCTGTCCCTGTTTGGGAGGTGACCATTCTAATCCTGCAATGGGCCAATGTTATCTCTGCACTGCCTTTTACCGTTAATGATCTAAGTTAACTCTTTTCATTGACCCCCACAGTTCTAGCCAGCGTCAACTCTAGCCAAGTTTTGGCTGCATGAATTTTCTCCCTCCCAGAAGCATCTCTATTTTTCTCCCACGTCACCTGACCTTGCTTCCACTGGCCATACACATGCTTTTTCTTGCTTTAGCTCCAGAAGATCCTTCATCATCCGAGCCGGCCCTCTGCCTCACTTGCTTGACTTGCAACATTTTGGAATTTCCTGTGCATTTAGGAGGTGGTGCTCAAAAAGTGACCAGCACTGACAGACTCCAGCACCTTCTAAAATGTTTTCCCAGAGACCTCATTACTAGTTCCTGAAGTCTGCTCTCCTCTCCACGTCCACAGTTGAGGCATTTTTCCTCCAACAGATTTTAAACTCGATCACTTCATGGTTGCTGTGTCAAGATGGCCACCAATCACCCATTCACCCACAAAACCTCCTCTGTTAACGAGCAACAAATCAAGGAGGGCATCTTTCCTTTACTACCTGTACCATGAAGTTATCACCCAGGAGTTTTAGGAATACTCTGGACACCTGAAGGACAACACAGTCATCTGTCACAGCCAGCATGGCTTCATGAGAAGAAAGTCCTGTTTGTCAAAATTGGTTTCTTTTTATGACAAGGTAACTCACCTGGTTGATCAACTGAAACCAGCTGATGTAACTATTTTGGATTTCAGTAAAGCTTTCAACACTGTCACAAGATCCTTCTGGGCAAGATGTCCAGCCCACAGCTGGATAAACACATCATGTGATGGGTGAGCAACTGGCTCCCGGGTCAGGCACCCGTGACATCACTCTGGTGACCTGTCACTAGCGGGGCTCCACAGGGCTCTATCCTCGGCCCTGTGCTCTTCAACATCTTCATACATGATCTGGACACAGGACTGCAAAGCACACTAAGGAAGTTTGCTAATGATACTAAACTGGGAGGAGCTGTTGACTCCCTCAGCAGCAGGGAGGCCCTGCAGAGAGACCTCGATGAATTGGAGAGCTGGGCAATCACCAACTGTGTGGAGCTCAACAATGGAAAGTTCTGGATTCTGCACCTGGGATGCAGCAACCCTGGGTGTATGGACAGACTGGGGAATGAGGGGCTGGAGAGCAGCACCACGGAAAGGGAGCTGGAGGTCCTGGTCAGTGGCAAGTTGGATCTGAGTCAGCAGTGCCCTGGCAGCCAGGAGGGCCAGCCCTGTCCTGGGGGGCATCAGGCACAGCATCGACAGCTGGGAAAGGGAGGGGATTGTCCCACTCTGCTCTGCACTGGGGCGGGCTCACCTCAAGTGCTGGGGGCAGTTTTGGGTGCCACAATACAAGATATAAAGATTTTAAAGAGTGTCCAAAGGAAAGCCATAGAGATGATGAAGGATCTGAAGGAAGAGCCTCATGAGGAGCATCTGTGGTCATTTGGTCTGTTCAGTCTGGAGAAGAGACTGAGGAGAGACCCCACTGGAGACTGCAACTTCCTCCTGAGGGGAAGAAGGGACAGACACTGAGCCGTGTGTCTGGTTAACAGTGACAGGACACGAGGCAATGGCCTGAAGTTGTGTCAGGGGAGTTTTAGGGTGAATATTAGGAAAAGGTTCTTGCCTCCAAGGGTGTTTGGGCACTGGAACAGGCTACCCAGGGAAGTGGTCATAGCACGTGAGCTCAAGAAGTGTTTGGACAATGCTCTCAGGCACTTAGTGGGATTCTTGGGGCACCATGTGCAGGGCCAGGAGCTGAACTTTGATGATCCTTGTGAATCATCAACTCGGAATATCGTATGACTCTACTCCATGTTTGTAGCCGCAGCTGAATGACCATGTCAGATGAACACCTTCCACATATTTGCTTTGAACTTGCTGCTAAAGTCAGAAAAACATGTAATTTTGAGTCTTACAAATTCTGCATAAATCTGTAAAACTGCACATTTCACACTATTACAGATAGTACCGAGGTAGATTAACTCACATAAGCCCTAAAGTAGATCTGCTAAAATGAATGAACACAGCTGGAACATTGCTGAAGAATTCAGTACTGGCACCAGCACTGGATCTAAAAGCTCCATTTTAACTAAAAGCCAAGTATGATCTGTATGCTGTCCGTGAAAGAACATAGGCAGATATTTGCCTCTTTCCAGGAGGCCTCATAGCTCAAAATTTCCTGCCTGGTCTGCTGTCATTTACTGCACATGAAGGCTTTCCTTGTAAGAGACATGGATATGAAGCCAAGTAATTCTTCACTGGGGGAAAGATTAGAGTCTGTCTTTCTTCAGGAACATTTACCTTCCTGAAATCAGCTCTCTTAAGAGAAAAAAAAAGTAGTAAGAAAAACAAGGTACAAAAACTTGCTTGTATCAGGCACAAGAGTGCATAAGAATTCTTCATATTCCACCACAACCTACAGCCAATTCAGTATTTTGTAGTTTTCAGTGGTACCTCTTGCTGAAGCCACCTACTGATCATTTGTGTGAGCTAAAAATTGATTTAAGATCCAAATGAAAACCAGAAACACTTGTAATTAAAAAAATTAAAATTACTTTTTTCAGCCCACACTCATCTACATTTTTGCATGGGCAAAACCCCAGCAACTCCCGATAAAGTGTATTATGTGTTTTGAGATAAAAAAAGTATACATGAAAAATCTAAACATGTTCATTCTAACTGCTGGGAAGAGGACCAAAAAAGAATAGCCCAAAGCAAAAGGTTTGTTCCACAACATAACAGCTGCTCTACATTGACAGCATTCTTTCTCACCCTGCCTAAAGTTACAGACCTGAGAACCTAGACTACAACTGTAAAACTGCCAGCAATGAAAGCAAGTCTTTGACACAATAAAATATTATAGCAGTCTCTAATGCAACTCTCGAGAACTCATCTTCCCTCTTGAAGAATATATAAAGGCAAGTCCTCCATGTCATATGGCAAAAAGCCCTAAAATTTTATTCCTAGAAAAATAGGATTGTCCAATTTCGCAGATACATCTGCAAGTGCTGGACTGCAAGATGCACTTAGTTATTGCTTCAAGGCAATTGTGACAGAATTGTTGGCCACAGTTGAATTTAACACCTTTGAAAAAGCCAGTTTCATGTATTAAGAACTTGACCGGACAAGGGCATGTACAAGTCAATGTTGTCCTTGCTTAGAGCACGAATTTGGACTGGATGACCTGCTGAGGTCCTTTCCAGTCTGGATGATTCTATGGCATGGCCATCTTGATATTCATAAAAATTTTAAAAGAAACCAGCCCAGGAACTGAGTATTTTACCCAAGCTCTTTTGTGTAGTTTAATTCAACATGTTCTTGCGCTTAAGAAAACTGAGGAACTTGAAAATGCCACTCTGGAGTCTATACAGTAAAACGTAACACACAAAACAGGATTCCTTTACATGCCTCTTTGGTGAATTACTTTATAATACTTACAGCGAATTCTCATTTTATTTCATACACTATACACTAAATTTGCAATCAACAGTATTTCAAAATAAACCAGTTCCCAAGTTCACTATACTTTCCATTTCAACACTTAGGCATTTAAAATACATGAAAGTTAGATTAATAATAAAGTAGACCTGATCTGAAGTCAGAACTTACCAAGAGCAACATCTTTGCATTATTTTATCATGAGTGCTTTCCGTGATAATTACACAATGATTAATGATTAAAATGCAGATCAATTTACAGCATTCACAAAACCAGACTTGCCACAGGAATGTGAAAAAAGCAGCAGCCTCTCATAATTTAGAAGTGACTTTCCACATGCTTGTTTCATTTGCTAAAAACCATCTCCCCACCCCCTGTCCCCATATTTAATGAAGAAACCAAGAAGGACTAGGTTATCTAGAATGATTAAAAATCATTCTCAGGCTGAGTCTGAAGAGAGGGCAAAAATTATGTATTTCAGTGGTTTCCTTGCACATAAAAAGACTTAGCTCTGCTCCACGAAATATTTAAACTAGCAGAGACTTTAAATGACAGACATCACTGCTAAACAGTTAAGGAGACAATTTTATACATACCCCTCCAATCTAACAAAAGAGAAACTCTAGGAACAGCCAAATTTTTTTACGCTTTCTGTACACTTTGAACACCACTACTACTACTACACAGATTTGTATGATTATTATATTCTCATACGGAGCAGTACAGTACAACTAAACCCTGAAGTTATCAGTGGAAAGTCAACTAAAAATGGCACTTACACATGCACACATCAGTTTCTATTTTGCTTTATTCACACTTAGTTATTGTAAGCCTTGCAAACAAACTGCAAGACAGCCAAATTTGCATTCTGTGCAACTTTGCCCCAAACCCATTTTTCATTGTTTTTATACAAAGCAAGAGATTCCCCTTTGTTATCTTCTGCCACTCTGCAGCAAAATAAGTCTTCTATGTACCTGTAAATAATAACATTTAAGTCTACGTAAGTTACTTTTACAGTTTCTATTTTACTCACAGTTCCATTAACAGTGAAGTTGGAAACATTTTTAAAAGACCAGTAAAGCCATCAGTCCCCTACTTGCAAGTTCTTACAACTTAGGAAAAGAAATTCCTTTCAACTGGCTAACAGTCCATATTAAATATCAGATGTGATGCTTATAAAGCAGATACTAACAATTCATATCCATTCCTTATGTCAGTGAACTGGTGAGAGGAAAAGTAAATCCTCAATGCAATCACATTTGAAATCTGATCCCCTTTGTATGACTGCATACGACATATTCAATTTGTGTCTGTAATTTTTAAACAGTCCTTTTTTAATTACACTTCGGAAACTATATCCCCATTTTTAAAACAAGTTGTTCTACAGTGTAAGGAGAATCCACAGAGTGGATTCCTCGAAGTTCATTTTCTAAGCCATTTAAACAATAACTAGGTTAGCAAGTCAATCATGTCCAATGTCCTAGATCCAGACCTGGACAGATTAAGAAACATTTTGAAGCAGTGTTGAGTAAATAATTTTGGTAAGCTGTAAAACTGCCATATGCAAGGTATACTGTACTATAACAGCTCCAAATCCTTTATAAAAACCTTGCATTCCTTCTTCCCGTTTTATAGTATTTATGCAGTCCTTCATTCCCTCATACTGAGTATTGATTGGAAGCACTTCATAGCCAAGGTCTGTGTTGTCAATTATTGTGCGTGTCCCTTGAATATGAAGGCGGTGCAAAACTGTTTCCAGTGGGTAAAGCATGACATCAGCACAAAGGCTAGCAGCAAAGCTAGCAATAAGTTCTGGAAAATATGCATCCAGCATGCTCTGCACAGAAGTGGAGCTGTCAGTTGGAAGGTTGTGGGAATTATCCCTTTTCAAAACAAACAAGACAAGCTTCTGGACGATGGAACTGATGACATAGTGGAGAACTCCATGTAGAGCAGTGGGAAAAGTCAAGACCATCAGAGGAAGGAGACGCTTGCTATGGGGTACTCCCAAGCCTAAAACTCTGCCGATTCCTTCTTTCACGCAGTCCAGGATGCCAGGATTGTCTCGAATTATTTCACTCTACAAGCACAAAGAAGGAGTTACAACTCGTGCTGAGCACTTCAAAACCATCCTGACATCCACTCTGACACTTTATCACTGCTGAACTTCTAAAAAAAAAGTTAAACACTTGCATGCTATTGTGTCTACACAGCTGTACAAATAAAAGTCCCTAGTTATAACACTCTTCATAGCATTCAATTAAGCTTTCTTTTAAAGAATGAATCCATCCAAAAGAGGTGAGGTTTTTCTAACGTATATTGCAGTTGTCTGTGTTCTACCAAAGAAATTCAACTTTCAGCCTACTGCTGAAAGTACCAGAATGCAAAACAGTCATGAACTTAAAATGTCTACATCTGGAGCAAACTGCCAGGAAGTACTTATTTAATTCAAAATTCCTTTACTTTAAACACTATGACTACAACCTTTGAACTTAATGTACATAGTAAAGACTTATATAACTAGTGTGGAAAGGTCATTTTTAACATGAATTTAATAGGTTCCGTTTTGAATGTTCTCATGGCATTATACGCATTTAAAGTAGTATTCTTTACCCATGCTGTTAATGAAGAGATAATTATGCTGTTCATGTAGTGAAAAATCTTGTAGTAATTATTTACTCCATTATATTCCACCTTTGAGTGTAGGATTAAGCTAAAAACTTTATTTCTCCTACCAACGCTTATACAAACCCCAGTGTTTTATCATGTGGTTTACATCCCAAATTCAAGATTTGGGTGTTCTCCTGAAGGCCTAAGTCTCTGAGTCCATGTGGTCTGTGTCCTGACCTCATGCCAGAATAAACCACCAGACTATTCCTCAGTATTTTGGGGAAATACTAAACAGCCTGCAGAGCCTTCATGGTCTTTTCTGTGCAGCAGAGAAACTAGTTCAAATATCTGAGAATATAACATTGTTGCAGACTTTAAGTGTAAGTTAAGCAGCACAACCCCTGCTGACTCCTCTCCTGTCCCCACATCACTACAGTCACTGCACTTCAAAACCGTTCTTGCTTTGGCCAAACATGCCACCATGAGGTTTGAGATGGTAAGGACAGAAGAACTAATGTGACAGCTACAAATTTCCACCATTTACAGTTATTTTGATGAAATGCATTTACTTGGGTAAGTGTAAAACAGATACTGTTGAACAGCATGGTTTATCAGAATTAAGACAATCAAAGTCTATATAAACCTGCTAGTAGCAAATCCAGTGATCTTTAACTTTTCTGATTTTTTACTGGTTATTGTCCTTTTGCAGCACAGGAATGTAATGCAAACCTTGCAAGCCAAGTTGCCCCTGCACCGATTAGTAGAGTATAAAAATATTCACAAATGCTATCATTTCCTCCGCTGTGTTTCTAACAAGCTCATGATGATGTTTCCAGGAACTCAATAACATATTTCATACAGCATACACACACACACACACACTCATTCACTGAAACAGTTGCAAAAAGCCAAAGCCACTAATCTTAAAATCCTCAGATCTCAGTGGAATTTTCATAAGCAATC
This sequence comes from Edolisoma coerulescens, assembly GCA_013397115.1. NCBI lineage: Eukaryota > Metazoa > Chordata > Aves > Passeriformes > Campephagidae > Edolisoma > Edolisoma coerulescens. Next base: position 31,846 of record VWZW01006483.1, on the reverse strand, counting down.
CATTACAGGGAAGATAACCTACCTAAAAGGCTGGGAGAGATGCTTTTTTGGCTTTCTATTGTTATCCTGTTAAGCTGCTTTCTACCAAAGAAACTTTATATTTATTTTGCAAACAGAAGACAGACACTAAATCATGTTCTCTTTTATCTTCTATTGGTAAAAAATTTACCCATGTCCAACAATACAGGTAATGCAACATCCTTTCAGACAAAAATAAAAGCAGTAAGATACCTGAATATAACATTCCACTCTGTGGCGTGCTATGAAATCCAGAAACATTAACAGTGTTCAACCACTGTTTCTAGTTCCAGAATTATGGCATGCTCAGGGCAGAGCCATTCCCCAGTGATTAAGATTTTGAGGTCCAGCCAGCTTCCCATTACGACACCAGCTAAGTCTCCCAAATATTCCACAAACTCAGAGATCCCCTGAGGAAAGAGGGTTTCTAAAATATGGAGTATCTTTAGAGCAAGTGAGTTTGTTGTTGGGAGTCTGTCTATACCTCGACCTGCACAGATGCTTAATCTCACCTGTCCTGTTAATCCATAATGCAGCCAGGTCAGACAGAACAGCTCTCCTAGTACCTCCTGACTCATTTAAGCTTGGATCCTTTGCACAGAGCAGAATCCTGCCCCTTAAAAGAGTCCATGCCTCTAAAGTACATGCTGAAACTAAGAAACTGCAGAAGTCAGCCTTCTCCCCAGAAAAAGCACCATTTTGGAGACATACACCAGCAAATCAGTCTTGACAGTACTTACAACTTGCCCATGCTATCAATGAAAATTATTACTTTGATGACTAAGTAACATGAGAGTGACTATCCTGCACCCTCCACATGAGAACTCACTCTACAGAAAGAGTTCCATTAGCTGCACAGAGATTCTGTCATGCCATCTAAGAGCAAGTCATTATACAGAGATTGCTGGAAGAATTACCCTGGACCATTTCTGCATAGCTAACCCTTTCCTTCCTCCAGAAAGAGATGCAACACCACACTGACAGGCAATCTGCAACACAATAGTATGGAGTACTCTGCACAGTCACACAACAAGCTAAAATGTATTCTACGTGGCAGGTCCAGATTTTAGTTTTCATGGCTAAGGAAGAACTAGATGAAGATTAAAAGTACTAAGTTGATTGAATGAAAACCTGACTAAACTACTGGAAAAAACTTTACAGTTGTTATAGGGGATGGGTGTCACTGTAACAACTTGCCTAGGAAGGCAAAGTTTAAAAATCTTACATGAGAAAAACTTCCTAATGTTTTATCTGCTGGAAGACACAGATATAGCATGTCCCTATTTGATATGCAATATATTCCAATTATCATTAAACGTCCTTTCTAATTCAAGATTTAGAGTTCAGACAGTACACTAATATACCCTTCATAGTAAACACCTGTTTCAGCTAAGTCATAAGTCAAGCAAAACAAATGCAACTACTGCAACATAAACCTGAATACAAAGTCAAAGACTCATTTCTCCATATAATCTAATATATAAGGAGTAACAATATCTTTTTAAATGTTCCAAATATATGTAAGTTACCTGTACAGTTTCAATCAGGCTGGCAGAATAGAAAGGCATTGCTATCACATGTGTTAAGCTGTAGAAATTAACAATATAAGAATTAATGTAATGACAATACTATAATTTTAGGCAAACAGGCACCTGAAAGTTGATAAAGTTATCTACCAATTATTCCTGAAAGAAAATTAACAAAGCATAACCCTATTCCTAAAATGTACTTCAAAAAATTGAGATAAGCTTCAGCTAAAAGTTTTGTTAAATTCTATTTCCATGTGACCAGACTGATTAAGGTCTAAAAGAATCTAATCTTTTAAATCAGTCAAGTTCCATAGACACAGGGATCTAGTAGGAGAAAATCTGTGAAAGTGGTGTATGCAACCAAGATTGTTCAAAAAATCAACATGTGAAAAGTACTGTTAGCATCTTGTCAAGTAAACATAGCAGCAGACTAAACTTACGTACATTTGGTAGTTTCACTATGTTTAGATAATAAGACATAAGGTAATAACACATGCCATACTTACCCTTTGAGTAAAAGGTGTCCACCTATCTGCTTGAGGTTCCATTTATGTGAAAGCTCCCTAAAAAGAGAAGTATTTACCACAATAGGAATAATCATCCACACGTAATGTAATTCTCAAGCAATTCTTCCATGGGTGTCGACATTCAGTTTTCATATTGGTGTTCTACTATCTATGTTGAAGCATTTCCCGTATTGGAAAGACAGAGCAAAACATTTAGTAAATCATGTTTAACCTCTAGTGGTTTTTCAGGCCTGTCAGACATTCTATCAAAAAAAGTTTCAGTTATTAATTAATAAGATGTCTCTAAGCTCTCACAGCAACTGACTTTAGTGTTTTGCATTTATTTAGCAACCTTATGTACTAGTGCTTAAAGCAATTTTCAGGGAGCACTGGAGTACTTTAAAATCTTAATACTTTTCCTTTATCAAGAAATAATTTTTATTTCATTTTGGTTTGGTTGCGCCTCTTCTGTTCTTTAGGTTATGTTTACCCTGTTGTTGTTTCTTTCCAGAAAATCAGACAAGAACAAATCAAGTACAAGAGGTCAGATTAGAAGTTGCATAGTAATTCTGTACAGACATAACTAAAGTTTTTGTCTTATGACCAGTCCTTAGCATATTCTGATAAAACAGAAGAAAACCCATGTGTTTAACACAAAGGTGACATCAAAAATATTCCCTTAAAGCAGTACTTCTAGTTACACACTTCAAAATATGAACAGCAAATGTTTACATTCCACCTGACAGTAAATGTAAACCCATCTAGCTCAAGATACCATTCAAATACCGCATGTACTTACAATGCACACGGTCAATACTCTAGCTATGAGGCAGAGATATTTGTCTGAAGTGCTGGCCACGCTAAACTTTGCATTTTTAATAACAAGCTATAAAGTGTTTAGCTTCAATTGTTGCCCAGGAATCCCAATCAGACACTGCTTGTAGTTAAAACAACTCTAATCCAGGAAAGGCAAGTTTTTACTCTTTCTGAAGAACTGCGTGTTACTACTAGCTATCACATTTTAAATACATAGGTCAATCACTAAACAGGAACAAAGGATCATTTTTACCATCATATATTTCAGACACTTGGATCACACCCACTTACCCATAATACTTAAATGACGTGGAAAATGAAACCAGCCAAACTAATGTCTGAAAGCCTAATCTGTCAACCCACAAGGTATAACTGTCCCTGCAGTGGACGAACAATTTACACAACAAGTTTGTCTAGTACAGAATGTTCACACCCATTTCTGGGCTCCTTTCCTAAAACAGGGGTATTCTTTCATGACACTGTAACATAGAATTAGAATTGACATTTCACTTCTCTGTGTTCTTTGGAGCCTGATAATGTAGTTAAACAACCTTTTAAATCAGATTTGCTGGCACTGCTGCTACAAGCAATAACCTTCTCCTCCATGTGACCACCCAAACATGCAAGCCACCACCAAAAAGGAAGACAGAGCATTCAGCAGAAAACTGCTGTAGGGTAGTGCATGTATGAGACAACCATTTTAGCCAGATCACTTTCTCAATCCAGTTAATTTCCTGACTGTTCACATACTGTGTTGGCACAAGGATGGAAGAGGCACAGAGGAAGGAATGAGTTGGTTCCAGCAGAAAGGTTTGCTCCTTTTGGCAGCAGCACCAGCTTACTTTTCAAACTGCTGAACTGGCCCACAAGTAGAAAATCATTGCTCGCATTTGTGAGAATTCAGAACTATGAAGATATAAACTCTGTATCACATCTCATGAACTTAAGCATACCCTACAGCTGTATCTACACACTTAAGAGGAAAGCACATGCCTGGAAATTTCAATTACCTATGAAACAGAGCTGACCAAAAACCTTAAATACACACTCCATACAATTTAAATATGAAATGCTTTTGCTAATGCTTTTGCACTTGCAAATACCTACTTTTTTAATGCATGCATCATAACGGTATTTGATTCAGCTTTTCTTCTTTTTAAACCCAGGGTAGTTTCCATGTCCCTGAATATTTTTAGTAAAAATATTACTAAACTTCTGTAACAGAAGGTGGACAAAGTGACGTAGAACAATGAATATCTCTTTAAATGAAGTCAGTGATTTTTAGTTGTACCATCTTTTTTATGACAATACTGAACAAGGTCCATAGAGCTGTTGGTCAAGGAAGGCAGAAGACAAAGCTGCCAGTCACACGGACTCTCATTTACCATGTCTTCTCATTTACTAACGCAGGCCATTCTGTTCTCTCATCTACCAAAGACAGTGCAAATATTCAGCAAAATGACAGTGCTGGCTCCTTAGCTGTGCAAGTTTTCTGCATTTAAATTAATAAGACCAGGAATTTTTACCTTAGGTACGGTATTTGCTATTACCACACAATAAAAACCTAAATAAAAGAAGAAAATTGGGATTTTTTTTTTATTAGAGAGTTGAATACCAAAGACCAATTTGCTACAGTATTTCTATACTCACAGCAGTGAGCAGACACAAACATACAAAGCTCCCAGAAAGAGTCTCTCACTATTTACGGATTACAAGGTTGTCTTTTCCAAGACAACCACACTGTGTTTGGAAACACCTATTTAATGTCTGGCTGTTCTCATGAAGTAATATTTTTCAAACAGCCTTACATTTCCAACACTTCAAAAGTAAGTCAACAACTTAACTAATTTGTTAGAAGCAGTAAAAAAACCACACAATACCTTGGCAAAGGTGTAAATTCACTGATGATGCCTTCTGTTCCCAGGGTTATGCCCTGAACAATGAAAGTGCTGCCCATTCCTTTCCAGAGAGCTCTTGGACCCTGTGTGTTGAAATATGCAACATAAAACTCAAAAATATTTTCATCTTATTAATTATAACATTTCAGTAAATTCACACCACACAGGGCTACAATTCTACCATTCAACTTTATAATTAAATTCAGGTAACAACTCACTTTTTATCTATTAAGAAATTTTTGTTTTTCTATAATTTCAAAGACTCGTCAATAATTTTGGAGGGATCTCTCCCACTGTTAATACTCTGTATTATAAACTTAACACCATTTCCTACGGACAAAATGAGCTCAAGATACTAAAAGTACATCCATAAGAAATTCGGAATTAGAACTTCTTACTGCCTTCTGATCGGAGTTTAAGGATTGCCATTCCCATGAAGAATTGGAAATGAATTCAGTACTATCTTTGGAAGGACTCACTTCAATAACAACTTTATCCACATAAAGATTAATGCTCTTTTAGAACCCTAATGAAAAAAAATTATTTTCAGGGACCTTTTCTAACACCTGCAAATCTTTCCCCACTAAGTACTGTACTTCTGAAAAAAATAATGGTTTACTTGATCTTCTTGAAACATAAAAATAACAAACCCTCATAATGGCCATGTTTTTCAACACCACCTACATAAACACTTAGAGATTTCAATGTACATACATGCTGTAGGAACTTGCAGTGCTCAGACACAGCCTGACACCAAATACTAACCTGTGTCTTATTGATGCAGTACATGATATTGACAATAGTAAATGGTGTGAGATGATAATTCCGTGCGTGATAGTTAACCTGTTAAAAATATAAATAATGGCAGTCTTAGAAACACACTTGCAGATGCAACTCTGAAGGATAAAGGCATTTCCAACACAAGAATTTTATCTCTGTAAAGATCAGCTAAAAACATCTCACTGAAATTTAGGGAAACGGGCAGTACTTTTAAGTATTTGTATGCTGAAAGTTTAAACAATAAACTATACATAAATCAGAAACTATGAAACAAAGCATCCTGCTTGTAAATGGGGATCTGAAAGTTGCTCTGCAGACTCCAAAACACTTACTTGCTGCAATTTGCTTTCCATTGCCCAAACAAAAATGAGTAAGATTTTTCAAAATAAGCTAAACTGCAGAATAGAAAACATGTATTCTAGAAGTAAAAACTTGTTAATGTAGCAGAGTCCCCCTAAAAGTTGCAAAGCTTCCTATACTACATATTTTCATACAGAGTATGAAAATACAGAGATATGACTATACCCAGGAGCTTTGACTGGAAAAGGTAATATAAAAGACATACCTGACACTGACGACGTAGAACAATGCAAGGATGTGCCAAAACATTTTCTGTAAATAGGCTTTAAAAGAAAACTGTATTTAATGCATGGGAAGCCACTAAAAATTCCTTAGAAAAGGAATTGTTAATTGTCTCTAACAACAGCAGATCCGTATTTGGAAAAGCAATGTATTTTCTAGTGAACTAACAGGGCATTTTTGATGGCTACCCAACAGCCTTCCAAGGAACAAGTTACACAAAATACGACATATACATTTACTATGAAAAAGCCCCATATATAAGTAGTATGCACATATTTTTATAAGCAAAACAACATACAAAATTTCTTAATCTCACCCTCCTCAAAGTATCAGGGTACAAAACAAACCAGAACCACAATTATGAGATGAGTAGTTTCCAGTTTTATGCTAATTCTGCATACTGTATTACTATTCAAGACTCTCCTTAGCAGGGCCAGAGGAGGACTACTTCACTGAAAACATTACTGACCCAAACCAACTCTCCTACCACTGCCAGAACTCATATTTCAATCAAAACTTCACAGAAAAGTTCTCATTTCCAAAGCAGAATTCCTGGTTGCAGCCATTCAGAGAAAATACTCATTTCATTTCAAAGTGCCTGACTGATCAGAGTACTTACCAGTCCGTTGTTCAAACCTGGGACATGGATTAGAAAAGCAGAACATTCAGGGTTTTTCTAAACACCTCAGGTCACAGCTACAGGATCATCTGTGGTGGGTTTCTAAACTTCCGACAAACAAGTACAATCGGCACAGAAAAAGACTGCAGTTTTGTAACTATTGAGCTAATCAGTAGTTTGCTACTACCAAAAGAGGTAAAACACTCCCTGGACATCAGCATCTTAAAAGTTCACCACTTTCTCAAAAATACTACCAATAATCAGGGCCACCATAATAAAGAATAAATTGGCCATCAGATCACTTGGCTAGATGAACATTGTGGTCCCATGATACTTTGGTGATATACTTGAGGACATTTTCACCTTCTTAGGAAACATTTGCTTTGCCAAAAAACATGAATAAAAGTTGCAAATGTCATAAAAGTTTTCTGGTGTTACTTTCAGATTACTTGGACAGGGTACACACATCCTGGGCATTCCATATGAAAAACTGTCTTACATTCGCCTAAGTATTTTTTGAGCAACAGTTAAAGAGAACAAAAACCTAAATGGATTTTGGGTAGTAGGTTTCTAAACACATTTCAACTGCTTATGGCTACTGCAATAAAAACACAATACAAAAGTGTATGTAGGGTTTGTAAGACAAATAAGAGTTTTACTACCCCTTTGTCACCAAACACAACTCTTACCTTGCAAGGCCAATACCAAAGCCAGCAAATCTGTTCAACTGCTCTGAAAAAGAAGGAAAAAAAACCAAAATAAAACCAGATTATACAGCTGTGATAATCACAAAATAGGAGAAAATGCCATGCATAGGATCTGAAAAACTAATTTTATCCTGTACTTGCATCAGAAAACTACAAGCACTAAACCACAACATTTATGGCAGCTCAGCAACACAGGATATAAAAAAAAAATTATTCCCCCAGGAATATTTGCACTTTGGACTGTATTTGAGTTTGGACATACTCTTATATATAAAATTATGCTTTTCTCACAGAGTAAAAAAGAAAAGAGAGAGAGCAAACGGTAAAACAGAGAATATTTTAATACCAAAAAAACCCAATTCAAACCAACTGCTGAAAGACTTAGCATACCTGAGTTTACAGTAATTCTGAAATATAAATTTAGATAACTGAGGTGAAAATAATGTTAAAATAGTAAAAAGGCAAAATTTTGGGACAAGTTACACAAAAAGCCATGGATGAAGTGACAAACATCAACATAAAGCAAATTTTCAAGCCAGCTGTTTATGTCCAGTCCTTTGCAAAAATCTAGTTACTGGAGAACTACAAAAGTAATGAATTCAACTCACTGTTGTCTGCTACCAGACAGACATTTGCACATTGGGAATTATCAGAAGGGACTTTAAGATGAGTATCAGAACAGTAAAGGCATTTTAATGTTAATGTTTAGCCCTACAACCTTCAGAGTGCAAGCAGTCTGAAGGCATGGATAAAGTCAGTAATTTCAGCGGAGCCAGACATGGCAGCCTTCCCAAAAATGGTAAACCACTTGCAGCTGCTGGATTTAGTGATTACAGCAACTCCTTGTCAGTCCTCCAAAGTGCAGAATGAACACACCTTCCATATGTAGATAGAGGGAAAAAATGTAGTGTCCAAGTATGCAAGGATATTTAAACAGTGCTTCAACCAGTGCATGCATGGATGGAGTCCAGCTAAAGGCTGTACTCCTTATAAGACCTGAATACAAACACTGCACTACAGATCAGAAAAGAAAGACTTGCCTACTAATATAATTCGATTTCAGATGAATTAGTATTTCATAAATCTTTTGATGCTCAAGAATATATAACTTTAACTAAATAATTAATTTAAAGTTCCTTTTAATTAAAGAAGACAACATACAGTACCCTAGACAGCAGGTTTTTCTTAATTCACCTCAATTTCATGAAGACCTAAAATGACACTTTACTTATGCGGGCTTTTATTCAGTTTCCCAACAATTACTGAAAAAGACTGGAACTCAGTTGCTTCCTTAAATCCTACTAGTCCCACAGTTCCCTCGCTATCACGCGTGGGGGGGGGAGGGGAGGTTTACGTCAGCAGCTCACGTTTTAAACCCGAGAGAAGCCGAGCAGTCTGAAACACCAACACCGACTAAATAACGAAGCACTGCAAGACCCAAAGGTACTTCCTGCCCTTAAAGAGGGCGGAGTGTCTCTGCAGGATACTGTTTACATGGGCAGTGAGGAGCTAGCTGATCGCACGCTGCTTAACGAGAAGCTGCGGGGCGCGTTCCGGCACTCCCAAATCATATTTGCGTGGAGCTACGCACTGCTGGAGCGCAACAGGCAGCGACGGAGCAGTCCGCCTTCTTCTAAAGGACTTTTTTCCCCGGCGCTTCAGCACCGCCAGTAAAAAGGAGGGCCCGGGCGGCGCTCGGGCCGGCCGCGACACAGCCCAGGGCCGCCGCCCGCCCGCCCTTGCCCGCCCTGGCGGGTCATCGCTCCCGGGAGGTGGGAGCCGGAGGTCGGCGCGGGACCGGAGAGCAGCGAGAGGCGGCGGTCGCCCCCAGGCCAGCCCAGGCCGGGCCCTCCCTTACCGGCGCCGGGGCCGCCCGCCCCGAGGTTGGCCTCTTCGTTGGGGCCAGGGCCGCCCAGAGGGGTCCCGGCCCCATACGGCGGCGTCTTCTCGCCCCAGTGCAGGTTGCGGCTGCCGGGGATGTCGGGCGGGCTGGTCACCCAGGGGCCCAGCTCCGAGCCGCTGCTGAAGGGCCTGGAGCCGGGGCCCAGTTCGTCGCGGCCGACCCCGCGGTAGCCGAGGCCGTCGAAACCGTCGGGGCGCCGCGGGTGCATGGTGGGGGTGGCCGAGGGAACCTGGCGGGGCCGAGGGAACGGGGGCGGAAGCGAAAGAGGAGCGAGAGGCGCCGCGTTCGGGCCGCACCGGCGGCAGGGGACCCGAACCGGCCGCCCGCCCTGGCACTTCCGGCCGCGGTGAGGCCGCGCGCGTGACCGCCGAGGGGGCGGGGCCAGG
>VWZW01006483.1:10146-22026 GCA_013397115.1 Edolisoma coerulescens | reverse complement strand
GAAACATCCTTCTTATAGACCCTGGAGAGGAGCACAACACAGCACACGGCAGGCGCAGGGATGAGGCCAAGAAGGGGGCACGGACTGTAGAGCGGAATACAGACCACTCAAGATCCCCAAAGCCCTCCGACCCACTTCTATAAAAGGTCTGTAAGAACAGACTACCCATGATAACTGATTGCATAGAAAGTGAGAAACCCATCTTCAGGACAGGGAAACCGGTCCATAGAAAGTATCCCCCAAGCCCAGGCGGCGCCCATAGGATATCCCACTGGCTGGACTGATGCAGCTGGATCAATGCTGACACCGGGACTGACATCCCTTCAGCTGGATCAATGCTGGAACCAGGAGTGGTGATGTCTTCTTTTTCTCTTTTTCCCTCTTCCCCTCTTTAATTCATCTCTTCCTTTCTGTCTTCCCTTTCACACTACCTCTTTATCTAAAACCCATTGCCTTGTGCTTATATAGTAGGTCAGGGACTAAAATACCAATTTCCATGCCAAGTGTGTAATTTACTAATGAAACTTTCTGTTTATTTGCAGACCCTCTGACTTTTGTTGTTCCTTTCAAGCATGAGCACTTACGAATCTTCTTTCCCCTTAAGACTGGGAGGTCCCACCCTGTGGATTTGATGATCTCATAGCTCAGAATCACAGAATCATTTAGGTTGAAAAGACCTCCAAGATCATCAAGTCCAAACTATGACCCTGTCAACCAGACCACGGCACTGAGTGCCACATCCAGTCTTTCCTGTAACCAGGGATCGTGATTCCACCACCTCCCTGGGCAGCCCATTTCCATGTCTGATCACCCTTTCTGTGAAAAAATTTTTTCCTACTGTCCAGTCTAAACCTCTCCTTGCACATTTAAGACCTTTTCCTCTCGCCCTGTCGTTTGTTGCATGGGAGAAGAGGTTGACCTCCCCCACCCCCTCGCTACAATCTCCTTTCAGGCAGCTCATCTTCTCCTGAGAAGCCAAACAAGATCTCCCACAACAGGGTCTTAGTCTGGTGTTCTCATTTTCTGCACTAGGTTAAGCCAGCATTAGTGTGGTCATGTCTAAGTACAGCATGGATGGCAGGAATCATCCATTGCTTTGTGAGAGGGGATCTTGTTAATGCATATAAATATCTCCAAGACAGGTGCCAAAGGATGGTGCCAGACTCTTTTCAGTGGTGCCCAGTGACAGGACAAGAAGCAATGGCCATAAACTAAAACACAAGTTCAGCACATACATTTATGACATAGCTGTACTCTGGTTTGTTATACAGTTTTAGTCTTCCTAAAGTTGTGGAAATCATAAAATCAGAATAGTCAGAGTTGAAAGGAATCTTTAAAGGTCATCTAGACCAATGGCCCTGCAATGAGGGGGGACATGTTCAATTTCCAGCAGGTGTTTAGAGCCCCGTAGAACTTGGCTGTGGATGCTCCCAGGGTTGTGGCCACAGCCTCTCTGGGCAACCTGTTCCAGTGTTTTACCAGTCTTACCATACTCTCAGTCCTTCAGCCGTGTCAACAGCACTATCAGCTTGGTGTCATTTGCAAATTTGCTGAGGGTGCACTCAATCTCACAATGTCCATGTTATTGATAAAGATATTGAATACTACTGATAAGAAATTAAACATTAGTATTAAATAGAATTTCTGGTGTGGGGTCTGTGCCTTCTACACAGTGTCCCCAGACCATTCCCTGGTGTTTGACTGTGCTCCCATAGCACAGAACCCATTTTCAAACGATACAGCAGAAGTTTGGCCTGCTTTCTTTTCTTTGAAAGAAAACACAAAGAAAACAATTCAGGGTTTTACTTTTGCAGTGAGAACAAATTGGCAACAGCCAGAGTGCGTTGAGCAGCAATTACAGTAAGGCACAAAGCTTCTGTGCTAATGATCCCTTAAATTTAATTCCCATGTGACTTAATATAGAGCCAGGCATGCAGTTTCTGTGCTTGGTCTTGGAAGCACGACCAACCTCCAGGAGAGAAAACAGAATGAAGGTTGTGAATAAGAGAAACCAGTAAACCACAGTTCCTCAGAGAGATTGGGAGAAAGAGTGTTGTTCCAAAGAAAACTGCAGTCTTTTTCCACACTGGAAAATGACATTACTGTTGGAATAGCCAGATCTGCTGCTTTTTCTAAAACAAGATTCATTGACTAAGTATGTGTGTGAGAGGGAGAATTGTTCAGGGTGAGGAAACTGTATTAAAATTAAAACCTACATTTCCCTTGGAAAACAATGCCCATAGTTACTGCTTTGTTAACCAGTCAGCAAAGGAGTAGACTGCAAAGCTGCTGACTCAGATTTGATTTACACCACATCTTTGAGATCTGCACACTGGGTGGCTGCCCTCTCGTTCATATAATGGAAGAGAGCCCACGGCAGCCTGGGGCTTCCAGCAGCACAGCTTGAAAGACAATTGAATTGGATCTGTATATTGGGTTTGTGTGGTGGCAGGAGTGGCTTCTGTGGAAAGACATCAAGAGCTGCCCCTCTGTCAGGCACAGCCAACTCCAGGTGGTTCCCAGCCAGACCTGTCATGGCCAAAGCTGAGCCCATCCATGAATTTGGTAGCAGGAGAGGGTAAAGGAAAGGTGTTTTTTCGAGAATCCTACTCTATTTTAAACTGGCAATAAATTAATCTTCTCCAAGTGCGGGTCAGGTTTGAATGTTAATTTGACATTGGCTTAGATGGAATACCCAGTAGTGTTTATGTGATTTGGGGTCTTCACCCCATGCTCATGTTTTGCTTCCCACAGGGATTCAGGATGAGAACACAGATGCTTGAGCACCAGGAGGAGGCTCAAGCACAGCCAAGGGGAACAGGGGAACAACAAACTCACCAGCCTTTTCCTGGGTCTCTCAGGCCTGACATCCATAGCATCCTTTGTCACATTCCAGTGGTGGATGTCCAAATAGCTCTTTCCCTCCGGCTGCTCATCTGTTGAGTGCTCTCAGAAGAAAATCTTTGGTTTGCCTCACTGTTTTATTAAGCACATAAATAAACCCTCAGGCAAAAGTCACCTCAAAAGGGCCAGGAAAGGGAGCCTGGGGTTTTCAGCATCTGTGGGCAGTCTGGATTTGAATCTGTGATGTTTTCCTGCTGTACATCTCTGCCACTCCCTGAATCACCAAAACAGGAAGCTGGAAGGTGCCACAGATTCTTGGGTCTCTCCCTCACACTGACACCTGGTACCCAGCATGTCTGTGCTTTGGCTGGCTGGTGCTTGTTCACCAATGCCCATCAAGAGTGATCTGGGCAAGGAAGAAGAACCTGCAAATCACCTTCATGGGGGAATTTTGATTTCTGAGCTGAAAAGAAAAAAGTCTGGGAGTTAAATCGGTCTTTGCAGGGTTGTTTCTCCTCACAGCTGAATCTAAGGGGGGTGGCTGGATCATCTTTTGCTGCTCATGCACTAACACCTCTACTTCACTCTTCTTTTGTGTACAACGTGTAGAACATCCGGAATGTTAGATATACCTCCAAACCATAAGAGTGACACCAAATTGCATCAAAATCAGGAAAAAAGGCAAAGCCGATATATGTTACCATGTACAATGCATTACTGCTCTTCTAATGGTTTTGACAGAATACCAAATTCTGTAAAATGCTGCATATATGATTAATAAATACAAAGCCGTGCATAAACAAAGTTCACAGTCTGTTCCTCAGCTGAGTTGAAGAAACATATATGAGAAATGGGAATCAGAACTAAAGAAATGAAAAGATTGTTCTTGTTGTAAGTTGTTACTGGAGTAAACCTACCTGATACAAAGTGGTATTATCGTGGGGGTTTGTCATGAGAAAAGTGCATTAAAAACTCAAAGAACTTGTCTATGATCAAGATTTGGATGTAATTCATTTTAATTCATCTACACAACAACAGAGATGTGCGTTAGCATATATGTACATGTGGTGTGCATCCTCTGCACCCCTCCTGGGGCCTCACTGTGATCTGAGAAATGCTCATTAGACCTCGATCTTCACAAACAGCACCTGGGCTGAGCTCCTCCTGAGCTTATCAAAAACAAGTCTGTTCCCAGGAACTAGTACTGTCTATTGTTTTTTACTGCTCCTGTTTTTTAATGAACAGCCTTGGAAACTTATTTTTCTTGTCTGAAAAACAACCCAAGCAGAATAACAATTTTGTTATCAAACTTTCAAAGAACATACTGACCCAAATTGCAGTCAGGATGAAAAATTATGATGACTGAAGCCCACTCTCTTGTAACTCTATAAACAGTAGTCCCAAGTGAGACCCTTTGAGCTCTCCTGAACAACACACGCTGTGACCAGCACCTCCCTCTGAGTGGGACCTCTCAGAGCCAGGGAACTCTGAAGTTTGCTAAACTTGGAGGATCACTGAATGACAGTGATGGGGCTTGGACTGACACTCCCAGTCCTCCAGGCTCAACCCTTAGCCCATTGAGAAGATCCAAAGGCAGCAGATGTGTGTACTTCATCGAGTTTGAGGGGAATTTGTCATAGGTACCCTGTGAGCATCTTGTACAGACTCTTTAGGTGTGTGTTGTGAGGGTGTGAATATGCTACAACAAATGTACAAGGAATGCTGCTCTCCTAGATTCTTAAGTACTTCAGATTTGTAAGTTAGGCCCATGAGTTAGAGTAAATTCTATATGAATCTTTAGATAAATTGTTTAATTTAACCTATCTGTTAAGTGCTGTTAAAGCTAGAGGCCTAAACTGTTGATCAAGTCTGGGGCACAGTTTAGCAAAGGGGTGTACTCTGAACCTTGTGACTCAATGGGAGGGTCTTCCTTACTCATATTTATCTTACCCCTTTCCTATACTTATCCCCAGCCTCCACATAGATAAGTTTTGGGGTGATTTTTGATTTAGAGTGATTTTAGAGTTTAGTTCTCTCTTTCTCTGTGTGCTTTGACCAGAGCAGTAGTAGTAGGTAGTAGAGGGAACCGTGTAAACACAGTACATCATGCTTTCAGTTTTATATTAAACCTGCTTTTGCCTATGCCTTTGCTGTGATTCTTTAAGTGACCTTAAAACACTCATTTGCCACAGAACACTACGAAAAATAAACACATACACACTTGGATGAATACATTGGCACAGCATTGGGTTTCTGTTGCTGCCAAGACAGGCTTAGGCTGTGCATTGGCTGAGCAGCAGCACCACCGTATGGCACAGTTATGAAACTCTCTGTAGGGTCACACACCTGGGTGCTAACTCTGCACTGGCCAAGTGGGGGGGACTCAGTTTCTGGCCTTTGCACTGGCCACTGATCCCAACCCAAATTGTTCTCTTGGCAGCTACTTCAGCTTCACCCTGTTTCATTGGTGCTTAATTGAAACACACACAGCTAATCCAGGTATCAATCAGCTCCCAGAGCACCCGTCCAGGGAGCTGGTGGGAACTGGGCTTAAGGTCTGGTCATTTTAGTTTGTTTTGGAAACTCTACTTTTGTCATTATAGGTGTCCTGCTGGTATATTAACACTTACCTGGTGTACTAACTCTTATCATCGTTAAAATCACATCAGGAGTGAGACTAATCTGTCTTCCTTGCTGAGGCTGAGGAGAAGTACAGAAGAAAAGCAAGCTCTGTGTGTGTCATCAATGAGGCAATGCCATGGGGTTTTTGAAGTTAAAGGACTGATGTCAGTTTAGACGCCGAGCTATAGATAGAAAAACTGTTAGGCAGTTGGCTTAATAGACTCCCTATCTATTAAAAAAGAGAGTGCACACACTCCTGCACATCAGTCCATCTTGGAGTATGCCATCAACTCTTCATGAATAGTAAATAATAGTGATAATAGCAAGTAATGCAAGAAAATTGCATGCCAAAAAGGAGGTTGTGGTGGATGGCAGAGAAAAGGACAGAGATCTGTGGGCTGAATGTCATCCATGACAAGGTAATGAATCTGTCTAGTTTCAATTTGAAATGCCTGATGTCATTTACAGCTTCTTGGGATTTCTGCTCCTTTCAAAAATGAAGCCAGCCCTCATGTTTTAAAGGCTTTTTGGCCTGACACCAGCATCTAAGCAGATGAAAATAATGACGATCGCTGCCACACTCCTTGATACCATTAATTTTTCAAAAGGTCATGTTTTCTGTTACTGCTTTAAGGGGGATGTGAGACTTGGTGCAAATGCTCAAACATGGACAGGGAGTGCTAAGCATAGGCACATAGTGTTAAACCCTGACACATGGGCTGTCCCAGGGTACCTGTTGGGCCCATCAGTTCAGAAAGACACAGGTCCTGCCATAGGTCTTGTGTCACATCTCCTGGCCTCCTCCAAACCTGGGTGGGTGGTTTGTCAAAGCAAAGGTGTCTGAAGTGTGCCACCCCACCTGGGTGCTATTCCTGGGCTTTGGGATTGCTGAGGTTTCCTTGCTCTGATACAGTTGCCAGGTTTTCATCCTTATGTGTCTTTGCTTGGGATGAATAGAGGAGTGCTTCCTCACCTCATGGAGGTCCTGGGAAAAGGAGCACACTCAGAACCTCACAAAGATGCTCAGGTATGATAGGTGGTACACTTCCAATAGCTGTGACAGTTACTTCACAGTATTATTTCAACTTGGTGGCATGTGTTTTGGCAGTGCTGAGGACAGACACAGATCATCTTCCAAGGAGCTCACAATCTATGAAAACAAATGACAGATGGATGAAAAGCTTGCCAATAGAGTTGATAAGGTGTATGAAGTACTTAGTAAATACTCTTTTCTATGTTATTTATTCAAGTAATTTATTCAGATTTTTCTGTTGATTCTTTTATCTTCCACAGAGTGCTTGGCGTTTTATAGCTGTTTACTAGCTATCCTTGCAGTACCCCACGGAGGCTGATCGCCTCCAAGTTAGGAACTTGAAAACTGGCAGAGAGGTTAAATCTTCTTGAAGTCTCACAGTGAGACAATGAAAGACTTCCAGCAAAGTTAAAAGAGGCTCCAACTATGCACAGCTTTTTTGCAGTAATTGTTTCTATTTATCATGTGCTTTTACTTCCTTAAAAAGTGTATAATTCAAGCAACTTAACAACATATGTGTTTCCTTTACAGGCCAGAGTTATCAAATCAGACCCTGATCTTGCCCAGCCACAGGTGCCCAGGACCACTCCATGCCCTGTGAGCCTTGGTGACCATTACCTCAAATTTTGTCTACTTCTTCTCTTCAGCATCCCATGCCAGCCAGCTGCTCCAGAGCTGGCGTGCTGGCTGCTCCTCAAAATAAACCCTTCCCAGAGTGTTATCTTGACCTGGGGTAATTTTCAAGTTTTTTGCAGCCCAGATCTGTACCCCTTCCTGCATGCTGCATGTCCCTGGTGTGAAGTCCACACTGTTCCTATGAAAGAGACTACATCTACCTGCCACATACCACCATTTTCCCCACTCCTCCACCCTCCACCCCATTCCCTGTAGCTGTTCCTTAACATTGCCATGGACTGGGAAATACCTGGTTCTACCTGCTGCTGTGCCCTCTCACAGCACAGCCAACATCTGAGCTAAAAAAAAACCCAATCAAACAATTTAAAGCGAGCTGGGTCATACCATGTTAACAGAATTGGTTTCTTCGGTTCATGCAGAAGGGATGCTGATGGCTCACAGCCATTTCATACAAAATTCCCAGTTTTCCATCTGGAATTTCTAACACAGCCCTGTTCTACCTGTGCAACCCTTCTGCTCTGGTCCCTTTATTCAGGCAGCCTTATCCCATTTAGAGAAACCCTGAAAGTAAGATACATACAAGAAGGTCATCAGACTGTGTCAATATGTACAGAGAAGGGCCACCATGAAGGTGAAAAATCTCAAGGGCCAGATTTACAAGGAACAGCCGAGGTAAATTTGCTTGTTCAGCCTGGAGAAGAGCAGGTGAGGGGTGACCCTATTGCTTCCCCATGCAGGCCAGCAGCTGGGGAGGTTCAGGTTGGACTTCAGATTTTAAAAGATTCTTTACTGAGAGTGTGGTTGGGCACTGGAAGGGCTTAAGAGCACAATTGCCTGTCTCAAACACTGCTACTACAGAAGGACTTTGCTGTGAGATAAGCACAGATGGGAGCAACAGGATGAAGTTAACTCTGAGCCTGGCGTAATTGAGATCTGTCTAGCACATCCTGGGTGATGGATGCAGACAAAAATTCCCACTATGGCAAATTGTATAAAGAAGCAACTACCCATAGGGTCAAAGATCCCCTCAAGTTATGGGACAGATTGCACCTGCGACCACTGAAGCCCCCACCACCAAATATGCCTACCTGAATACCGGAAACCTGGACTGTAAATTAAGCCACTGTGGAGGGAACTTGACATAAGATAAAGGTGTTACTGTTGTCTCAGTGTTACCTCAGGCCTAAGGAGCAGTAAACAAACCCGGGAGAGAAGAATATGTGTGGCAAGATGTGTCTACCTCCTCTCTACCACAGATGGTTGGTGCATATGCAAGAGCTAACCCAGGTGGTCACAAGCCCAGCCTGGGGTCATCTCTGGCACCAAAAGAGCTCAGGCCCCCAGCTAAGAATCAACATCCTAGTCTGGAAAACAAATGTGGAAAGAGATAAAAGAAAAATAAATATTCTTGACCAAAAGACACAGTTCTTATATCTATAAAAGTCCACACAATTATCACAGAGGCAGAAGCCTCCTACCCACATGCCCTGAATGTGTGCAAGACTTCTTCCTGGAGTTTGAACACAGATTCTGTGGTTACTTTCCTGGGAATTGAGGGAAAGGATTTCGATGTGTGCTCCATCAAGAATTGGGTGGTAAGAAACATTGCATCCTAAGTAACATTATTTCTTAGCTAGCTGTAAATTTAACGGTACCTTTAAGCCCACATGTAATACTAATTGTCTCTTTTTGTCTTATTCCTGTATAGTAATAGTCTATTTTAAGTCTTATGTCCATTAGTTTTGTGTCTATTAAATAAATAATTCATTCTATAATAGATTGAATCAGCCATTATTAAATAACTTGTGAATGAGAATGGGTCTTGGGGTGCTGGCCACCTCAATAAAGCTACTGCCTGCTGCCAGAGGCCTGGGCAAAAGGTAGGGCCTTATTTAAACCCCCCCATTCATTCATAACAATGTTTCACTAATAATGGACATAAAGAATGCAGCCACAAGGAAAGCCAACTCAACAACTGTGCTGAAATCAGCTCTGAATGGGTAAAAGGTAATGTTGGCAGGGGGGGATCATGACTACAAGTCACAACCCACCGACTCAAAAGAAGAGAAAGACTGAGCATGGGACTAATTAGTATGAGAAGCAAGGGAATCATTTAAGCAATAGAATAAGAGAACTGAGTAACTAGCTGTGAGAGACTGGAATGTTAATGGTTAATGACTCAAACCATCTGCCATTTGCAGTGACTGCCCAGGTGCAGAGGTGCACACCCATCACGCAAAGCAACAAGTGGGTGTTGAACAAGATAAGGGAAGAGGCTGATAAGAGGCAAATCCTGTGAGATGAAATAGTGCTTTTCATCATGCCAGTGTCCATACACAAGTGGCTCAGCTGTGAAGACTCCCCTCCAGGGAAGCACCAGGACATTCACAGTAGATCTGATGGTGTTCATCTCCACTGATGGGTCATAATTGACACAACTGATGTAAGCATCAGTTACATAATTGACACACTGATGTAGGAGGCAGCTGTAACATCTCAGAAATTGTCATAAACCATCAAAGATTCCCAAAGCATCCCTTGATCCACCGCATTACATCATCCATTGTAAAACTCATCACCCCAGGGGAGGTACTTGGGCATTCTCACTGAGCCTGAGCCTATATTAACCCACCAGATTTTGTGTTTCAGGGGCTTCCCCCACCCCAAATGAATCAGGATTGTGACCATCACTTCAACCAATGGACATAAAAATTGCAAGAATCAAATCTTGCCACAGAATCCACAGGTGGTGACAATGTACCTTTCTATTCTTACAATTTCTTTCTCTTTCTTTCCTTTACCTTATACATTTTCTTAAGTGTTATTTTTACGCTTTTATATTGCAGCATTTCTAACCAAAATGGCTACATTTTAAAATTTGTCAAGGACCTTATTTTATTGTAATGTTCCAAAGTTTGCAAGTAAAAGTTTGTTATTGAACCTCCTGAGAATTTTGTTGTTTCTCCTGCACACTGCCCAGAGTAAACCAAACAGTACTCCCCTAAACCTGCCAAGCAGACTGGGGCATAACACCAGTGAGCACTAATTAATTAATTAATTTCTTTGTTTGCTAAAATGTATAAGTAGTGAAAAGTTTTGAACAACCTCAGGACTCCCACCACTGAGAAGCCCAGGGTGATTAAGGACCAACAGGATGCCACTGGATCCTTGAGTGGTGACTATCTTCTGCTTGATCTATCTGTCTCTCTCCCTCCTCTCTTCTCTATTTCTTTCTGTCTCTCCACCTCACATTTTATCATTCAATTAAATTCATCTTGTTGACTTTGGCATATGGTCTCATTTGCACCTTAATTCGGGCAGAGGCATCTCTCAGTAATCAGATTGTGTTAGGCACTGGAACAGGCTCCCCAGGGAAGTGGTCATGGCATTAAGCCTGGCAGAGTTTAGGAAGTGTCTGGATGATGCACTTAGTCATATGGTTAATTTTAGGTAGTTTTGAAAGGAGCAGGGAGCTGGACTCAGTCATCCTCATGGGTCTCTTCCAACTTGAGATTTTTTATGACTCCCACCACAGCATGTTCTCCCAATGGACAGAAACACTGAGGGGACAATCTGGTTAATTTATACCAAGGCTGATTTCCCCATTTTCACACAAAAAGAGAAGAAATCTGGATAACTTGCATGACAGAGATATAAACACTGCTATTTTCTCCAGCCTGCGGTGTTTTTGTGGCAAGAAACTTTCTAAAGCTGTACAATATTTCATGTTTATTTACAGCGAGGTCTGTGCTGATTAGTATAGACTTTTCAATTCAATCAACAGGAGTGCTAAAACTGTACTTCAGAAAAATGTCTTTTGCTTAACTTTAATAGCATTTCTGTTTGAGAAAAATCAATGCCAAACAAAGAAACTGTCAGTGTCAGCCTTATCTAAATTTGTTTGATCATGCTGTAACATATATTTGAAAAGCACTTTCAAGTTTTAGAAGGAGAGTAAAGGTTAAGTATCAGCAACAATGGGCAAATGCAGCTGGTAACATCATAGATAGTTAACAATATTATATGGATGTCATGCTCTTCCAAAGTCATTACTGCAGATTTGTCTTCAAAACACCATGGGGAATTTGTGATAGGTTTGACACAAAATGTCACTGAAAACGAAGAAGAGAAATTATAATTCTGAATGTGATGACGGAAGCTTTTGCAGACTGGTATTGTTTGTCCAAATCAATAGAAGAGAGCAAATGATACATTTTTGCTGGCTTTATTTCTTACTGAATCAGTCACAGCCAAGGTTGCAGCTAGGAAAAAATCCCAAACAAAAACCAAAAAACCAACACACTGAAATGGAGGAAAATGAACAGAGAGCAGCCTCAGTGAGACTGGTAGAAGCACCACTGGAAATTTCAAAATACCAGTCTTCTGCCATAGTGGTTACCTTGTGTTTGGGTTTTAGGAGTTACCCTTTTGTGTTCCTTTTCTCTTAAAGAATTTTTCCCATATAAGCAGATAGGAGACAAATCACTGAGTACTTAAGAGAGACAAAAGGACCTGGCCACAGGAAGGGAGGGTCTGCGAGCTGCCTCTTTTTACTTGGGGTGAGGTGCGGGCCCTGGCGCGGTGTTCTCTGGGTGTTTGGGGGGAGAGAGAGGCCACGCTCGCTTCTGGGGGAGAACCCACCACTGCGGAGTCCGGCTTTTCTCCGGCTTTTTTCCACCACCGTGCCTCAGAGAAAATCCCCGGGACCCCAAGGCTGCTTTTCCCTGCCCAGCTGAAAGTTGGGC
>VWZW01006482.1:333708-365845 GCA_013397115.1 Edolisoma coerulescens | reverse complement strand
AGGATGGCACTGGGGAGGAGGAAGAGCGAAAGCCCCAAGCAGGTACTGGGAGCTCCAGCTTTGGGTGGATCCACAGTTGTCTTCCGTTTTTCTGTGTCCAGGGCAAATACCGAAGGAAAAGAAGAAAACATGAAGTTAGAGGAGAAGATCCTCTTTAGTGAAGGAGCTAAGAGACTCTCCAGTGCCTGCCTCTACCTCTGGAGATACTTTATAATCCAGGTCTAAAGTGGGCTCAAAGGAAAGAGTGATCCCGCTTGCCTCAGTAGGATCAGGTCTTTCTGCTCTGGCTTTGTGGCTGTGGCAGTTTTTAGTTGTGTCTTTGCTGTTGTGGCACATGTGTGTGGTGTAGCAGCAGGTGTTGGCTTAGCCACAGTTGTGGTGGGTTTTGGCCTGGCTGGGGTTGTCATTTGGAGTGTTGGCATGTTTTGGTTTGGCTCTTGTGATGGGTGAGTGTTGGGGGTTTGGGCTTGGCTGTGTTTGGGAGTGTGGCTGTGGGTGGTGGCTTGGCTGTGGTTGTGATTGGAAGTGTGTTTTTGGATGGTGGCTTGGCTGTGGTTATGGTGGCCTCTGATGCTGTGGGTTCTGGTTTGCCTTTGGCTGTGAGTTTTGGCAGGGCTGTGGCTGGGCTGGATGAAAGAGATGCAGAGATGAAAAGTGCCCTGGGTTAGGGCTGGCTCACCTCATCAGATCCCTGCACTGAGCAGGACCAGCAGAAACCAGTGAGGGGCTGAAACAGCAGCCAACCCCTCTCAGGTCACTCTGGGCCATCCCCCACTCTGGGGTTCCCAACCTGGAGACATTTCATGTCCCTCACACAACCTCCTGCCCCACAAGAGACAAAAACCACTGCCTAATGGGGTGTAAGGCCCTTGTCCAATCCTCCTCATCTTGATGCAGTTGACCTCTCTTAGGAGCAGCAATTGCTCCTGATGTCTCATGGTCCAGCCCTGGAAGTGCAGTTCAAAGGCTTCCTGACAGCTCCAGGAGGGTTCAGAGCTTGGACCCAGCCTGGGGTCCTGGGCCCAGCCTGAGTCCCAACAGCCCATCCAGGGTGATGTGCAGCTCCGCTCACTCACCACACAGGTTGTTCTTACAGGCGGTGTCCTTGGGACACATTTTACATGAGGGTCCTTCCATGTAGGGCAGTTTGCCGTCCACGTTACCCCTGGAAGCAGAAAACGCCAAGATAAAGAAGGCGTGAGGAAAGGGGGAACACCCATCCCAGAGAGGGGGCTGATTCAGCTGGGATATCCCAGCCAAGGCAAAACTCGGGATTAATGTAGCAAACAGGTCTTGGTCTCCTGCCACGGCCTGTCAGGGCTGTTTACTCACCAGCCTGACCCCAAGGCTGCTAAAGGCAGGGCAGACACTTCCATGGAGCAGATCCCTCACCCCGCTCAGAGCAGAGCAGGGGATGGGCATTGAGGCCTGGAACTTACGCGGGGAAATAGATGCAAACAAACAGGTGCATGTTCTCTGCTTTGATTGCATCGATCTTCTCACAAAAACTTTTCCCACAGCCAATGCGACTTGTTTCTGCCCAGACCACCTAAGGCAAAGACCAGGGTTGAAGGTAAGGGGATTGGATGAAGGCAATCTTTCCCCTGGCCTTAAAGGCTGCTCCAATATCTTCCTCATCTCCCAGCACGTGCCCCAGATCCCACATCCCCATGTTGCTTTGGCATTCAGGATCTTGCCCCTTGCCCCTGTCTGAACCACCTTCCCAAGTGCCACAGTTTTCCTACCATATAGTCTATCCAGGCAGAGCATCACCAGCTCTGCTTTGGTCCTGAAACCCTCCCTCCATCCATCCATCCATCCATCCATCCATCCATCCATCCATCCATCCATCCATCCATCCATCCATCCACTTACCACCACCATCTCTTCTCCTCCTTGCTCCCACCCAAGCTGTGAAGAAACACTCAGACCTCATCCTTCTACCCAAAACAAGCTGGCACTGAGCTCTGCTGAGCAGCCAAAAAAAAGGGCTGCAGAGCTTGTCTCAAGAAAGGTCTTCTCCAAAAGGCCGCTCATGGCAGACACCATGCCCAGGTCCACCTCTCATTGTGAATCCCAGCTGGTTCCCTGTCCTTTTGCAAAGACTTTGGGAGGAGCTGGGGCACTGGTACAGCTCCTTTCCCAACAGCCCCACCACCCCAGCCACTGGTACCTGGGTGTAGTTGTCACACGTCTGCCCCTTGGCACACTCGGAAGCTGTAAAGTTGTAGAATTTCCTCTCCCCCTTCCATTCTTCAAAGGCCAATTTTACATCCAAGGTTGAAGCTGTTGCAAAGAAGTTTTTCCTGCCTGGGTACCCGTTCTGGCCCCATTTGCACTTCTCTGCACGGGCTTGAGCATTGACCTCCAGGTCCTTGTCCCAGCTCTGAAAGGAGCTCGGTGTCAGCACACAGAGAGGGACACTGGACTCTCCAACAGGAACAAGGCACTTACCAAGGACCCCTGCACTCTCTGGCCACAGTTTCCCCATTCATGAGGAAAATTCAAATCCCTACCTAACACAGTCCTCAGGAGAGGAGCTCCATGGTCAGTCCCAGCACAAGCCTTGGCTTATGGGTCAATCAGGAGAAGGTCAGTGCATCGGCACGACTCTCACAACCTCTCCTGGAGCTCATCTAATGCCATCATGGAGCATCCTCAGCTCAGCGTGGAGAAACCATCACAGTGCTGAGGGTTCTGGCTCTGTCCCCTTTGAGTCTGCAGTCACTGGTCAGGCCCCCTCTCCCTGAATTTAGCTTTTGGCTTTGTTTGGTTGTTAAGCTCCCATTTACCCGCCCACAAAGGCTTTAATCAGCCTGGGCAACTTTTGGGCCAGGCAGGGAAGTGTCCTCCAAGCACACTGTGACCCAAGAGGAAAGGACTCCAACTTTCCAGGATAAACAGTTGTCCTTCTCCTCCCCATGATTTGTAAACAGTGAGGAAAAATCACATGTAGTGCAAGAGAAAACTTGATAGCCAAGTTCTAATCAAATCAAGAGTCTGAACAAGACAAAAAGCAGCACCAGCTCTAGAGCTCGGTTTTGCTCCCACTGCTGCCATATATGATGTGGGACCTGACTCAATTTCCCCAAGCAAAACAGGGGATCCCTCACCTCCAAGGCAGCCCTGCACAAGGCATGGGGAGGAGTAGGAGCTTGATGGGCCCAAATAACTGACAGACCTGACTGACATGTTTGAAGTTGATGCAAATACAGAGCACAGGCAATGTCCCACACAGCAGGATTCCCCCACCAGCCCTTGGCAACGGCCATGGCAAAGTCTCCAGCTCACGGCACCTGCTCATGGCAGGGTCTCACCTGCCCTTCCTCCCATCTCAGGAAGCTCCAGCAGGCACCCATGTGAGTGAGAGCTGCATCACTCTCACAAAGAGCATCAAGGGACTGACACCACACTTCAGAACTTCCAGAAAATGATCAAAGACAACTCCAAAGGTAGAGGAAACTCTTCTCCTTAGAGGCAGTTTAGGGAACCCCTCCATTGACATCTACTTGTAACCCTACACGAGAATTGCTCTGCCTCCCCTAAGGAACACCCTGATCCCTCCTCACATTAAGATCAAGCTTTACACCACACAAACACCCCAATATTCCTCTGCAATAAAAGACACTTACCAGCTTCATCATAGCCCTGGCAGGGGGATTGACTTCAGAGCGATATTTATTATGCTCCTCCAAGATTATCTTCTTTTCTTCATCACTCAGGGACCAGCTCAGCTCCAGCACTGAGAGCACCAGGAGAATGGGACGAAGACCTAAGCTCAGCATCGTGCAGGCAGCTTCTGCTCTCAGCAGCCCACAGCTCCGGCGGTCAGATTTAAAGCACCTCCCAAAAGCAAGGAACACCCAACAGCTTGAAGACTGAGGAGGAAATGTATTTATTAGAGTTTTGGAGCCACATGGGACACACCCGTGTCACATATCGGTCTTGATGGAGAGGCTGCACTGGGGCTGGTGCCAACAAACATGCATGGTCACTCCCCGTGCCTGAATCCTAATCCGTGGAGTGGCATTCTTCATCCAAGCCTCTGCTGCTCCAAACCTCAGCCATCCCCTGAGCCCTCAGTTATGGGTACCCTCTTCTACCTCCTGTCCCTTTTCTCAAAATCACAGAATCCCAGAATAGCTGGGGTTGGAAGGGCCCTCTGGAAATCATCCAGTCTAACCCCTCTGCCAAGGCAAGATCACCTGGAACAGGTGACACAGGAACACATCCTGGTGGTTTTGGATGTCTCCGGAGTGAGAGAGTCCACAGTTCCCTGGGCAGCTGTTCCGGTGCTCTGCCAATCTCCATGGAATGAAGTTTTTTCTTGTCTTGAGGTAGAACTTCTTGTGTTTGAGTTTATGGCCATTGCTCCTTGTCCTGTTGCTGGGCACCACTGAAAAGAGTCTGACACCATCCTCTGACAGCCCCTGGAGATATTTATACAGATTGATGAGATCCCCTCTCAGTCTTCTCTTCTCCAGACTAACCAGGCCCAGCTCCAGCAATGTCCCCTCATCAGGGAGATGCTCCAATCCCTAATCTTTATGGGACTGGACCCTGTCCAGTAACTCCTGTCTTTTTGGAACCTGGAGACCAGGACTCAACACAGATGTGGCCTCTCAAGGGCAGAGTAAAGGGTAAGGATCCCCTCCCTGACCTGCTGACCACAATCTTCCCGATGCCCCCCAGGATCCCGTTGTCCCTCTCGGCCCCAGGGCACACTGCTGGCTCATGATCAACTCATGGACCCCCCGGTCCTTCTCTGCAGAGCTGCTCTCCAGGAGGTTACCCCCAGCCTGTGCTGGTACCTGGGGTTATCTCTCCCCAGGTGGAGGACCTGCACTTGCCCCTGTTGAACCTCATTAGGTTTCTCTCCATCCAACTTTGCAGCCTGTCCAGGTCCCTCTGAATGGCAGCTCAGCCTTCAGGTGGATCAGCCACTCCCCCAGTTCTGTATCATCACCAAACCTGCTCAGGGTCCATTCTATCCCTTCATCCAGGCTGCTGACAAACAAGTTGAATAAGACTGGACCCAGTACTGATCCCTGGGGAATGCCACAGACTACAGGCCTCCAGCTGGATACTGCTCTGCTCACAGTCCTCTGAGCTCTGCCATTGAGCCAGTTCTTGAACCATCTCACTGTCCATTCATCCAACCCACATTTCCTGAGCTTATCTTTGGGGATGTTACAGGAGACAGTGTCAAAAACCTTGCTGAAGCCGAGGTAGACACCACCCACTGCTCTCCTCTCATCAACCCATCCTGCCGTGCCATCGCAGAAGGCATCAGATTGGTCAAGCAGGATTTCCTCTTGGTGAATCCATGCTGACCACTCCCAATAAGCTTCTTTACTTTTAGGTGCCTGGTGATGACCCCAGAATGAGCTGTTCCATCATCTTTCCAGGGATGGAGGTGAGGCTGACTGGCCAGGAGTTTCCCAGATCCTCCTTTTTGCCCTTTCTGAAGATGGGAGCTAACATTGGCTTTTCTCCAGTCACTGGGCACCTCTCCCTTTCTCCAGGATTTTTAAAGATGATGGAGAGTGGCTTAGCAACAACCTCTGCCACTTCCCTCAGCACCTGTGGGTGCATCCCACCAGGGTCCATGGATTTATGGGTGTTAAGTCTGCCTAGCCAATCTCAAACCCAGCTCTCTGTGACCAAGGGGAAGTTTTCCTTTCTCCATCCTTCAACTCTTACCTCCAAGGTCTGGGATTCCTGAGGGGTGCCCTCAGCAGTAAAGACTGAGGCAAAGAAGTAATTTCAAATTCAGTAATTTCACCTTCTCTGTGTCTTCTGTGCCCAGGACACCCACTGGATTCAGCAGCAGCCCCACATTTTCCCTAATCTTCCTTTTGCTGCTGATGTACTTGGAGAAGCCCTTCTTGTTGTTCTTGATATCCCTTGCCAGACTCAATTCCAAACAGACCATGGCCTTCCTTGTTGCATCCCTGCATACCCCACAGATGTTCCTATACACCTCTCGTGTGCCTGTCCCTTTTTCCACATCCCTTAAATTTATTTCTTCCATTTGAGAATTGCTAGAACCTCCCTGCTCTTCCATGCAGGTCTCCTGCCCCCTTTGCTTGATTTCTTGATCATGGGGATACACTGGTCTTGAATATAGACCAGCTTTCTTGGGCCCCCTTCCTTTCTAGAGCCCTATTCCATGGGATTCCTCTAAGTAGGTCTCTGGAGAGGTTGAATTGACTCTCTGGGAAATCAGGATTCTAGTTCTGCTACTGCTTTGCTTCCCCATGCAGGATCCTGAGTTTCACCATGACCTGGGTCACTACAGCCAAGGCTTTCCCCAACCTTCCCATCTTCAACCAGTCCCTCGTGGTTTGGTAGTACAAGGTCCAGCAACACACCTGTCCTCCTTGGCTCCTCCACCACTTTTATCAAAAAGTTATTTTCAATCATCTGCAGGAACTTTCTGGACTGTCTGTGCTGGGCTGTGTTGTCTCTCCAACAAATATCAGGGTGGTTGAAGTCCTTCAGGACCTGGGACCATGAGGCTGCTTCCAGTTATCCATAGAAAACCTCATCAACTGCCCCCTCCTCACAGCTGCCCTGTAGTAAATACCCACCACAGTGTCACCCATATTATCCCCCAATCTATAACAATAATCCTACAGAAACTGACAAAGCCCTCTTTTCACACGCGTCTGCCCCTGTCCCTGGAATGCAGCTGCCTTAGAAACAAAGGCAGCAAGATGCAACTGCTGAGAGCAGTTTGCAGCACAGCAACTCCCCAGAGAGTCAGAGCCCACCTCGGCCAGCCCCGTGTCTGTGTTGGGGGGACAGCATTTGGCAGCTGAGGAGCAGCCCCCCGGGCTCCCCCAGCCTGCTGGGAACGGGGGCAAGCAGAGGGCTGATGCCTCTTCCCTGAGCCATCAGGAGAGGGGGGAGCAGGAGAGGAAGAACAGGGTACAGAGCTGAAATTGCCCCAAACAGGGGAGCTGAGAGTCTGTGGCTGCCCTCAGGGCTGGCTGGAATAAGCAGACCATCGGCTCTGCAGGGACAGGCTGTGTGGAATGCAGCTTTCCTTCTGCTCACTCAAGGAACAGCCCGTCCCCACACCCCACGGGGACAGGAGCCACACACCGGCACCTGACAGGGTCTGCTCCAGCCTGGTGGCTCCAGAGAGGCCCCACTCTGCAGCACAGAAGTGACCAAGCCTGGCTTTCTACTGACTCACGTCTCGAGGGTCTCCAGCGGGGCTGGCCGGTGTCTAACAAGGCTCCTGCACTGGTGTGGGAGTAACAGGATCTCTCTCTTCTCCCTACTCGCCCAGATTTATGAGCTCTGGAGGAGTTTATCGTCTTCCACGCCTCAAAGTTTGGCTGAAATCAACTGAATTGTGAAGGAAAGATGGAGATTGTTACTGGGATGAAAAGAAAGGAGGGATGGGCAGAGCTGTTGCATCAACTTTGTTCAGAAAACCAGGCTAAAACCCACAGAACATTACCCAAAGTGGTCCTTTTTCACAAAGTGTTTCTTATGACATTTTTCTAACAAAAGTGTCCTGACTTTTCATTTAAAATTACACTTCCCTTAGAAAAAGTGCCCTAAGAAAGGTTAAACAACCCCTCAATAGTTGACATGCAACACGAAAATAAAAATCAGGAAAAGGGAAAAGGGTCATTAACACTTGTATTTAATTGCAAAAAGTAAAAACTTTTTTATTCTTCTTACATACAAATCTCATTTATTTACACACTTTACAGGCTTTTCCCAAGTATTTACAAAGTTTGCAATATATTAAATTAGGACCATCCATAAAATTCTGCATTAAGTGCATATTTACATTCTTTTTTTTCTTTTTGAATCCACCACTGAATTTAGTGTTCAGCATTGAAACAGTCTTTATGCATATATAGCTTTACTTCCCAGCACCCCTGAGCCTTTAGAACGTGGCTCCCCTCCCCAAGACAAGGAGATAATGCTAAAAATGAATCACCTGCCATTTGTTTGAATCTCCAAAGCAAAGGGAAGTCCAGCATCTCCCTTGTCTAACTCAGCAGGACACTAAATCTGCCCTTAACAAGGAGGAGGTTCCTGAAGAGGAGGATATCGAGTTCTACCTATAAAATTTACCAAGAGGAGAAAGTTTGGTTTGCAGGAAGCAAAAGCTCTTTGTGCACCCACTGAGATGGCCTCACCCCAGGAAGTGTTCGGTTCTCTTGGGGGCCACGGGGCTGAACGTGGACCTGGGGTTGGGGTGTGTGGAAACTTCTCTCCTGGAGCAGCATCACCGAGGTGAACAAGGGGGTTTCAAGGCAGGAGGATCCCCTTTCTGAGACACTGATGTTTACAGAGCTCACATCTTTACCATGAGGTGCTCTCCTGCTCCTCACCTCCTCCTGCTGCTGCTGGAGCCCGGGAGGCCATGAGGGAAGGGAGGTGCTTTGATCCAGCCCAGACAAACCAGCTTCTCCTCCAGAATATCGCAAAAACAGGCCTGGTGGGAGAAGCTGAAGTCTGGAGACTCACGGGAAATCTGACTCAAAGCTCTCCAGGGCCTTGCAAAGGGACCCCTCGGGGGAATCAATGCGTGCAATAACAGTGGGCAGGGAAAAAAAGAAAAGAAACAAAGAAAGCAAAAAAAAAAAAATCAATAGAAACTGTCAGCTTGGCTCCCGTGGGGGCTGCTGATTTCCTGGTACTGAAGTAAATCATAATAATCCTTTCTCCTCCTTTCAGTTACCCTGAGTTCAGGACTGACTGACAGCACCGGTCAGTGACCCCTGCTTTGGGGAGCAGCTTTAAACCACGATCCTCCTGCCCAGCTGACAGGGACAGCCCGTCCTTCCAGCCCGGCAAGTGCAGAGGTGACCCCTCCTCACCTCTGCCTGCTGGGCTCATGGGTAGTACCAATTTCTGGCGTGATTTCAGAGCAGCTTTGCAGCCTTTGGGATGTGGGGTGAGGAGGAATCCATCTCCCAGCTCACAGGCAACACGCTCTGAAGCACACAAAGGGATTTTAAACTGTGTTGACCGGGAACCCCTGTGAGCTGGGCAGGGTGGGAGTGGGAGATTGTCCAAACCAGCACAGAGAGTGCCAAAGGGGAGCTGAGGTGAGGGAGACCACTGTGGGACACCCTCTCTGTGACCCATCTGATCATGGCTGTCACTGTGATACCTCAGTAGCTGCAGGAACAGCCCTGTTTCCCCCAGTTCCACCTCAGCAGGCCACGAGGGCTACCAGGCTCTCTAGGGAAGTCCTGCAGCCTTTCCAGGGACTCTGTGAAGCTGGAGCTCTGGATGTGGAAGATGACCAGGGCTTAATTGCAGCTAAAGGTATCAAAACCTCCCTTTGGCCATCCCAGTTTTGCCACTGTGGCCTCACCTCCAGGTTTCCCACCGTGGCTTCTCGCCCGCTCTGGGATGTGGAAGGTGTGAGCACCACTCCTCTGGCAGCTGGAGACAGGAGCTGCTCTGGAAGCTGTGCTGCAGACTGGGGCTCTGCACTCCGGCCAAAATCGGCTCTTTATCAGCAGGAGAACTGCCCTCCTGTTTTAGTTTAGCAGCTAATTCCTTACAGCTTTTGGAAAAGGAAGAGAAAATATACCGGAGAGCTTAAAAACAAATGATGTAAACTCCAAAGGGAGCGAGGTTGGGACATATGCAATGTATCGCTGAGACAGAGCTGGAAACTTATGCAGAGCCCATAAAGTGCACTTGGAAGGCTGCTCTGCAAACAGGCCAGACTCACCAGCTCCTGTCCAACCAGCTGCAACTCTTTGAGGAAGGGAGAAGCCCTACGTGAGAACACTTCTGCTAAACAGGCACAAACCTGCCCTTTCCTCCCCCTCTTCCCCCCAGTCCAAACAGCAACTGTAAATAGATCCATTTTCTCTGCTTCTTCCCGAAGGAGCCAGACAGCCACAATAGCTTAAGTGTGGCTCTCAAAATCCAGGCATTTCACAGACACTTGGGAATTGTCTCCGCAGCTCTTTTACAAGTTACAGTCAAGGACACTTAGCAGTGACAGTGTCACCGAACCGCCGCAATCTCAGCAAGAATGGCTCCAGCAGCATCTCTGAGCAAATGCTTTACAAAAATGGGTCAGATACAAAACCAGTAAGAGGTGAAGTAACCTTGTCAGCCTTTGAATTTGATTTGAGAAGCTGCCAAAGTGTAAATAGCAACAGTCACTAATGAGGCCCTAATTCTGCCATCATGGAACTCCCAAGTTTCCATTAACTAAGACCCAGGCTTTAAGAGGAGGGAGAGGGGTGGTGTGTGTGTGTGTCTTGGCATGTACAAGACTGCATGTAGTGTCATGAGTGTAAAATACACTCCAAGTAGTGAGAATACTAATGGAAGTTTTATTAGTCCAATTCCCTTTAATATTTTGTAACAAATTATATTAGTCCTTTTCTATCCTGAGAGAGCCAGACTCTCCCCCTTTGGTTCTACTAGATCTGGTGTGTGTGTCCAGCACCGAGGGCCATGCACAGACTGACACAGGTGCTGGGCTTGTTCTCATTGTTTTGATAGGAGAAAAACAAGGGTTATGCATAGAAGTGTTTGTAGTGTCAAGGCCTCAGACTAAATTCTTTGGAGCAGGAACTGTCCTCTGCCTTATCCTTGTACAGGAGCCAGACGTGGTCATCCCACTTGGCAGCTTTTGTCAGCCCCTAATCAGATTAACACGATGTTTGCTCCCATTCTCCTCAAAAACAAAGGCTGGACAGACATTTTCCCAATCTGTCATTTTACACGTACCTAAAATATTTACAGAGAAAAAGGCTCTTGCTCCTGAGAACAGAGTTAACTCGCTGTCAACCAAAACCCCTCCCAACTCCATATTAACAAGTGTGAGAGTATGTCCTGAACTCCAGCCCCGGCCTATGAGTTCAGCCTGACACATCTGTAAATGATCTTCAGCAACGGGATCGGACCCAAAGGATCAGACTTGGAAAGGACCGGAGCATCCGCAGCCTGCAAACAGCGAACCCGAGCCTCTCTCAGGGCACGGGAGACAGCACTGCTCCAGCAGCAGGAAACACGCAAAGGCAGCTTGGAAAGGACCCAGGAAAAACCAACGTTCATTCTGAAGACAGACTTCCAGGTCTGGAAGGAGTCAATGCAAAAATATGCCAGGGAAGAGGGAGCTTTCAGGTGCTCCCAGAGGTACCGTGGGCTGGGAACGCAGGCAGTGCCTCCAAAAACAAGGAGCAGCTGAGAATGGCTGTGCAGCCCTTGGTGTCTGAGGTGAAAGCTGGACAGAGCTGCTCTGCTCCCAGCCCCAGCTCCATCCAGAACTCCTGCACTGCCAGCACCACTAACACGTGTCAGTGTTTTTGCAGGAAAGGAAGTGGAGGTGAAGAAAAGCACAATTACCATTTGACTCACTCACAACTTGCTGATAGAGAGCTGCAGAAGGGTGATCACAACACAGAGAGGCCTGAAGGGATTCTTTTGGTACAAGAAGGATGCAGTGGGTGAGAGTTTCTGCCCTCAGGCTCAAGGCTCTCTCCAGCCCAGGAGCAGGAGTAGACTGGCTCTGCAGGGCTCACACAGCTGCGGACGTGAGGGAGAGCTGGGACACATCACCAATTCATTCCCTTTATAGAACTGGCCTGACTACACAGGCTCAAAGCTTCCTCCTCAGGAGGAATGTACACAGAAGTGTCACACACCCCATCCACTCCCAAACCCCCCAGGAAGTTTCAGAAGTGCCATAATCCACAAAGAACACAAGGTGAATCTCATCCTGAGAAATCCATCTGCTGCTCCTGGAAAAAAAACCCTTTGCTGCAAACCCAGGGCTTACCTGAGGGGACAGGGAGGGTCATAAATAGCTTGAGCTTCTCCCAAAATACATTTGAGGAAAGGCAAAGAATTACCTCAAGGGTCAGGAAAATAGTCATTTTTAAACACTGTAAACATGCAGGGTGGCAAAGCTGCCTGCCCCAGTTGCCCCGGCTCGCTCCTCTCAAGACGTTGCCTTGGCTTCAAAGCTGAAAGTCTTCATGTCCTGGGAACAGCTCTGTTTTCCCACCCCACCATCCTTAGCTGGCAGCTCCATCACAAATCACTGCTGGCTCTGTCCCTCTGGCCATGAAGCTCATTGTCCAGTGATCTGTGCTGGCATAACCTTGGGAAGAGGCAATGGAGAGGCTCCGTTAGGTGAGTCCATCCTTAATGAGTGCTCCCATTTCCCACGAAGGGATGTGGTCATGCTGGAGCTCTTTGGAAAGACCCTTCCCTCAGTGGGCACAGGGTTTGTAATACCCATTGTGTACCCACACTACTCAGCTTTGAGCATCTCCTGGTATCCCAGTGTTGGTGTTCCAGGCCACAAACTCCCAGTCCAGAAGGATCACTCCCTGTGCTGTAACAAGCCGGCCCACACCAGTCTGGAGGTGACAATGGCACAAACCACCATCCCAGGTGTCAGACAGAAAAGACCCAGCTGGAAGCAGTCTCCTGATTCCAAGGGCTCTCCCAGTCCCTGCACGCCCCAGCTCTGGTACTCACCCAAATCCCCAGCTTCCAGCTCCACCTTGAACATCTCACAGTGTCCTCTGCACGTGTCCAGAGGTGCAACAGTCAGGGTGAGCTGCCCACTTCCAACAGCGAAGAGGCTGTGCAGGCTGTAGCTCTAAAATGGGAGGAGAGGATTTCAAAAGCCTGGCCAGCTTTCCTTGGCTCTGTCTGCCCAAAGCAGGGACAAGTCACTGCCCTGCAGGCAGGTGAGACAGAGCAAACAACATGTTTGCTGCTCCCCCAGTTACCAGCAGATCACAGAATCATAGCTGAGGTCAGCTGCATGCAAGGGTTCTCCTCTCCTCCAAGGCAAGGCAGGCCCTACACATCCCCAAAATTCAGGAAAACACAGAGGAGAAGATCAGGCCAGAAGCCTGAAGTGTCTCAGAATGAGTGAGACTCACTGCCAGGAACAGCTCCTAAAATGCAACTCTTAAATAAATTCTGCCCAACCATGCACAAAAAGACCTCACCCAGCTATAGAGCAAGGCCAGACACAAGAATGGAGCAGGCAAGGGGTGTTGGAATGAGATGATCTTTAAAGTCCCTTCCAACCCAAACCATTCTGGGATTTATCCTCTGATTCTGTGACATCTCCAGCTTCCAAGGGAGATGGGCACAGGGTATCTCCTGCCCCAAACTAGACACAGCTGCTGGGAGGCACGGCCACCTTGAGAAGCCACTTTACATAGGGATGGACAGAACTGATACAACCCCAAATGCTCCTTTCCAGGATTGTATCAGCTAAAAATACCCTGCAAATCCCACAAAAACTCAGAGCTGCTGGGAGACAACCCCAGACAGGAAGAGAATCTCTAGAATGAATTTCTCACCTTATTCCCCAAATCTGGATGGCGGATGAGGAAGCAGCTCTCCAGGGACACTGTCTTGGGGAAGGACAGCAAGGAGGAAGGGGGGAAAAGTTCCTGCAGAATCCGAGATTTATTCACAGGCTTGTTCCTAAACAAACCAACCCATATTAAAGAATTGCCACACAATGATAATGTTTGCATTTAAAAGCTACTCTCCAGATAAAATTCTTCCCAAACATTCATGCTTGATAAACAGCATGACAGACTAGCCCTGGGAGCCAGGAGCAAAATTCAACCTCAGCCTCTAAACCTGTGCTCCTTCCCACTTTCCTCTGGGCTCCTGCACCAGGACCATGTAAAGAGGGAACAAACAGATCCTGATGGATACCCAAACTTCATTTCCTTCCCCTTCTTTAAAATGATCCAAGTCACTGACCAGATCCATTAACTACAAAAGATGCAGAGAGGTGGCATCATACACAACCATAACTGAAACCACATGGCGAGGCAGGGGGACCCAAGGCTATTCTCTAGACCAGGAAATGTAACTGGAAAAGGCCAGATGGGGCTTGTTATTTTTACATCCCTGTCTAGGGGCCTGACATGATTAATTCTTCTGTACCCTGACCATCCCTCTACCAGTGAGACCTTAGAGAGCTCTGAGTTGTTCACATCTTGTTCACACTAAAGGCTTTGGCAAAGAGTTTTTGGTTCACAGGGGCAGGATTAGTGCTGGCCATATTTTCTGCACAAGACCAAACACAAATTGCAGGATTCTTTGACTTCCCATTACTTCTCAGTGCCTGCAGAAGTCATGGCATCTCTTCTCAGTCAGCACCAGTGGTGGAGGATTTCCACTGAGCAGACAGAGGTGACAGAAATGTGAACCAGTTGCCTCAGGTGATCAGATCACAGCCCAGATGATTTACAGCCTGAAGAACGGGACCAGGCAGTCACTGGGATAATTTTATCTTGTAAGGGGAGCAATACCTGGAGACCAAGCCACAACTCTCCATTTTTAGTGCAGAGGTCTTGTCCTCAGAACAAATCAGTGCCAGCAAGCAGAAGCAGCCTGTAACCCTCTCCTGTTCTCCTTCCCTCCAGTTAAAGTGCAACTTGCAGGCACTGGTGGTTCACACAGGCAGAGCCTGAGCACCCCTGCAGAAAGGATGTGTTCATCCATGTTGTGTCTGACTCACCAGGGAAAGAAAAATGGGCAGCTCCACAATTCAGCTGAATTTTCTTCTATTATAACCTCTGCCAGTTCTGGATCCTGGGACTGAAAATGCTTCAGTTCTTCATAGGAGAGATGCTGCCCTGTCTTAAAGAACATGAAACAAAGATAAAAGCTGTGCCCCTCAGGGTTGCTCCCTGCTCCCATTTCCCTCCCACTAGAAAACATCCAAGAGCAACAGCCACAAAGATTGCTAAGTGTCCAAATTCAAAGATCATTAGTCAGAGGAACAATGCAGGGAGCTCTCTCCTCCCACATCTTTACACTGGGGTGAAATGTCCTCTCAGACACATGTCCTGAACAAGCAGTTTGAGCTCATGGGTGAAAATACCGGGCAGGGGTTTTGGGCTCGTGCTGTTGGACTCATCACCCAGCCTCACAAATCTCTGCATTACCTTGATTAGAAAAGGCTGATGCCTCTGGAGCTTTTCTGATAGTTCTCTGAAGTCTGTCACTATGTGAAGGCTTTTCACAGCAGAACAGACTGTGCAGTTTGCAGGAAGTGCGGAAGTGTTCTGTCTGCAACCTGCTGCCCACCAGTCCTGGCATTCTGGGGAAGAAACAAGGGAAACCTGCTTAATGAGACCAAAAATGGAATGGAAAGGAGACAAATTCAATGATAAACTCATTATCCCTAACATGAAACACTGAGATTTCTTATCATTTCTGATGGCTGTAATTCAAAAAGAAGAAGCTTCACCAGGCAGGGAACTGGAGAGAATGTTTCCAGCACATTTTGGAGATGCAGCTGAAGGCTGTGAGCAATGGAAGAGCTTATGGAAATTCCACTTCTCTGTACATGAGGCACACAGGCTCAGCTACCTTTCCATGAGCAACAGAAGGATGGCGACCATCATATGTAGTGCAATTAAACTGAAACAAGCCCATAAGCAAAAGAGCAGCCCAAAAGTGTTATCAAGGAGATAACACCCAGTAAACAAAAAAAGATCCAGGTTGGAAAGAGTAACACCCACGTGGTTAGCAATGGTGTCATGAACCCTGCTAGGACATACCTGAAATCACCACCCTCCCCTTTACCACTGTGGTAATTTAGAAATACTTTGTCCCAGACAACGGTTGTCCAGTCTCTGATGTGCAGAAGATGCTGGGGAATGTGGAATTTCACCAAGACATGCTGCTGCTGTTTTCATTCATCCCATGCATTGACTTGAAGATGAAATGGGGAGAAAAGTCCCAGCATGAGCAACCCCTGGACCACAGCTACATCCATGTTAAATTTAAAAAACCATTGTTACACCGCAATCAGCTGAACTGGCCTGCAATGAACACTGCATTTGTTTACATCTTCAAAAATTCAATTTTTACATGAAAGCACAACTTGATGCCTATATCTGGCCTCCCTTCTCCAACTTAACAACTGTCCCAAAAAACCCAAGAAACATTAAGAGAAGGGACTTGTTGCAGCAGGGAATGAGCAGGACAATGCCCATGTATTTCTATGCTAAAGGATGTGCAGAGCAGCCACCACACCGAAAGGGTGTGGCTCTAATTTATAGAATCACAGAACCACACAAAGACCAAATTCCAACTCCTGGCCCTGCACAGAGACATCCCAAACCCCCATCCTGTGCCTGAGAGCATTGTCCAAATGCTCCTGGAGCTCTGGCAGCCTTGGGGCTGTGCCCATTCTCTGGGGAGCCTGGGCAGTGCCCAGCACCCTCTGGGGGAAGAACCTTTCCCTGATATCCAGTCTAAACGCCCCCAACACGAATTTTATATTTGGAGATACAGCAGCAGGTTGTGAGAAATGGGAGCGCATCACGGAAATTCCACTTCAAACACAGATTTTGTGGCAGTGACAGCCCTGGCTCTGCAGCCTTAATCCAACGGGAGAGGCTTAACTTGGGCAGTGGCAGCAAACCCATCCCAGGCCTG
Source organism: Edolisoma coerulescens (assembly GCA_013397115.1). Lineage (NCBI taxonomy): Eukaryota > Metazoa > Chordata > Aves > Passeriformes > Campephagidae > Edolisoma > Edolisoma coerulescens. The sequence goes on along the minus strand of VWZW01006482.1, from coordinate 349,399 downwards.
ATCTGTCAGGGTGGGTCAGGAAAATCCCAAGGCCTGGGACACATCTCACATGAAACATCCAGGGATCTGTCCTCACGACAGGCCCACCCTGCCAGCACACGTCAAAACAGCTCCAAAGTCTCCTGGACATTGCTGCAGGCAAAGTCAGGAAACGGAGAGGAAGGCAAAGGGGAGAAGAGTGAAGTCTGGCTGAAAAACCAAGTTGGGAAACAAGGATGCACAGCAGCTTTTCAGGGGAAAAAAGACCTCGCACAACCTGCCGGTCACTGCCACTGCAATTTCCAGCCGTGCTCACGCTCCTGCACAAGGGTCAGAAGGGATGAACAGCACTTCATAGGAGAGTTCTTGTTTTATTTTCCCCTCTGACATCTGCAACAAGCAGCGAGGAACATTACAGAGGATTTAGGTTCATTGGGACATAACAACAAGGAGCAGACTGGGGTTCATTTTGCTTCTCTCTTGCTGAGTATTTCCAACTCCCAAATGCTGCATTTCCCACCCTACTGCTGGGATATGGACTGAAAGGGATCAGGATATAACTCCTAGTCTTTCTGGAAGGCGCATCTACACTGCTTTCAGGGAAAGGGGAAAAAAGGCAAAACAAAGTGTAAAATCCTTCTTGCAAGCAGAAGTTCCACTCCCATGAGAAACTGCCCCGATGTACTTTCCCTCCCTGCTCACAAGAGAAAAAAGAAAATCTTTGTTCCACTGCCTGTAGAAAGCTTCAATTTTACAACAACAAAAAAACTCAACTCACAAAAAACAGCTGGTCAGTGACAGGAAACAAAAGACTGAAAGATCTCACCAGAGAAAGGGCAGTCGCCACGAAGAGAACAAGAAAACATCTCTATGGTCTGTCATCAGACGGGGCGTAGCAAGACTGTAATTTCTCTCTGGGCAAAACTCAGAAACCTCATCCCTAAGCATTAAGCACAGTTGTCCCCACATTTTCCCTCTGGGCTCAGGGCAGTACCCCACGGAACAGGATGCTAATCAGCTTGAGAGTACAGAGCTTGATTCCTCTTTTGAGCCAGGCTGGGATATTTGCATTCTCAATTGCTCGATTCAGGAGGTGATTTCTTTTCCCTATGAATAACCAGAGCAGAGCACTGGTTGAGACGCATTTCAAATGCTGCAAGTGGGGTTGTGGGATTTTTTTTTTTTCCCTAGTAATTAATCTTTTAGATTTATTGTGGAGGGTGTTAGTCTGTGCACCAGCATGCGTGTGACTGGCATGACAAGTACGGGCAGCGCCTGCCCTTCCCAGGGAGGGCGGGAGGAGAGATGGTGCACTGAGGAGCCAACTGCCACTGGGGATCAGGGCAGGATTTTACCCAGGATGCTGATTTTCTCTCCTAACCCTCCCTGCATTCCTTTTACATTATCACGCTGCCTGCCCAGACACCCTGGGGATTGTTCCGGGGGAAGCCGAGCGCGCTGTCTGTGCGCACACACGGCTGCTCGGGGATGCAAATGGAAGATGCTCTTTTCATCCCAGCACAACCCTCACGCCATGGTCCCATCCACTCCCATCCAAACGTTGAAGTGCTGGGCGTGGGCAATTATCCCTGCGGAGCTGGAGTGCAGGAGAGCAGCTGGAGCAGTGACACATCCAGCTATCCATTACACGACAGAAGCGCGGCCAACTTTCTGTGCTTTCTCACCCCTTTTCGAGGGGCAGCCTTCAGTCTGTTTAACAGAACTTCAGTTCCCCATTGGCCATAACCACCTAATATTTCCTTTTATGTGTTATTATTTCTCCAGAACAAGAGCTGTCTTCTCCCCTGTGTCAGGAGAGCTCCTAGCAGAGCCAGGGCTGGGAGTTACAGCTGCTAACACAGCACAGACCAAGAGATAACAACCTTCCCTTAAAACACATCTATGATTAATGCTACAAGGAGTTTATGACTCTACTTTCCACTATGCAGAAAAATAATTTTCAAGTCACCACCAATTTAAAATGAGTACCCCGCCCTTCTTGGCTGTTTTCACAGAGGATCTCCCAAATTTTTGGCTGCCCCCAGCTCTAGAGAGGGGTGTGTGTGCACAGCCCCAGAGATGCTGGGTGTGGGTGATCAGATTGGAAGCTCAGAGGTTCTTGAGAAGACCTGGCCCTGCTTCTGCCCATTGCAGCAAAGCAAATTAACTTATGGAAACTTGCCCATGTGGATCTGAGAGCAGGATCTCAGCAAGCCCTGCTCTCTTTAGGGACCATATGGAGGGCGCAGGATCAATCTGCCAGTGCAGCAGGTTCAAAGGGAAGCCTCTAGCAGGGGGAACTTTTGTTCCTGCAGGATACAGAGCCAAGGGCTGCTCCTGACCCTAACAAAGTGTTGAAAACACAAAACCTCCTGCTTGTAGCACTGCAGGTGCTGAGGCAGTTTGCTGGCTCCCCACCAAGCTGGTTTGCTCCCTAGCGCTTGGGGCTGCAAGGCTGAAGCAATCTCCAGCAGGCAAATGCCAGCCAGGTCTGCACAGGGAAGTCTGGTCCCAGGGAAGACCCCCCCCAGGACTTCACAGCCCCCCAGGTGTTGTGTCCATAGGGGCTGTTCCTGCCATCACCTACAGTAACTGGAAGGAAGCTCCCCAGAGGACTGGTTAAGGCACTGAGCAGCTCCATAACCTGCAAAGGCTGGTTCCAAATCCCAGATTCCTCTTTCTGAGGATGAGACTACTCCCCAGACCCACCACATACTTCACCGGGGCCAGTCCTAGGAAAATTCAAGCAACTCCAGCAAGCCCTGATGAACTCAGGGCTCCCAGGAATGGCTGTGCACTGAACATTCCCCAGACCTTTCTCTGTCCTTTCTTGTAGGTCCATTGTACAAACCTGGGTGTTCCATTAAAAGGGGATTCTGCCACTCTGTCCCGCTCAGGTGAGACCCCACAGTAGAGCTGCCTCCACTCTGGGACCCCAACACAAGAAGGATGTGGAGCTCCTGGAATGAGTCCCAAGGAAGCCACAGAAATGTTCCGAGGCCTGGAGCCCCTCTGCTCTGGAACCAGGCTGGGAGAGCTGGGCATGTTCATCTGGAGAGGAAAAGGCTCTGGGGAAACCTCAGAGCCCCTTCCACTGCCTAAAGGAGATCCAAGAGAGCTGGAGAGGGATTTGGGACAAGGCCTGGAGTGCCAGGACCAGGGGGGAATGGCTTCCCACTGCCAGAGGGCAGGGTTAGATGGGATATTGGAAAGAAATTCTCCCCTGTGAGGGTGGGGAGGCCCTGGCACAGGGTGCCCAGAGAAGCTGTGGCTGCCCTGTCTCTGGAAGTGTTCAAGGCCAGGCTGGATGGGGCCTGGAGCACCCTGGGATAGTGGAAGGTGTCCCTGCCCATGGCAGGGGGTAAAGCAAGATGAATTGTAAGGTCCGTTCCAACCCAAACCATTCCATGATTCCATGATGAACATCCCCCAGTGCTCTGATGTCCAATCACTACCAACCCACAGAAGGATTAGGGCTGCAGCTCTCCCCACATTTGGAAATATCCAGCTTCCAGATGCTGGATGTTACAGTGCTGTTTTCTGTTATTTTAAGGGCAGGGATTTGCAAGGTCTAGCCCTTAACCTTAGAGTGAAGCTGCAGCTCATAACCTCCTGTTATTGCTTCGACAGCCAAAGAACATTCAGGCCAGGTAGTTCTTACTCCTGTGACCAGCCACGTGCTGCCTTGGGATCACTGCAGACTCAGAGATACTCCTTGAGTAAACAGCTTGTAACTTCTGCTATGCCATTGCAGCAGGACATACTATATGCTTATCACCACACTCCCCTTCCTGGATTTTAGAGAAAGCTAAAACAGTATTTAAAAAACTCGGAGCAATTTAGGCATCAATTCATGATCACAGTCTATGACACAGGTAAATCCCATCATTCTTCCTTTACAGATGTAGAAATTCCAAGCTCTGTAGTCACCAGGTGGCACAGTTTGGAAAAGGCATTTGGAGCACTCTGCTACACAAGCAATGTTTCCTAAACTCCATCTTGCTGAAATTCTTCACTAGGCTAAAAATTAATTTGATCATTTATAATGTCATGTCAAAGTCAGGCTAAACTGATGGGTTCTTAAGTAAGTCAGTCAGGAAACATGAGGATTATTAATTACAGCCTGCAAGTCCTGATTAAGGACTGCATCACAGTGGGGTTTTAAATATATACTACAAAGACTGTCCCTGTTCAGCACAAGATCCTCACTCCTCCCTCATATTGAACTTTTATTATAGCTCTGGGTATACTGAATATATTTATGCCACGAGAAGAAAGTACCTCCCAGTTTGATTCACAGCATTTTTAGGAACAGCTAGGAACAAAATAACAGCTACAAAAAAACCCATCAAGAGCCCCTTTATTGTTGTTCTGGGTAGAAGTCAACAGCTTGAAGAACTACTCGTTCATCTCACTAATGGGTAACGGCTGCTCCACCAGCCCAGGGATCATTAGTCAACTTCGAGCAAAGCACGAAAATGATTTTGATCCAACCAGACATTGTGAAATCAAGTCTGCTGAGCTGAGCCCAAGAGGAATTCACAGTCCACTGGGGCAAAAGAGCATTATTTCCAGGGGAAATCTGCACCTACCAGTCTCGAAAATGGAAGGCAGGGACCGGGCTGTCAGGAAAGCATCCAAAGTCCACTCCAGCTGCACCTCTGGTTACCTGCCCCAGCGCCAGCTTGTGCTGCATGAGCAATCTGCCTCAGAGGAACAGCTTTGGAAACAAATCCCTCCCAGCTGCTGTCACCCGCCTGATGGTGGCCTCAGCCTGTAAAAGGTTTGACACGTCTGTGTCACTAGTGCACAGAGGGCTCTGCCAGGCTGCTAAATGCCTCTGCAAGAAGCCACCTATGGCAAATGCTCTTCCCAGGGAAGCGAGTCCAACGTAAGAATTCACTCATTCTACAAATGACGAAAAAAGAAATTTTGGAGGCATCACAATATGGAAGTACAAAGAAAAGTATTTCATGTTCCACAGCACCACAATGGTTTGGGGTTAGTTTACTGCCAGCAAACCCAAATAAACAGTGCACTGGCTGAACCAAGGCCAAAGTAACAGAGAGTATGAACAGCTTGGCACCACCCTGCCCTGCAAAGTCAGCCGTTTTTTTCCCCTTTGAACGAGCCAACACATGTCTGCTGGTTGCTCTTAGGTTATATCATAAAAGGGTTGTTTACACACACAAAAGATCAGATAAACTGGCAGCTGTGCAGTGATGGGAGGGAGCCCTGCACATGCTGTGACCCACAACCACCTCCAAACGCTTCAGCCCCCAAAGCGGGTGCACGAGAACACGCATGAAAACAAGAGCAAAAACCAGCTCAACTTTGCTTAGGAAAAAAAAATAACATCCTTTGAGAGCAAGACGAGAGGCAACAAGTTAGAAATCAGATCCTGCCTTACCTCCCAAGCAGCCTTATTGTGCAATCCTTCATTCAGAGCAGGCCCATGCTCCTCGGGCTCAGGAATTCCTTGAGCCCTATGGGTCAGATGCAGCGTGGGCTGCAAAGCCCATGGGGAAAGGCTGGATGAACCCCTGGGTGCTCAGCCCATGGGGAAAGGCTGGATGAATGCCTGGGTGCCCACGCTGCTCTCAAGAAGCAGCAAGTCCTCATGCAAGGCAGGCATGCTGGATGCTCCCCTTTTGCACAGAGCTGTGCCAAGGATAAACACACTCCAAGGCTGGAGTGAGAGAAGCAGAGGGAAAAATGTTTTGCCTGCAAAGGGTTAAGATCAGAGAGGAGACAGGAACTGGCCAAGTGCCAAGGCAAGCCTCCAGCTAAACCCAAGGTGGGCCAGCCAAGAGGCAGAGGCTGCTGCCCTCTCCCAGTAACCAGCTGCTGTCCTCCCCCAGTAACCCAGCCTGCTGTGACCCGTCCCCACAAATAGCTCTGGCACCCAGCAGGCTTTAGTAACACACTGACAGGCCATTTACAAGGTGTTGCTAAACACTGCTCCTCCAGCTGGGCTCCTTTCTCAACAATAATTACATATAAACCCGTAAACATGATTTTAGCCCTACTGGTCTAGGCAAAAAGGGGTATTTAACACTTCTTCTCCAAGCTGGGAGTAACTTGCACAGGATCTCTTTTCCAGCACTGAGATCCATGTGTGCTTTTATTTGATTTCAGGTGTGCTGAGCAGTTACTGACTCAGGTGATTCTGGGCTGTGCAGGATGAGTGTGGCCAGGACCAAGTGTCATTATTACAAGCAAAGCTGGATTTTCCTCGAGGTCATTACAACCCCTGCTACCAGTACAACGTGCAAATTGTCACGTTGCTGGGCCACAGCCTGTTCCCCACTAACAGACCTGCTCTGCTGAGGTTTTTGAGCTGCAAGGACTGAACTTACCATGGGCAGACACACAAGTTAATGTGAGAGCAGCTTAATGCTCTGCTCATCACATCATTGTGTAGCTGACAGGGAGCAGTTACCAACCAGCTTACATCAAAAATCATTTTTAGATATTAACAAAGCTATAGGGGTGACACAGTTGTGAAGGGAAGAAAAGTCAGGTAGAGCGACCAGCACTGTGGTTTTAAAATTTCTGTTAAAAGAATAGAAAACCCCTTTTCATTTGGCTTTACTGCAGACTTTGAGAGCTCATATATTAATTCCTAATGCTTGTAGGGGAGAGGGAAGGACTCGTACCCCTATTTCACACCAGAGAACTGAAACACAGAGGGAATTACTTGTCCATCCCAGCCTATGTCAGAAATAAATCCAGAATGCACAGGTCCTACTTTTTCCCCTGGAGTAGCATTAGATAGCCTTGAGTTAACCCATGTGCCCATCAAAATACACTGTGTTCCTTACAGCAGGTAGACCCAGAGGTCTGACAGCCCACTGCCTCTCTGGGGTTATAAATGAAGGGCTGATGTGCCAAGAGCTGCAGGCCTGGAGCAGCCAACGTGACCCAGCACCGGGGCTTTCACAAGCTCTGCATAAACACCAGCTCAGGAAGAGCAAATGCAAACCACATTTCCACAGACCTTTCTCCCAGCCACAGGGACCTTGCCCTGGGAAAACAGCTGGAAGAGAGGCACAGACGCCAAACCCAAGGGTCTAAGAGTCAGCTATCAAGGAACAAAGGGTGGGAACATAAGGTTTAATATGGGAATTGATCCGGGGGAAAAAGTCAGCAAGCAAGAGAGCACAGAGACAGGCAAAAAGGAAATTTACTTTGGACTCAAGCCTATAAACAATGCAAGAGAGTTTTGTGGATGCTGCTCCTCACCTCAGCTGCTCAAAGGTCCACCCACAGCCATTGACAGACAGGCAGCCCTGGTCACCCACAGCACAGCTCTTGGGTGGAAGGGACAAGGATGGTCACCATGAGCAGGAGGGAGAGGGGAGCACATCCTGCACCCCTGCTGCTCCCAAAGCCTCACCACCACTCTGACTGGAACTCTTGGCTCTCAGGGGAAATCCAGCAACTGAGCTGCCCTTGTTCTGCAACACAAACCTGGCTGCTCAGCCCACACCTCCCAGGGAACCGGGCTCCGACCTCAAGCCCGGACACAGGAAAGCCACCCCAAAGCTCAGGAGGGACAGCACAGCCCAGGCTGCCCCTGCCTGCCCAGGCACAGAGGAAGGAGCTGGACCACCCGTGCGCCCACGCCGGGCTGGGCCGTGTCCACACCACGGCGACGTCTGCCAGCACTGCCGGTGGGCCACGGCAGCCTCCGACTGACAACAGGTGGCTGTCAACAGGAACAGCCCGAGCTGGCTCTGAACTGGTGCCCGAGCACAGAAAGCTCCAAGCTCCATCCTCAGCCCCCTCAAAATTTTCATCCACCAAGACCTACGTAGGGAAAGGAAGAGGAGTCTGTACGCCGAGTCCCTTCATTAGTGGTTTTCTCTGCTGCTCAGGCACAGTGCAAACATCCCTTCTAGAGAGAGGAGACTCAGAGGGGATCTCATTAATGCATGTAAATATCTCCAAGGGATGCCAAGAGGATGTGCCACGGTGCCCAGCAAGAGGACAAGGAGCAGTGGCCACCAACTAAAACACAAGGAGATCCACCTCAACACGAGGAAGAACTTCTTCCCATGGATGGTGGCAGAGCACTGGAACAGCTGCCCAGGGAGGTCATGTCTCCCCCTCTGTACACATTCCAAACCCACCTGTTCCAGGTGACCCTGCCTTGGCAGCAGGGTTGGACTGGGTGACCTGCAGAGGTCCCTTCCAACCCGAACTATTCTGGGATTCTGTGATCAGAGAACACCAGACCTGCCTGCAAGACCTCCTGGACTTACACACTCATCAACAAACAGGACACAAGATGCAGCTTTACCCCTTCCCTTCAGCAGACTACAAGGCCAAAATTAGGGGCAAAATAATACAACACACACAAAGCAGGGCTGAAAGAGCTTGGGAGAGCACTCAGCCCCAAGCCATGGAACTCCCTCTTCCAGATCCCTGCTGGATGGCTTCACCAGTGTCCTCTCAGCAGCAAGCTGTGATGGTGACACCAGTGTCACTGGGACAGCGTCGGTGGCCGCAGCTGCCTGCTGGGAAGCCAGGACATGAGGGATTCCCACAGGAACCCAGCCAAGGTTCAGGCTGGGTGCTGCGCTCTCCCAGTCAAATAGCCAGGGTCTTGTCCAGTTCCTTTTGCCGAGGCAGGATCAAAGTCACTCCAGCCAACCCCAGTCAATCTGTTAATTGGGACATGCTGTGGCTTCCACCACAACCTAATACTGTGGAAATAGAGCAGGAACTGCCTCCCCCCTCTCCTCTTTTCCCCAGAACTGGATTGCTGCCCATCCCATTGCTCATCGCTTCTGAAGACTTACAGGACTCACAGAGGCATGAGGGACTTTATGTGCGTTTAAATAACAACACTGCATCCTTCCTCTCCATCCATCCTTCCCTTTTTTCCTGTTCCTCTGGATGTCTCCCCATCTCCTCATCATTCAGCTGGTTTTCCAAAGCTAGGCTAGAACTGCTCCTGCTCTTATTTATCTTCACAAGAAAATGCTCATGGTTTCAGGCAGCCCTTGTCCTACAAATCTTTTGCTGTGCCAAGGAAAACACACTCCCTGGGCTCTTCTCATCCAAAGGGACCCTGTGGTATCTGAAGGAAGAACCTGCCAACTTTCTGGACAAAATCCGAAGAAATATGATAGAATCCCAGACTGGTTTGAGTTGGAAGGGACCTTAAAATTCATCTTGCTTTACCCCCTGCCATGGGCAGGGACAGCTTCCACTATCCCAGGTTGCTCCAAGCCACATCCAGCCTGGCCTTGGGCACTGCCAGGGATCCAGGGGCAGCCACAGCTGCTCTGGGCAACCTGTGCCAGGGTCTCACCACTCTCACAGGGAAGAATTTCCTCCTAACATCCAACCTGCCCTCCTTCAAATTTAGGCCATTCCCCCTTGTCCTGTCATTCCTGGCCCTTGTGAAAAGTGAAATGAGCACCACAATTCCCATTGGATTCCATCTCAATACAGGAGCAGGGGGGTATTCACCCATGGAAAAGCTGGAATGCAGTAGATAAGCAGGCTCCTAATGTCAAGTGCTTATCAAAGCCATATCCTCACCTCTGTTTTTCACTCCCAGAGAGATCCCAATGTATAAGGAAGAAGAGGAACAATGGGGGATACCCTGTCCCACCCATACAAATTGGAATCAACAGAAATCCCATGTCAGCGTCATCAGAAAAGAGGGAGGGAGAGAAAGCAGAATGGTGCTGGCATTTCAGGGAGCCCTTTTTAGCTCTGGCAGGAAGGTCAGAGCCAACACAGACAACTCCAACACAATGAGGTGCCCCAGCTAAATATAAACCTGACGAGGGCACAGCTACAGGAGTTTGTTTTTACAGTGAGCCACCAGACCATCAACATTGTGCCACATCCCTGCTCAAAATAATTCACAGCTTTATCATCACTGACAGTCTTTGTGTTCGAGCAGAGGCAAAGCCCAGGCTTGCACCCACCTGCCAGTGGAAATGATAACCAAGAATGAGAAATAGCCAAACTTTTCCATTTCTATTATGCCATTCTAGGAAAATCTAGGATGTTCCTCTCCTGTGATGGGATCACCTCACAGGGAGCCCTTATCTGACTTCCTCACACACACACTGCCCTTAATGTCACATGAACACGACAGCACTCAATCCCCCAGGCCTTTCCCAACATGCCACTTGGCAAAAACTCATTTTCCTTAATCCAGGCCACAAGTTGAGGTTTTTACACTTTGCTCACAGATATCAAGATTTGGTTGAGAAACTGGTTTTGCCTTACTCAGAAAAAATAAGAAAAGGTGACATTTTCCCAGCAGAGCTATCTCAGTTCTGGTTCTCAGAAGTGCAAAGACTTCTAGAAGAAAGGGAACTCTTGTGGAAGAAAAACCCAAGGCGTTAAAAGCAAGGAAAAGAGAATGTGCAAGAACAAAATTATCAAGTTAGAGATAAAATATGCTTCAGTCCCAGTGAAGCTAGAATTCAGCATGCTATTTTTAAGTACAGTGGTAGGAAAAGAGAAAACCATGATGCCAAGCCAGCAACACATTTGTGGTGCCCTGGAGACGCTCGAGTGACTCGCGTGGCTGGTATTTAAGTTGGTATTTCTTGCTAGGCTTATGTTACAGCAGGGAAATCATTTCCTTACTCTCCAACATGTACTTCTTGGCAATGGGCAGGGACAGCAGCCGGATGTGCCCGACGAGGGAGCCCCAGGCCTGGGCTCTGGAGAGCGGCGCCTCGGGTGGCAGCGGGTTGTAGGGCTGGATCACCAAGTAAACAGTCAGCAACACCAAGCCCAGGGTGAGCAGACCCTGCGAGGGAAAACAGGCACGGAATTAATCACACTGCAGGGAGCTGAGGTGTCCTCACACCGGGACACGCCTTCTGCTGCTATCAAAGGGCTGTGCACCACAACACGAACCCTCTTACTTCTGCTGTGTCTCCTTGTTCAGCTGCAATGCTATTTATGTACACGGAGTTGTCACCCAGTTTTATTATTAGGGCTGTCCAAGGATGAAATTAAGCAGCCTTCAAACCCAAGCCACAGAAACAACTCTGTTCCTGTATTTTTGCACTGCAAATAATCCAGCAGGAGATCAATCAGGATTATCTACAGATAGTTCCTTTTCCTCCCTACCTAATCAAATAAAAGCTTGCACTCCTGCCATGCCTCTTACACAAGGAAAACCCTGTGGCTTTTGCAAACATCCGTCAAGCCTCGAAACACTTTGGCAGAGTTGGCACCAGCTCCCTCCTCCATACCAGAATCCCAAATAAGCCTTAGAGAGATGACATGACGCATTTCCCCCCCTGGCCAAAGTCAAACTGAATCAACAGCAAAAACAAGAACAGAAGCTGAAAGTTCAAATTTGCAGTTTCCTGTTCTCCTGCCTCATTTTACAGCTTTTTATAGGACACGAGGAAGAGAGCTTGAATTTTTTTCCAAATAAAACCCATTGCAATGGATTTGTAAAGATGACACTAAAATACCACTGAACATTATGTCAGTGGGAAGCTTTTCAGACTTGTAGCAAACAGCGGGTCTAGTGGAAGGTGTCCTGCCCACGGCAGGGACTTGGAACTACATGATCTTTAAGATCTCTTCCAACCCAAACCAGTCTGGGATTGAATGATCTCAAACCTACCTAACAATAGCATCCCTTCACCCACTTTGCAAAACTTTTTACAGAATCTTTTAGTTAAGGCTTTTAAAACATTTTTTCTACCATCAAGCGTGATGATAATAGGTTTATTTCATAGACCAGAAAGAGAATAAAGACATGTACAAGTTTGTGGCAGGGTCAGAAACAGAGCCATGTCCACTTCATTACTCAGCCCTGGACTTCAAGAATCTCTTTCCTTCCCACATTTCCACTCAGGATGCCAACACTAGGAATCTTAGTCTGAAAAATCAATCCAAATCTCATTATTTAATAATTTATGGGAGAAGAAGGTGTTGACATGGTAAATTTACAGCACACGTGAGCAATTTCAAATCTTGGTCAGCTATCTCCTGTTCTCAAAGCAGCTCATGGCATGAAGGAAGGAAGCTACACTTCACAGCTTTTTAAACAAAGATCTTGGAAAATTCATCAAGAAAATGCAATGGGAAATAAAAAGGTCAGGTGCAAAGGAGAACCCTGACCTTCAAATGTTGTGTTCAAGCACAAAAGTCATCTTACCTTGTAGAGAGCCACTAAGACAGGGTACCGTGGAGGGCCCCTCTGGGGTTCGTTTCTTTCCAAGAGCTGCTTGATGAACTTCTCAATGGCTTTTTCTGACATGCCACACTGGTGGCCAGTCTGCCTCACCAGATCAATGGTCTCGGAGAGCTTGTCATAGATGCTGAGCTCGTTGGCCGAAAGCTCCATGGCCCCTGAGGAGAAATCCCTGTGGAGAGATTGGGTGCGTTAAGAGAAATCAACCGCGGCCCTACAACCCAACAGCAGCGTGTGCACAGCGATCCCAGGAACGTGGCAGTGCCCGGGAAAGGAGGAAGGCTCCTCTGGAGCAAACCTGCTCCCAGCCAACAGCACAACATTGAGCTGCACTCCTAATAGTCTCTGCTGGTTCAGGATCTCCCGCCGACTCAAAGAAGCCGTGAAATTTCCTGACAAGAGCAGAACCGGCTGAGATTCGCAGCTTATGTAAATGAACAAAGCTTCCCAGAAATCAATGAAACTCCATTTATTCATCTATTCCAAATGAATCCGTCCCATAAAGCGATTGCTCACCAAGTACAAAAGCCAACAATACAAAGCTGATCATCACACGCAGCAGCCCAGCTAAGCCCTCCTGCGCTATGATTTCAGTCGCTTATTTTAACCCAGATTTGTTTTCATTAAATCCCCCATCAGCAGCAGGGACAGGACAGAGAAACAAGCAGAATGTGTGGGGCAAAGTTCAGCAGTTTACAATTTGTTTAAATTTTCGCAACCTAGTGTCCAGGCCAACTGATTATTGAGTAACAGCACCGTGAGAGCAGGCAACAAAGCCCCCACCTTCCTCTCCAAGTTTGCCTGCAGGTCAGAGATGCCACAGAACTAAATATCCCAGGAAGAACTGCATTGTGCTGGGTGACAAAATGGCATTTGACAGCAAATTATTTCTCACTTATAAGAACACACCCATGAGAGATCAACATTAAGTTGCCAAAAAAAAAAATAATTCCTCTACCACTCCAGCTCTGCCATGAAGGCCTTATGAGAGCAGCTGATGGGCTCAAGAAAAGATGTAAAGAAATTGCTGGACAAGGTACAAGCTGCCAATGTGAGAATCACATTGTAAAAGAGAGATTTTGCCTGGGAAAAACACTGGCACTGCCTGGGGGAAAGGCAGAATCTGTAAAGGTTTGCTTTGCCTCTTGTTTCTGAGCTGGGTAACACCAACCTGATCAAACTGGGCCAGCTGGGAGAGAGTTTAGCAATGCCTTGAGAGCACAGCCCGAGGACCATCACATAAAAACACAAGAAGCACGATGGATAATCACAGCTGAAAATGGAAATCGGGCCCCTCTCCCCATTTTGCTCTACAGTTTCCTGGCCCCAGGAACCAGCTCATGAATCCACTTTGCCCAATTCACCACTTTGCTCCACAAATTCTGTCACTGCACTGTGAGAACTGTAACTGTTCACAGGGCTCCGCACACACCTCCCAGCACAACCTGCCTGGGAAAGCACAGACCTGCTCTGCTCACTGAGCACACCCTGACCAGCCGTGAGTAACAAGCCACCTAAACTCAGCTTTGCTCAGCTGTAATTTGTTCTGGCTGCTCCCACAGCACAAATCAGCCACAACCGTAATGTACAGATAGAGCAAGAGACACGGTAAAGTTCGGCTTTGAACTCTGATCTGCCTTTAAAGAACTGGCCGACAGCTCTCCCCCTAAACCACGGGCTCCTACAAGCCACCACTCGAGCAATGGCAATTTCAGCATCTTCTTTTTAATGCAACACCGGGGCGTATTTTCAAAAACCCCACATTTCACAGGACTACCAGCTTCAGTGATTGCTCCTCTCCCTGCAAGATCCCGGTTCTGCCCTTGCACGCTTGTTTATGTGGTCACGTGGAGCATCAGATCAGGAAAATTATCTGGCTGAAAAATAACCCTGATTTGTTTGGTCAGCAGCTGCCTAAGCATTCAACTCCAGCAGTTAATGTCAGATGTTATAGTAACATTAGTGTCAAACTTCTAGCCACAGCCACAGAAACACCAAAAAGGTAAAAATGCCAAATTACAACCCAACCCCGAGCGTGCAGCGGAGAACATGCTGCACTATATATTGCCAGGTTAATTAGCTCCTGGTCCTCTTCTACCGACACTCCTTGCGTTCCATGCAAATATTTGTCCTAGATCTTGCCACCTGAGCAGCCCCATGGGCAAGCAAAGCAGGTTGGATCAATAATATCTCATATCAACCTCTCCAAGACAAGGACTTTTTCTTCTCATCTGTAAAGCACCTGCCATGCACGTGACGATAAAAACAAGCCATTGCTTTCCTAAGTCATTCATGCAATACCCTGATTCACAGAACAAGCAAGAGCCAGCACATCTGCAGGATATTAAAGGCTCTTTTTTCCCCCCTCCAGCTTTTCTGGTTACTCTAGTTGCCTGGACACTATAACTGGTGTGCTAAGTGGTCTGAAAGATTATCTAGTGTCCTCTGGCTCCCGAGTGCCAGAGTTTTCCCCTGTGAAGCTGTCCCGTGCAGAATTCCAGCAGATTCAGCAAGCTTCTCCTGCTTGCAGGATCTGCCTGGAACCACTTATGACAAACATCCCCACAGAAATGCTGTCAAACACGGTGGTTTCCCCTTTTCCAAACAGCAGAAGAATCCTACTAAGATACAACAGCTGAGATATATCCCAGCTCCCAGCCCTCTCCATTTACATTCCACTCTGAGCAAACACCTTTGTAGACAACCCCTGTAAATCACAGACACTAAGAACCCAATCCAGCTCCTTGACAAATTCAAGAGTAACTCAATCCTCCAGCTAGGAAATAAGGCATTATGCACCCACATTGTTGGGAGAACAGATGAGGCCTTAAAAAACAAATAACAACCCATTATTTCCCTTCCTATCCCTGCAATACAACCGACAAAACAAAAACAACAGGCTACTGTACCCGCTTTGCCACCACACACAAGCAAGGCTCATCCCTTGCAAGCCCCTCAGAGAGAGGCCTTTAAACGAGGAACCCATATGTTATCCTGGTTTTTTATGAACTCCACCACGCTGGGAGGAATCAGCAGCTCTCTCCACAAACAGAAACAGTGACGGCACTTGGCTTGAAGGGTTGGCACCCAAGCGCCCAGTTCTGCCCACAGACCCCAGGGTGGTTAGTCCAAGGCTTCAGAAGGTAAATATTTAGACAGAAACGCTGCTGGAGGAGTCTTTAAAAGGGAAAGCTTATTCGCCTTGCTGGTGAGCTACAATGATGTACATATATATAGATACAGATATAAAAATGCGTTCCCATCTGCTTTAACACCCTTGATGCCTCCCAGCCTTGCGATGAAACCCCTCCGGGGGGGGCCCTCACCCGGCCACAGCCCCACGGCCTCGCCCGTGTTCCTCTGAGGCAGAGGAGCCCCAGCCAGAGGGTTATCCTTAAAAATAAATCAATAAACTGCGGCAGGACACCCCCAACCCCCACCCCGGCTCCGGCCTCCATAAGCCGGGGAGCCCCCCCAGGCCGAGCCCGCGGTGAGGGGCCGCGCTCCGAGGCCCCC
>VWZW01006482.1:314842-332656 GCA_013397115.1 Edolisoma coerulescens | reverse complement strand
CCCAAAACCCCCAAAATCTTTCACAGCCACATCTCACAGCATCCCTAACACCTCCCTCCACCCCACCCCACAGCACCCCATTAGTCCCCATTACCATCCTCCAGACCCTCCAGCACCCCCCTGGGAGACCCACACTGTGCCCCCTTGAACCCCACTTATCCCCAGTCCCATGGGGGACATGGGTGCCCGTCCCCACAGGTCAAGTGACACGCACTGGGCACACAGCTAACACCCCCTAAAAAATGTAGGAAAGCCCTAAAAAATGTGGGAAAGGCTTCAAGGAGTAAAGGGCTGGAGATGGGGCAAGAAGAGGACCCTGGAGCCACCCCTGGCATGTAAAGCTTGGGAGAATGCAGGAGCAAGAGGTCTCAGCCTCACCCTACTCTCAGACATGAGCTTCAGTCCTTAATTGCAATTAAACATATTTTCAGTCAGCTCTTGTTTGTGGCTGTGATGGGTGGTTTCTCCGATCCATTTTCATAGAACCCTGGAATGGTTTGGGTTGGAAGAACCTTAAAGATCATCTCATTCCACTCCCCCTGTTCCACTAGACCAGGTCCCTTTAGAGCAACCTTGTTTCAATTTCACCCTTGTTTAGGTTCTCGGCCTCAACAACTTCTGCAGCACTGAGTTCTGCAGCTGAATTAAACATGGCAAGCAAAAGGATTTCCTCTTCTCAGGTTTGGATTTCCTGCCCTGTCAATGCCAGCCCAGGGAGTGGGATTGTCTCCTCATCCCGACTGTACTGCCTTTCCAGGGGAATGGGGTGAAATTCTGGGATTCTCTCCTGGGCAAATCCCGTGGCTGGGGCACTGAAAGCTGTGGTTGAAGGTTTGTCCCAACTTGCCAGAAGCTCGTGTGGGTTCTCGGCTTCCAAGGTGGATTCATCCAAGCAGGGCGGTGGTAAATGCCCGCTGACTTTGGGCTGGTATCCGAGATCTTCCCAATCTTGGCTTGGCTGAGGCAGCTCCTCTCATTCTTGTGGAGCGCCTTGAGGAATTACAAACAGATGAAAAGGAAACCACCTGATTTAAAAAAAAAATCCTGTGGTCCAAACAAATATGCATTTCCCTCTTGCTATTAATATCCCAGGCCTTGATCCTCCTCCAAATACTCGTGCAGGCGTTTAATGACTTGCAAAGGAGCAGTGCCTTTGATCCTGGAGTGGGAATGTTTGCTGGGATGTGAATTATTAAAGGTGAAAGATGCTTTCAAGTGCAACACGCTGCCCATGCTTTCCAAGGTGATTTATTGCCTGCCCGGTGTTTCTCCCAGCCTGGCAATGAGAAATTAATTTCCGAGTTTGGCGGGGAGGTTTGGCATGGAGTAACTCATGCTTTGGGCACAAACTCCGTCCTTTTTTCTAGAGATGATTTCCAGGGGAATAAGAGACATTTCTTTCTGCCTGCTGTTCTGGGAAGCCTTTTGTTTTTCGGCTCCTGCTTTGGGCCCTGTTTGAGCTCCGTGGTCCTTCCCTGCAGCAGCAATATTGCAGTGGGGAGGAATTGCTGCAGCTGCTGCCATCTAATGGGAAAATTCAGCCTCCACGTCCTCAACTCTTCATTTTGGAATCGAATAAAACCTTTTCTTGCACAATCCTGCTGCCACTCGGCCAAGCAGCATCTTCCATGTGCAATCCCAGCATATTCAGGCAAAAGGAAAGGCTGATCTGATGGGTGGCTTTGCATGGGGAAGTGTTACAGACCCAGTAAAAAGAAGTTTTTGGGTTGATCAGGCTGAAATGGTGCTTCTCTTATTATGGATCAAATTTGCAAGTACACTTGCATTTATATAATTTTAAAATAAAAGAAGAAATAGCAAAGAGGGTCCCAAACAATAAGAAAAAGCCATTCTGGGTATCCCAAATACCAAACCCAGGCACAGCTCTGAGCTGAGCCACATAAATCTTTCCTGAGGAGCTGCTCCATCACTAAAAATATTGTATAAAGAAATAGGGTAAAGAGGGATGGACAGGGAATGGGAGCATTAATTATATTGCATTAAGAAAATAAAGTGTTTTAATGATGGGGTCAAAGGAAAATGACTCGAGGTAGGCTGGGGGGAGACACAAGAGATGGAGACTTAGGGTACAGAGGTACTGGAGTGATAAATTGGGGTGCACAGGGGAAAAAAACCATCCCTAAAAGACGCAGAAATTCCAGAGTCACTGCAAAGTTGGACCCTGGCTGGTGAAGCTGATATATATAAAATGTATATAATTATATATGAAAATATACAGTGTTAACTAGAAACCCAACTCCTGTTGTCACTTTATTTTTCTAAAGCACAAACTGGCTACTATTATGCTTTGCCATTATTTACATTTAAATAATAATGGCAACAAAAAGCAAACCCAACTAGGCAGAATTATTTCCCCAAACTCTGCACATAAGCACAGTCTTTAAATACACCTGTTGAACTGCTCGGAATTTACATGGAACACATAAAATACTAAAATATAGCACTTGTATTCTTATTTATTTAGCCTGCATGTCCTTTTTTTTTCTGCAAAAGCATGATTCAATCAAGCTGTAAAAAGATTAAAAAAAAAAAAACCTTGAAATTGGGACATGTGCTTGTTTAGATTTTTCAAGCTGGATTTAAAACCAATTCAGTACTTCACAAAGAGCAGAAGGGCAGGATGCAGCAGCTCGTTCTTCTCTGCCCAGCCTGAGATTTGCTGCAATAGTCCAGAAATCTGCTCTGGGGACAACACAATGAAAAAACCTCTCAGAAGCATTTATCTTCTTATTATCCTGGACGTGCTCTTGGGGCTTTTGTATTTATTTTGAGAAAAATATTCAGTAGTTTCTGTCAAGCCCCATCACAGCTCACTGCCAGGATGACCCAGGGAAGGGAAAAATTAGCTTTACCTTGTCTAATTGGAGACATTTAAGTGCACTTAGGATATATTGAACATCTCATTGTTCCTGATCAAATCCAATCAGATTGCAAAGCCAGAGCAGAAGTCCCCACAGCCCAGAGCACCAGCAGCACTAAACCCCCTTGTTTTATACACTTGGATGGCTCCAGGTTTTCATTTCTTCTGTCCCAAGCCTTGGGTTTCTTCCCTGCTGCTTCCAGTATCCTTCCAGCATCTCAGACCCAGCTGGGTTCCTTTTCTACCTCTTTCCTTGGCCTGTTTTTGGTCTCCAAAAGAGAGGGGTAAAGTTCCCCCAGAAGTTTTTTGGCAGGCTGGTGTGCTCTGGGGGAATGGCAGGGGGTCCCCCACAGCAGCTTTTGCTCTCAGCACCCACGGAAGATCAGGCAAGGAAGACACACAGGGAGAGAGACGGTGTCCAAGGGCTATTTTTATGCTTTTCTGGCTGTTGCTGCAGTTTCAGATCAGTGTAGGGGGGGTCTGTCCATCACCAGCAGCAGCCCTTTTTCTTCTGGGGTGCCTTTGGTACCTCTTCTGCCTTATTTTTCAATTCATCTTCACGAACTTTGAGCAACCTGGGAGAAAAGGAAGCAAATTAGCTGGGAATTTCCCCCATATTTTGTATTGCTGTGCTGTTTGTCTTGACAAGCCTTGGTACAAGAGGCTCAGCACGGCTGAAAGGAGTCAGGATCCTTCCAGTTCCACGTGATCCAAGAGCTGTGGATGCTGCTAAAAACATCAACCTAAATCAAATCACAGACAGAATTTGTTTCAGTCAAGCCAGGGAGAAGTCAGCAGCATCCCAAAAAGGGTTTAATTCATCTCCTTGCAATGCTGATTGTTGAGGAGACAAGTTAGGGCAGTGCTGGGTGCTCATCCCAGCACATGCTGCCCTGAGTTTTCCCTGACATTAGGACATGGAGTCTCTGGTGACAGTGACATCCCAGTATTTGGAGTTAAAAAAGCAGGGAGTGAGCCCATTAAACTGAGGACAGCTGGAAAATCCAAGCACACGCCTCACCTGACGAAGCTGACCATGGACTCCAAGACGTTGAGGCCCGAGGCAGCGCTGCACTCGTAAAACGTGAGCTGATGCTCCTGGAAGACACAGACCCCAAACAGAAATGTAATGTTCTTGCACTGGAATAGCTTAATGTGGGAATAAACAGCCATGGGACAGTCACAGCCAAGGGGAAACAGGAGGGAATCAAGGAAACAACTCAATAACTTATTTACTGGAACATGAGGGTGAAATCCAGTTTTTCTGGTTGCTACGACACCAACTTTTAATACCAAGGAAAAGGCTGACACTGCAGACAGAAGAATTTGTGATGCCCTCTGGTTATGGGAGTGAACACAGAGAGAGATAACTAGATGTTCCCAACTCTTTTGTGCCTGACAGTGACCAGTTTGGGAAAACAAGCCTCTAACCCTCATCTCCATTTGTAAAACTGGTCCATGGATTCTGGTCCAAATCCCATAAGCTTTAAAATTAAGTCAGGAAAGGTGAGATTCTTCTCATTCTCCTCGCCTAATTTTTATTAGCCATCTATATTTGAAGAGATTAATCAAACTTTGATCATGTCAGTATCTTTAAACCAGCTCAGTGGGTTTATTGTTTCTTTGATGCTGGGAAGATACTCAACACTTCACAGCAAAGATAAGCAGAGCTGAAAATGTTTTAATTTACAATTCCAGTTCCATAAACCAATTTACTGGGATGGTGCTGAGGCAAAATTAAAGTGGCAAAGGGAAAGTAAGGCAGGGAAGGGTGAGAGGTGGGTTCAGAGAGCATTTTGCTGGCTGCCTATGCATGAGGGGTAAATTAAGGGCTTTCCCCTTTCTCCAGCTCCTCAGGCTGGTGGTGTCCACCCTTAGCTGTCCCTGCCTCGCTTGGGTGGCTGTGCTTCACCACCTACCTTGGCCAGGCATTCCCCCTCCTCGGTGGGGACCTGTCTCTGGGCAGCACAGTCGGTTTTGTTCCCAAGAAGCAGAACAGCAACTCCATCCTCTGCTGCCTCCTGAGTGGTTAAGAGGGGAAGATCAGCACGGCTTCAAAATCTTCCTTGAATCCCAGCTGGCCACACTGTCTACACATATCCTGGGACACCATGACTGACACCCATGGATTTGGGCTAATAACAGAACTTTAAATTTTTAAGTAAGTTCAACAGCATTTAAAAAATTATTTTTTTCCCCCTTAAATCATCTGCCCATGTCTTTTAACAGGGAAGAGCACTGGATGAGTTACCCTTGTAATGAATTCACTTTGTGCTCAACTTCAGCAACCCTCTGAAGGTGCTCTGGCTGGGATTTACAGGCATTGGGGAAGGCAAGATCCTATTTTGCTTCAGCATTTTTAAACACTGGCTTTGTGTCAGCTGGAAATCTCTGACAAGAAGTTTTTAATAAGCCTTGAATCACCTCCCATTTCCCAGGACTCAAAGTGGACTATTCTTGATGTAAAAGCACTATCACTTCCAACATTTTCCACTCCTCTGCACTAGTTTTCAATTGTTCAAGAGTTGATCAGTTCTATCAACAAATTACCTCGGGAAACGCTGCAAACAGGTGAAAATCGTCTGTATCTGACTTAAATCCTCCACTAAAAATTATTTTATAACCAAAACAATGCAGAATAGCCTTTCCAAAGGGCTTGGCCGCTCCTATCAGTCCCAAGACGTCGGGACCTCACCCACCTGGATGCAGCTGAGCCAGTAGCGCACGTCGCAGAAGGAGGACTCGGAGGTGATGTCGTACATCAGCACCACCCCGTCCGCCTTCCGGAAGAACTGCTTGGTCATGCTGCGGTACCTGTGGGCAGTTCAGACGGTCACCAGGATGGTCTAAGGAGGTTCTGCCTAGGAGTGATGTGAACTCCTAGTGGAAAAGGTGGGAATGCAGGTCTACAAAACAGGCACACCCCAGATTTGGCTCTTGTCCCGATGGCAGGGGCCATAGGAACAGCCTGACTGCCAGTTTTATCTTAATTACTTCCTTTATTGTCTTTTATCAGATCGCATACTGTACAGAGTCCCTCCTTGAGCAACCCCACCTTTGCTTATCAAAGCCAAGAATATTCACTGCCCCTAAACTACCAGGAAAAAGAAAACCCCAGGCTGTGTCCTTAAGCAGCACAGCACCTCACCTTTCCTGACCAGCTGAGTCCCACAGGCGGAGAGCAAAGCGTTTGTTATCCACAACGAGGTTTTTGATCTGATAATCCAGTCCTGGAAGACACAAAAGAGGATATTTTGATACTGTAGAGTTCTTCCCTGTGACAGAAGATGGATGGAGAAGAAACATGGTGCAGGGTGGCCTGAGGCTGCAGCTCCAGGGGTTGGTCCCAAGTGAACCTCTGGATTTTGGGAAGGTCTCTCATCTCATGATAAATAAAACCAGGTTGGTGAAGAGAATGGAGCTGAAAGGCAAAGCAGAGAGAAAAGCACTGGGCCACTGTCATTGGTGCCCTAGGGAGGACGAGGAGGAGCAGCATTTCCTGCCCATGAGCATCCAGGCGTGGGTGGTTGGTGGTTCTGGTTGGCCCCTGGGGACAGGTTGTACAGCACGCTTGGCATGAGCTGTAACAGGCACGTGGTGGCCACCAGCAGCTTGTGAGGTGGAGGAAAGGGAATTGCAGTGGTGATCCAAGCGAGTGCTTGGAGAGGGGCTGGAGGAGACCTACCCACTGTGGCGGTGAGGTGGGGGCTGAAGGTGTCGGCGTGCAAACGGTACAGGAACGACGTTTTGCCCACGTGGGAGTCCCCAACAAACAGCACATTGTAGAGGTGGTCTGGGTCCAGGGGAACTTCAGGACAAGCCCTTGGGGCTCCTGTCCCACCTGCAGTCACAGCTCTTGGCTCTCCTGGGCTGGGCTCACCTTCCTGGCTCATTTTCTGACCAAACTCTTGCATCTTCTCTCGTTGACCAATGCTGAGGTCTTTGCTCTGTTCTCCCAAGAGCTTCCCTTGCCCCAGTGAGTTATCTCTGAGGACCATCCCCAGCTGATCACTCCCAGCATCTTCTGGTGGCACCGTCATGTGCAGTGTTGGCACTGGTGGCACCTCCTGCTTTGGAGGCTCGGCAGGTCCGGCAGCCGCGTGCTCTGCTTCCATCGCGGGTGCTGTCTCCCCCTCCGGCCGCGGGGCCACGGTGTGAAGCCTCCCCTCATGTCCCTGTGCTGAAACCTGCTCCTGAAGCTCCCTTTGGGCTGCCTGTCCTGGAGCACAAAGCCGCCACACATCTGGAATGAGAACATCCTCCTGCATCATCGTTTCCAGCTTTAGGGTGCTGATTTGTAACGGCACCTCAGAGACCGGGGAGGCCAACGCCGGCACAGCGTCATCACGGCCCTGCTTTAGTCCTAGACCCTGAGTTTCCACTCCATTCCTCGCCCCTGCCTCCAGCCTCTCTCCCTGAGCCACTTCCAGACCGTGAGCTCCATCCAGAGGTTTCCCCTCTGCAGGAGCCTTCTCGCCCTGCAGTAATTCCTGTGCCTCCAGAATCTGCCCCTCGGGACCAATGTATGCTCCCGGTTTTGCTTCCAGACCAGGGCCCTCTGCAGCAGTGACAGGCTCAGGACACAAAGCAGCCTCAGCTGGAGGGGGCACATGTGCAGCAGCAGCAGCTCCTTCCCACGGGTTTGCAGTGGGAGATGCACCCAGACCTGCCTCCAAACGTGGAGTCAGGCTCTGCTCCCCTTCCCACACCCCAGCTACACCCAGAGGTGTCAGATCTGCCTCTGTGCTCCCTCCTGAGCCTGATTTGGGCTCCTGCTGTTCTGTGCACAGCTGCACATCAGCATCAGTGCTCTGGGTCTCCAGTGTGCCCAGGCTTTCAGCCTCCTCCTGTGGCTGTACTCCTGCACCGGCCCCCTCTCCCTGTCTGCCTCGTGCTCCGGGTGGCTCAAGCACAGACTCCTGTGGCAGCCCATGCTCACCTTGCTCTTGTGCCCCATCCTCCTCCTCAATCTGAAGGGCTCTTCCACCTTCCCCTCCCCATGGAGCCCCTGGGCTGAGGCCCCCACACAGCTCCAGATCTGCCTGGGCATCCTCTGCGTCCACTTCCACTAATTCTGCTTTATTAACCTGATCATGGTGCTGCACCTCTGGATCCAGTCTCCCTCCCTGCTCTGTCCCTGGGGATCCAGCCTCAGCCAAGGGCTGCAGATCTGCCTCTGTGCTTTCTCCTGAGGCTGATTTGAGTTCATCCTGCTCTGCAATCAGCAGCACATTGGCACCAGTGCTCTGGTCCTCAGTAGTGTCCAGGCCTTCAGCCTCCTCCTGTGCTTGCATGTCTTCATCAGCCCCCTCTCCCTGCCTGACCCCTGACCCCTGCAGATCAAGCACAGGCTCCTGTGGCAGCTCATCCTCTCCCTGTCCTTGTACCCCATCCTCCTCCTCCTCCAGCTGAACATCTGTTCCAATTTCCCCTCCCCATGAGACTCCCGAGCTGAGACCCTCTGACAGCTGCACATCTTCCTGGGCATCCTCTGCTTTATCCACCTGATCATGGGGCTGCACCTCTGAATCCAATCCCACTCCCTGCTCTGTCCCTGGGGATCCAGCCTCAGCCAAGGGCTNCTCAGTAGTTTCCAGGCCTTCAGCCTCTTCCTGTGCTTGCCTGTCTTCATCAGCCCCCTCTTCCTGCCTGACCCCTGATCCCTGCAGATCAAGCACAGGCTCCTGTGGCAGCTCATCCTCTCCCTGTCCTTGTACCCCATCCTCCTCCTCCTCCAGCTGAACATCTGTTCCAATTTCCCCTCCCCATGAGACTCCCGAGCTGAGGCCCTCCGACAGCTGCACATCTTCCTGGGCATCCTCTGCTTTATCCACCTGATCCAGGGGCTGCACCTCTGAATCCAATCCCACTCCCTGCTCTGTCCCTGGGGATCCAGCCTCAGCCAAGGGCTGCAGATCTGCCTCTGTGCTTTCTCCTGAGGCTGATTTGAGTTCATCCCCCTCTGTAAGCAGCTGCAAATTGGCATCAGTGCTCTGGTCCTCAATAGTGACCAGGTTNCATCCTCCTCCTCCTCCAGCTGAACATCTGTTCCAATTTCCCCTCCCCATGAGACTCCCGAGCTGAGGCCCTCCGACAGCTGCACATCTTCCTGGGCATCCTCTGCTTTATCCACCTGATCCAGGGGCTGCACCTCTGAATCCAATCCCACTCCCTGCTCTGTCCCTGGGGATCCAGCCTCAGCCAAGGGCTGCAGATCTGCCTCTGTGCTCCCTCCTGGGGTCAGTCTGAGCTCATCCCCCTCTGCAATCAGCAGCATATTGGCATCAGTGCCCTGGTGCTCAGTAGTAGCCAGGCCTTCAGCCTCTTCCTGTGCTTGCCTGTCTTCATCAGCCCCCTCTCCCTGCCCAACACCTGATCCCTGCAGATCAAGCACAGGCTCGTGTGGCAGCTCACCCTCACCCCGTCCTTGTGCCCCATCCTCTTCCTCCTCCTCCTCAATCTGAACAGCTGTTCCACTCTCCCCTCCCCATGGGGTTTCTGGGCTGAGACCCACACAGAGCTGCCGGTCTGACTGGGCATCCTCTGCTTCCATTTCCAAAACCTCTTCTTTATCCTCCTGATCCAGGGGCTGCACATCTGGAGCCACACTCCCTCCCTGCTCTGTCCCTGGGGATCCAGCCTCAGCCAAGGGCTGCAGATCTGCCTCTGTGCTCCCTCCTGGGGTCAGTCTGAGCTCATCCCCCTCTGCAATCAGCAGCATATTGGCATCAGTGCCCTGGTGCTCAGTAGTAGCCAGGCCTTCAGCCTCTTCCCCTGGTTGTAGACCTGCACCAGCCCCGTCTCCCTGACCCCAGGACACCCCACTGGGCTGAGGCACAGGCTCGTGTGGCAGCCCATGCTCACCTTGCTCTTGTGCCCCATCCTCTTCCTCCTTCTCTTGGAGCTGAACAGCTCTTCCACCCTTCCCTCCCTGGGGGGTTTCTGGGCTGAGACCCCCACAGAGCTGCAGATCTGACTCCACCAGTTCCAGTGCCTGAGACTTAACTGGGAACAGCCCACACAGGTCTGGACTGCCCACAGGTGTTCCTGCTGGGGAAGGACCCTCACTGTGCACTGCAGCAGCCCCCATTTCTTCTCCCAGCCCTAACTCTGGTTTGTCCTTCTCCAGTTGCACACCTGGATCCACACCCCCTCCCTGCTGCGTCCCTGGGGACCCAGCCTCATTCGAGACCTGCAGATCTGCCTCCTCCTCTGCCAGCAGCTCCATGTTGGTGCTGCTCTGGGGCTCCATCAGTTCCACATCTGTTCCCACTCCTCCTTCCTGGCCGTGGGTGGGTGGCACTGCCAGTGGCTCCTGAGCGCCCGCGCTCCCTCCCTGCCCTGCGCCTCCCCTGGCACGCTCACCCTGCAGCTGCTGCTCTGCCTCCCTGGGCTCTGCTTCCTCCACCTCCTCTTCCTCGCCCCCGGCTCCGCTGCTCCCTGCACGCTCAGCTCGGGCTGGCAGCACTTCCAGCACTTCGGAGTCCGCGGTCTCTCCCTGGGGCTGCACCTCCCGACTGGCACGTTCCTCGTCCAGCACTGCCGGGCCAGGAGCCACTGCCACCGCAGGGACACCATCCCCACAGGCTGCTTCCACTTGTGCCTCACCCCAGGATGGTGGCTCTGGCTCCAGACGCTCTCCCAGCTCAGTTTCCAGTTTCTCAGGGAGCCCCGATGCCGGGTCAGCCCATTCCTGCAGCGCCGTGCCCGGGGGCTGCACACATTCGCCCAGAGTCCCACCGGGCTGGAGCTCATCCATGGCAAGGCACTGTCCCACTGCTACACCTTCCTGCCCGGCCTCAGGTGGCCCCAGACCCGCCTCCAAATTTTCTCCTTGGCCTATCTCCACTTCCTCAGCTTCTCCGAGGAGCTGTGGTTTTTTCCCACCTGTTTTTTCCTGCAGCCACCCTGCTCCCTCTGCCTCCACCAGCACCTGCTCTCCTGCCTCCGTGCTCTCTCCCAGATGCTCAGCCACATTCAGCACCATCTCCTCCACACCAGCAACCTTTCCTTGCAGGAATAACATCCTCTGTGCCTCCTCTGGGCTCTCTCCCTGCTCTGCCCCTGGCTCCTGAGCCATGCAGTGCCCGGCTCCTGTGGACGCACCAGCCTGTGTCACATCCGGAGCACGAAGCTCAGCTGTGGCTGGTCCCTCTTGCAGGTCTCCTTCAAGCAGGTCATGGTGGCCAGGGAGGGTCTCCTGCAGGACCCCAGGGGTTGTTCCGTGGGCTGTGGCTGCCTCTGGCCCTGTTTGGGGCTCAGCATTGTCCCAGGGGTGACAGGGAGTGTCTGCCAGGGCAGGGGGTGCACCCGGTGCCTGTGCCTTCAGATGTTTGCTCAGAGCTGCTATTGCATCATTCATCTCTCTTAGCAAAGAGCTTTGGTCAGAGAAACCTTCTTCTTTCAGAGATTCTGGGAAGGGGTCCTCTTCTGCAGAGCTTGCTTTCCCTGGGGCTCCTGAAATGTTTATTTCTGCTGGCAGCATTTCCCAAACCCTGCAGAGGGCAGAAAATGGGGGCAATGAACCAGCTCCCCAGTCAGGCTCCAGCTCCCAACCATCCCCAGAGGGTCTCTGATCTACAGCCTCACCCCATCCCTCTCCAAACTGGATTTTATTTCCCCTCTGGGTGCACTTGGAGTTCACACAGGCAGCAATGGAGGCAGGGGAAAGGGGGATGCCCACACAGGCAGCCAGACCCGGGGCCGTATCCTGGCCTCTTCCCAGTACCCATATTGGCATTATCAGACAGGAAAAGACAACTCTCAGCCAGGTACAGTAAGTTCCTGAGCCAAGGGAGTGATGAGCTGGGATAAGAGATGTGATCTCCAGGGTGAGAGATGAGTGGGTGGGAGAGGAGTGTTAAAAGGATGAAATATCACTGTCTGCCTGGGGAGGGGGGAGGGAGGGCCTGGGGCTCAGCCCCAGCTCGCAGACCCCAGGGGCACACGGGAGCAGCAGGACCCCTTACACTTGGTGGGTGCTCTTGGCTTTGCTCTCGTCGCTCTGCGATCCCAGCCTGATCCGCATCTCGGAGCGGAACTTCTCACTCTTCCCAGGACTCAGCTGCAGGAACCAGGGTGGGAAGAGGAGAGAGAAAAACGCTTGGTGAGGGAGAATACCCACCTGAAACGGTGCGGAGTTCTCCGGCAGGTGTCCGGCTGGACCCACCCAGAATCTTGGGGGTACCAGAAGTCAGGTGCTGCAACCCCCTCCCTTCCCAAACACCTGCACCAACCCCGTTTGAGGAAGCTTTTAGGGGAGGCAATGCTGCAGGAGCACCCTGTGCTCTTGGGCTCCCCAGCAGTCCCAAAAGGAACAGCACAAGGCCCTGGAGCACAGACCCCCCTGTCCTGTCCCCACGCACCCAGCTGGAGTACCTGTGGGGACATTGGCACCTCGATGGGTAACTCTGCCACCACTCTGTCCCTGCAAACACAGAGCACAAGGGTCAGAACGGGAACTCCATCCTCTTCACCACATCCACCCCTGCCCCAGGGTTGCCAGGGCAGTGATAGAGCAGGTCAGCAAAACCCACAACCCCTGGATCAGTCCTGTTGAGCCCTCCTTGGTGAAGGACACCCCCATCTCTCTGGCACTGCCCTCCAGGGCCACATTCAGTGCGTGGTGCTGATAGTCCTGCCTCTTTCTCTGATGCTTTGCACAGCAAACCATGATGAACCTGCACTGTGGATGGCACTGAAGCACTGGGATGGCTGAGGCCCATCCAACTCATTCCCCATCCAGGAGGAAATGACAAATGTGGGGACACGTGAGTGACACACAGTCACTGAGCTACTCACCAGGGCTGCCCTGTGTGCTCCCAAACCACTGTAGCCCTCATTGCCCTCAGGTGGCCCTGGGTCTGCTGCAGCTGCTGGTGCAGGTGCTGCAGGTGATGCTCCAGTGCCTGGTTGCTCTCCTCCAGCTGCCGGTTTTCCATGCTGGTGACTTGCTGGGAGCTCTGGAGGCTGCGGCAGCGCCGCTCCAGCTGTGGGATGGCAACCAGGACACTCACAGCCCACCCCAATCCCCATTAATTAATTAATAACCATCTCCTCTAGACCCGGGGCTGAATTACTCCCCGCCGAGGATGGTGGGTGGGAAACTCAACTCGTGTCCTCTGGGGACGGAGGGGAGTGTGGGGATGGGGGTGGCAAATGTGGTGTGGAGGGTCCTGTGTGACAGCCTGCAGCCAGGGCTGGCAGGGACACACCAGGATCAGCTGTGCAACACCGAGGGGTTCCTACAGCCCAGCCCAGATACCCCTAACACACAAAGGGGGAGTGTTGGGGCCAGCCCACCTCCACCTGTGCCGTGACCAAGCGCTGCACCTCCCTCTCGCTGGCATCCAGCACTCGCTGCAGCTCCTCACCGTGCTGGTGGCTCCGGGCCATGCTCTGGGGTGGCACAAGGACATTGGCACCCACTCACCCATCGGAAGCTGCCGAGGGGGCTTGGGGTGCTGGGTCCCCCCAGCAGGGACAGCGAGGGGAGAGGAGCAGCAGGGACCCACCTGCTGCTGCAGCCGCAACTGTTCCTGCTGGATCTGCTGCTCCAGGACCTCGCAGAGCTGCTGCACGTCCTTGTCATGCTCGGCCACACGCCTGTGGTGACAGCAGGGCCGGGGGGAGTGAGATCCCGCTACAGGGGGTGCAGGCCCCTGGCACCCCACACTGCCCACGGGAGCCTCAGGCTGCGGCTGGGTCTGCCTGGAGGGGTCACCCAGCACGGATGTGTCCGGCAGTCCGAGTCCGGCCTTTTGCCATCCCATCCATGACTGTAGAAGGAGCCCGACCCCAAACATCAGCAAAACCTCTGCTCCGGCCACTGGTGGATATGCTGAAAGCACCCAGGCCGTCCCTCCAGGGTGCCATCCCTGTCCCCATCCCTCCTGTCCTATCCCTATGCACTCTCCTGGGGTGACTCACTTGCTCAGAGTCAGCTCCAAAGCCTCCTTCTCGCTCCTGGCTTCTTGGATGCGGTGCCTCATCTTGGCCAGGAATTCCTCCAGGTTGTCCAGGAGCTGGGGCTCATCCTGCCGGAGCTTCACCCAGAGCTGCCAGATCTCCTGTCTGCAGGGAGAGGGGAGTTTTGGGGTGACCATCCCCCCAGAACCCCCAAAGCCAGGCCAGCTGAGTCATTTAGCTCACACTTTTTGAGGTGTGTGAGGACAGATGAGCACTGGGGTCACTGTGACCCTGTTCCCTGCTCCTGTGCTTAGGCCAAAGGCACCTCCAAGGCATTTCTGGGCTCCCTGCCTGTGTGGGGATCTCCTTTCCCCTTCTACCCATCCTGCAGGACACCCAAGCAGGGCACTTACTCTTCAGAGACGTTGTCTGTGCCCAGCTGCTCCATAAAGGCAGCGAAGTGTCTGTGCTCCTCGCTGTCCCCCCCTTCCAGCGCCGGGGCGGGGAGGGCCAGCCGGACCCTCCGGGACGCCGTCTTCCGCCGCCGGTGCTCCCTGGCAGCGTTTTGGGAGCTGAGGAACTGCCCTGCTGACAGATATCCCAAATCCTCAGTGCCCAGCCGGGCCAACAGCAAAGCCCAGACCCCAACACTTCCCCCTCCATGGCTTCAACAAAGCCCTTCGGCACAACAGGACCCCCCCCAGGTGAGCCACGGGCTGAGAGCTGGGCATGGGGACGATTCATGCTGTGCCACACAGCAAGGGCAGCATTTCACATCCCCCAGGAGAGCCCCGGGACTGTGCCCAGGATCAGCCCGGGCTGCACTTACGGAGCCCAGCCGTGAACTCCTCTGTGCCCAGGCGCCCGGTGCCGGTGGCATCCAGCCCATCGAACACGAGCTCCAGCTCCTCCCTGCTGCACGGGAAACCTTCCTCCTGCAGTTTCTAAAACCAAAACAAACCAGGGTAAAAACCCACCCACCGCACCATGTCCAGTCACCCCGGCCGAGCTGGACCCCAGGGCACAGCCCCATCCTCACCTGCACGTCCGAGCGGGTGATGACCCCCGCCTGCTCCGTGTCCCTGTCGCTGAGGAGCTGCTGCACCCTCTGCACTATTTCGGACGCCCACGGTGGCTCCTCACCGGGGCCTGGCGCTGGCGCCGGGGCCTCCCCGGAGCCCTCACGCAGCTGCTTGCGCCGGCTGGAGCCCAAGCGCCGGCCCTTGGCGGCCGCCCGGCGCTCGGACATGGCCCCGGCCCCGGCCGGGCACGGGGGGACACGGTGGGTGCTGGGCCTCGGCCCTCTCCTCGCTGGAGACCTTTGCTCCGGCCTGGTGGGACACAGCGGAGAGGGACCGAGCTGGGAATTCATTCTGCTGCTGTCAAGGGCCCAAAACCCGATTGCTGAGGAGGGTTTGGCAACAGGAAGGGCAGCCAGCCCATATCTCCCACTGCGCGGCGCGAGCGGAGCCTGGACCCGCAGCAGCGGCCGCTGCTCCCACAGCCATCCCAGGGGCTCCAGCCCAGCTCCCACCCGTGAACAACCTCTCCTGCCACCAGCCAAGAGCCCATCCCAAATCTCCCCATGTTCTCCCCTGGCTGTGGAGGATGCACAGGGCACCAGCAAGGGCCACCCGGGAGGTGACACAGCCAGGAGGTGACACAGCCAGGAGGTGACACCAGCAAAGGACCGGCCAAGGCGATGCTGGAGGTCTGAGCAAGACGTGCCGGTTCCACCTGCCTTCTCAGAGCTCAGCAGCAGCTTTTAAAATTCCTCCCCCAGTTTTCACAGCTGTGAGTCACCTCCGGGGAGAGGGCACGAGGCCTCGGGAGGTTTCCACCACGCTGCTGCTCTCTCAGGCTTGTGGGGCCTGAGCTGGGGACCCCCAGTGCCCTGTCCCCAGCCTGGCACGGTGGCCGTGTCACCAACAGCCACCGTGCCATCCCCGAGAGGGGCTGTTCTCTGTGTGGCAAAGCTGAAACCCCGAGGGAAGGAAACCACAGCCGTGGGGAGCTGTGATGCAGAGCCAGGACCGTGCTCGATCTGGCTGAGCCCAGCTCTCCCCTCCCAGCCCGGGGAGACCCCTGGCTCCCCCAGCCCTCTTCCCCCTTCCTTTGGCCATGAGAAACAGATCCTGCTAAATCCCAGTGTACATCAGAAATGTGGGAACAGGCCCCAAAACCAGCCCCAGCCCCTTAAAGCAAGAGGATCTTGTGGAGTTGCTGGACTCCCACAGGACCAGAAACACCTTTGTGGTGGTCCCAGCCTCTAAGACAGCACAAGTGGGAGCTCTGGGGGGCAGAGGGGTTGTTCAAGGCATGGGGAAGCCCCTGGTTACCTGTCTCAGCCCCAGGGCAGGTGAGCTGCGCCCACAGCATGATGGAGGTGCTGAACAAGCAGGGGGATGGGATGGGATNCCCACAGGCAGCGAGAAAAACCCCCTTGGATCACCAACAGCGAGAAAAACCCCTCATTTCCCCTCACTTTTCTCTTTCTGAAGGTGATGCCCGAGCCATCCCCGGCGCAGCAGGACTCACCCTTCCCACGGCCGAGGGGGACGCTCGGCGCTGGGGCTCACGGGGCCCAGGGGCTCCCCAGGCCAGAGGGACCCCGGTCCCACCCCGCGGGCGCCGGAGCCGCGCCGTGCCCCGGCTCCCCTCTCTTACTCAAGGCACTTTCCGTTCTGGGCTGACACTCAACTGCCGGCGCTCACACATTTCCTGTTTGCAAGAGGGGTGTGGGAAGGACCCATCTAGGGGGTCACCGTCCCCACAAACTCCCCAGATCCCAGGGCAGCTCTGCAAAGGCACTGCCAGCGCCGTCGGGAGTGCGGCGAGTCCCCATCCTTCCCTTGTTTGCAGTAGGGGGTGTTCGGGGTGAGGGAAAAACAGCAGACAAACAGCAAATGTTATTTTGAGACTCCAAATAACCCAAAGTACAAGACTATTTATAACCCCTGGATTATAACATCCTACCGAGGACAGAACAACCCAAAAATCCCCCCTGTGGAGGCTCTTTGGCCCCTGAATTTGAAGATGTCCCCCCTGTGCTGTTCTCTGATGTTTTTTTTTAAGGCTCCTGCCTGGATTATAAACTTGGCTTTAAACCCAGCACCAAACCCACTGGCTGCCCATGGGCTGCAACCCCTCTGCTTCATGAGGGGGCGGGGGGATCAGACGGATCACGGGCATTTTTCCCACTCTTTAACTGCAAAACATGAAGAGAACTCAGGCAGGAGGAAGCACTGTTATCTCTAGGGCAGAACTCGAACCAACATCCCCTGGCTCACAGCAGATCCGAGCCCAGGCTCCCAGGGCAGGAGCCACAGGGTGGAAGCTGATGCCCCAGCTCTCTCTGCCCATCTAAACTGGTTAAATCCCCCACTGGGCACCAGCCAGGCCCTGCTCATTTGCTGTTTAACCTAACGAAGCAGCAGTCAGCTCAGGTCCATCCGCTCCATCGGGGCGTTTATGGGCCAGCTAAAAGCTCAGCTGGTTCCTCTCCACGCTCTGGGCAAAGCTGGTGCTGCTTACCCCAAACTGAAGCATCCCCTCGTCAGGCCCAGCCCACCCCCTCGCCCTGCAACCTCTGCCTTGTTTGTGGCTGCACAGGCAAGGCTGGATTTTGGCTTTGCTTTCCCCAAGGATTTGAGGAGAAAATTGTCCCTTCTGAAGGGAAAACCCTGAATATCCCTGGCAGAGCTTGATTTGTGCCCTCTGCCCAGCAAGGCTCCGGCATCGTGCTCCCAGCAGCAGAGCCGTGCGGGCAGCAAGCGCCGGGAGCAGCGCCGGGGACGGGAGGGCACAGCCCGGGAGGGAGGGCACAGCCCGGGAGAGAGGGCATAGACCAGGAGGGAGGGCATAGACCAGGAGAGAGGGCACAGACCAGGAGAGAGGGCATAGACCAGGAGAGAGGGCACAGGCCGGGAGAGAGGGCACAGACCAGGAGAGAGGGCATAGACCAGGAGGGAGGGCATAGACCAGGAGGGAGGGCACAGACCAGCAGGGAGGGCACAGCCCGGGAG
>VWZW01006482.1:278843-308525 GCA_013397115.1 Edolisoma coerulescens | reverse complement strand
TTACAGAGGCGAGGGGGCGGGCCCGGCCCCGCTCGGCATTCCCCCCCCCCCCCGCCCCGGCCAAACCCACGGCAGCCGCCCCGGGCCTGCGTGTGCCCCCCCACCCCCTTCCTCTCCCGTCCCGGTTTCCGGTGCCGGGAACGTGCGCGGTGCCAGAGGAGAGCCGGGCGTGCCGGGACCGTGGGCACCGGGACCCCCTTCCTAGGGGAGGGCGGGGACCTGGATCAGGGGATACCGGGACCCCCTTCCTTGGGGAGTGCAGGGACACCCCTATGGCAGGAGATGGAGGGACCCCCATCAGGGGATATGGGGAACCCCTTCCTAGGTGGGTGCAGGGACCCGGCATCAGGGACCAGAGGGAAACCTCAGCCGGGATATACAGGGCCCTCCTTCCCGGGAGGTGCAGGGATCTCCCCCGCCAGGGAACAGAAGGAGCCCCCCATGAGGAGATGCAGAGACCCCCTTCCTAGAGGGGAGCTGGGGACAGGGAGACGCCCCCATGAGGGATGCAGGGACCTCCTTGCTGGAGGATACAAGGACCCCCAGCAATGGATACGGGGGTGCCACATTCCAGCCAGGAGATGCAGGAGTTTGGCCGGCTCGAAGGGGGTCCCAACCTACCCAGGCCGTCCCACCCACCGGGCCACTGTAGGAAGGAGATTCATGGATTAAGGAAGGGGTGGCTCAGCCCCTCGGGGTGCCAAGCTCAGAGCCATACCGGGATGATGCTCCCCTGGCCCCCAGGCACTGCCCAACCCATCCCAGCCCTCCCCTGGCCTGTCCAGCAGGATAGTCTCCCCCTAGCCTGGCTCTGCTCCCCCAGCTGAACCCCAGCACCCGCTGTGGCTGGAAAAAAGTGTTTGGAGTAGGATCTGCTGCTCCGAGTCCTGCAGATGTCCAGGCAGGGGTGAGGAGGAGGAACAAGTCTGTGCATGTCCTGCAGGAACCTGTGGCAAGGATTTGAGGGGATCTATGGCTTAGCTGGAAAATGCATCCAAGTCCACGGGCAGGAACGGTGTGAGGCCAGGGCAGCTTCTGCTGGGGCCGCTCTGCGGGGCTGGAGGGCACCTGCCCCGAGCCTGGTCGGTGGGTCCATCCCTGCCCTGCGGCAGGAGAAGGGAAGGGGTGCCCCCAGAGCCAGCCCAGCTCGGGCACAGGGGCCGTGTCCTGCAGCCCCTCCCAGCCCAGACCTGACAGCACACGGGGACAAACACAACCTGTTTGTGGGCACAAGGAGGTGACAGCACAATTCCAAGTGACAAAAGCCGTGTTAAAGTGATTCCTTGGGAATGCCAGGTCCCCTCGAAAGCCCCTGGAGCCAGCAGGTGCCTGGGTGCTGAGGAGGATCCTTGGTGTGCAGCTCACGCCTGCTTTTTCCAGCTGGACCAGCAGCTTCCCACTGGCCAGAGCAGCTGGAAAATCTGTTTGGGCATGTTTGGCTGGAGGCTGCCGCATGCTGCAGGAGGATTTTGCAATCACTCGTCCCCACTCAGTGGAGCTGGGCTGTGCCAAGGTTCTGGGATTTGGATCAGTGGTGGCTGCTCAGCCCGTTGGCTGCCTCCAGACAGGCACAGTGGGATGGACAGGAAAGGTGAGTGGAGGATGGGGAATGGGAAATCATCTTAAATTCATGCTGCACACCGCTGAAAATCCATCCTGGAAAGCTGCAGTGTGGACCTAAGCGCTCCAAAATTCTGTCTTTCTGTTTGTAATAGGCAGGGAGAGGAGGGGGCAAGTTGGGACAGGGAAGCTGTCACTGGATTTTCCACCTGGGAATGATTTCTGCTCCTGGCTGCAAGGAGCAGCCTTCAGAGCCTCCCTGCAGAGGTGGCTGCGGTGCTGGTGGTTGCAGATCATTTCCATGCCAAGCTCCAGCTCTGCTCCAGCTGCAGGTGTGGGTTTGCTCCCTCTGGATGTGAGGGATGCAATCGGCACCGTCCAGCCGTGGGCATCGCCCGGCTCAGAGCAGCTCCAGCTGCCACCTGGGGCTCTGGGATGAAGCAGCACTTACCAGAGGATGCTCCCTGCTTAAAACAGATCCTTTTTTTCCATAAAAGCCCCCCACAGTGCACAGAAGGAAATGGGAACATCAAACCAGCAGCTTTTTGAAGTGGCAGAGGAAGGAGCTTTTGCAACCCAGAGCGACTCCACAGCCACTGATGCAAGAGTGAGGGATTCAAAAAGTGAGATAACTGACCAGCCTGGCTGCTGGGAACATCCCAGTTACACCAGGGACTCATCCCAGGGCTAAACCAGTGAGAAAATCAGCCAGACATAGATTTTCCCTTAGGAAAGTAACTGTAATTCTCTCGGTGATTTTTTGGTGGGGTGAGGGTTCACTCCCCGCACCCTGGGATGGGGGGGCGGGCAGGTTTCTGGCTCTTGCAAACTCCACTCTCGCTTCCCTTCCTCCGGGAGAGGGGAGCTCCGGCCGCGCCTCAGCCAAGTGGGTTATTGGAAATGGGAAGTGGGGAGAGGGATGGCGTCAGGGTCTGGGTCAGGAAGTCCATGGGCACGTCTGCAGTGGCATTACCAGAGAAAAAAAGGGGAGTGGGGAAAGAGTGATTAAGAAGGCGGTACAGGAACGTCAAAAAAAATAGAAAATCCCAAAGGTGATTCATGGTGTTTGATCCCACAACACGGAGGAGGAGGAGGAGAAGGAGGAGGGCAGACAGGACTGGGGACCAGGATCAGCGCCGAGGGCTGATGGGCTATTTCCTTCTCACCATTTATAGCCACAGTGTGGGATCTGTCACCTCCCCCGTCCAAGGCTCGCCCTCCCCAGGGGTCCCAAGCCCCCACCCGGGAGGGGTGTGGCCGTGGGAGAATCCATCTCCGTAATTTCCTTGAATAACCCATCCTAATGCCTGGAAGCACAAGGAATACATTAAACCACTGCATATTTCACAGCCTTCAAAGGAACCTCCTTCCCAGCACCGGGGGCACCCAAACGCCGAGCAGCGGCCGCTGCCTCAGCCAGGGAGCCCTCGGGAGCGTTTCATTCCCAGGGGATCTCCCCAGGTGGGTCCCGCAGGAGCCGAAGGGAGTGGAAGCCTCTGCAGACACGGAAGCAAACACATTACTCACGGCAGGCAGAGCCGGGGCGCGACTCAGCCCATCCTCGGCACAGCCAGGGATCCGTCAGGGAACGTGCCCGGGCACATCGCTTCTGACTCGAGTCTCGTCCCTGTCCCGTGTCCTCCTCTGACTCGGGGAGCAGCACCCCCGAAAGCCACGGGGACATGGGTGGGAGTTCCAGCGTGGGGCAGGGAATGGCTTGGGTCGGGTGGAGGAGCCAGGGGTGGAATGCTCCAGCCTTGGATAGGATGGAGAACGGGGAAATGTGGCTTCGTGGAACCGTGTTTACAGGGACAACACACTGAGGTCCAACCCGTGCTCATAAAGACTGTTTTAAATGCATACAAATTCCTGCGTGTAGGGATTTTAGATGGTTTGAGATTTAGTGGTCAAAGGTCTATGTGAAGAGGGGCTTTTTTGGGGCAGGGAAATAATATTCCTGTTAGATCAACCAGCACAGAGGGAAAAACAGCAAAGATTTGGGCAGATGAGCACCCCTCAGGTCTTTTGGGATGGAGCTGGCAGAGACCAGGGCACACTTATTTTTCAAGGTGAGACAAACATAAACTCTGCAAAAAGGTGAATTTCTACCCAGGGAAACAACCTGAGAATGGGAGGAACTAACACAGGACCTCTGCCCCAGCACGGAGAGTGGGGATGAGCACACAGGGTTGGGGTTCAGTCCTGTAGAACACACCACCCTACACCCCAAATGTCCAACCAGGGCTGTGTCCCACTCCATGGAGCACAGGGGTGATTTTTTTTCCCTCCTCAAACAGCTGTTACTTGCCAGAACATCCCAGGCAGGTGGAAATTGCTCGACTGATGACAGCAGATTGCCAGGGACACAGTCCTGGGTATTCCGGCACTAAAACCCCTCTTCAGCAAGATTCAAATCACCAAGCGTTTTTTCTGTGTGTTTTTTTTATTATCTCTACTAACAAGCTTTTTTCTTTTAAGTGGGAAACGTGAAGGCTCTTAATGAAACCCTCACGCTCCAGCAGAAGTCTAAATGAACCCAGTGTTCGGCTGGAGGGCGTTTATATCCCAGCGAAGCCTGTTTTCCCATCAGCTCTTTGAAGTGCCCAATTAAGTGATTTTATACTAATAGGATTTTCCCAGGAAAGAAAGACAAGAATGACAAAACGCTGAATGCTTGATTAACTCTGCCCCTAAAAGAACTCGGATCGTGTTAATTGACTGTTCCCCTGCCATATCCAGCCCTTGTTTGCCCCATTTATGAAGGCATTTTGATGAGACACCAGACCCAGCAGAGTGGAAATAGAGTCCCACCAAGCACAAATGGGGGATGAGACAGTCCTAAAACAAGGCCTTTGCTTACTGGAAATATTCCTGGATGCGGGAGCCGGGCTATGAATCGGTCGCTTCATTCGGCCCCTCACTCATTTTCATCCAAGATTGTTTTTAGCCCCATTCATAGTCATTAACGTAATTGCTTCACTGACTTTCCATGAGCAGCTTGGAAGCTTTGTGGGGTTTTTTTGCTGGCAGCAAAGGCCTCATTGTTCGGAGCGCGGCCGGGCGGCCGCAGTACCTGGCTCCAAACCCTGCACCCGGCTGCCCCTTTATTCCCTTGCTGCTCCACCTCATTGCCCACGGCCCCGGAGCTCGGCAGGACGGGGCAGATGCCCGGAGGGGACAGGGACACCCTGCTGGGAACGGGGCGAGCGGCTCCAGCCTCTTGCAGAGCTTCCTGCAGGGAAAAAGGTCCATCCAAAATGTCCACTGGGGGTTATTTTGCAGCCAGCAGTTCCCCGCGGGCATCTCGGCGAGGGCAGGGGGAGGACAGGGATTGCTCCAGGAACAGCAGGACCTTACCCAGCAGGATTCCCCCTGTATGTGGGAATAAGCAAGTGGAGCATGGGGCAGGATTGCTCCTGTCCATGTGGCTCACGAGTCCCCAGCCCTCAGTGCAGCCCAGCCCATGGAAGCTGTCAATGGATGTAACTCCTTCCAAATGCATGGCACGTGGGGCACGGTGCTGCTGACAAGGGATTTGTTGCTCTCCAAGCCATGGGATGGTTTGAAATCCATTGGGAGCTTGATCTGGCCCTTTATAGCTGTGGGTGAGAAGGAGGTGAGGATGGGGAGCTCTGACTGAGCACTTGCTCATGATGTCACCTCTGAAACAACCCCGATTCCTTGGCACACCCTCCGCCCAGAGCGCCCAGACACCAGGATGGGGCATCTCCACTCCCAGACACTGGGAATTTGGGGTTGTCCCACACAAACCTGGGCTCCGGGATGTGCGTGCTGGCCCGTTTGCCCATCCCAACACCCACTGGCTCAGCGTGTGTCACCATCCCCTGGGATCTCCAGTCACACCTTTCGGGAATGCCCCCTCGTGATTCACTTTGCCCTTGTGCTGGGGGGCGAGGAGTGGGGCTGGGCGTGGGCAGAGGGAGGGAAGGGGCAGAGCCAGGGGCAGGCAGACCCTGAACATGCCATGAAATGGGATCTGCAGGAGGGCAGGACCAGGACCCAGACCACAGCCAGCCAGCCAGAGCCCTGCCTTGCACAGTGACTCGTGCCCAGCCCGGAGCAGAGCAGAGGTAATGGGAGGGGACAGCTGAGATGGCAATAAAGGCAGGGGTGATGATATGGCAGCCGCCACCTTGACACAGGGGTAAGGGTCAATTGCATTTTTCCTCCTCCATGTCAGTCAGGCAGAGCAGGATTTCTGGGAATGGGGATGGAGGAGCAGCTTTCACCCCTCTGGCCCCTGCTGACCTTGACCCCGCGCTGGGCCATGAGGGTGGACATGTTCCACACACTAGAGGGGCTCTGCCCAGTTCCACAGAGATTGAAGTTGGGGAGTTCCAGGTGCCAAAATAAAACCTTTCTCTTTCAGTTTCAGCCACCCTCACTGGTTTCTTGGCCCGGCCCGTGAAAATCCACTGTGCAACAGGGAGAGAAAATTTGCTGGAACTTGGAGCTGTGCCACAGAGGCTGGAAACAGCCTGGAAATACCAGAACCCTTCCCACCTCCACACGAACCTTGGCTTTGCAGAACACTGAGAGATTTATAGATTATCAGTTGTAAATCCACAAAGGGAGCAGGAGGGAGACAAAGGGAGAGGGATGTTGTAAAACTGGGAACTGCCCGTGCCCCTGTGCTGGGCACTGCTAAGGCCACACCTCGAGTACTGTGTTCAGTTTTGGGCCCCTCATGGCAAGAAAGACATTGTCCAGAGAAGGGAACAGAGCTGAGGAAGGGTCTGGAGCACCAGGAGCAGCTGAGAGACCTGGGGGGGCTCAGCCTGGAGAAAAGGAGGCTCAGGGGGGACCTTCTGGCTCTGCACAACTCCCTGACAGGAGGGGGCAGCCAGGAGGGGGGCAGGATCTGCTCCCAGGGAACAAGGGACACGACAAGAGGAAAAACAGCCTCAAGCTGCACCAGAGGGAGTTTAGGTTGGATATTAGCAAAAATTGCTTCGCCAGAAGGGTTGTCAAGCACCTGCACAGGCTGTCCAGGGCAGTGGCAGAGTCACCATCCCTGGAAGTATTTCAAAAAAAGTGTGGATGTGGCACCTAGGGACATGGGTTAGTGCTGGACCTGGCAGTGCTTAGGGGAACAGTTGGACTCGATGATCTTAGAGGCTTTTTCCAACCTAAATGATTTCATGATTCTATGAAACATGAAATCCTGAAAATATCTATAGACCAAAAAATACCCCACAGGGCCCTGTCAAACATCCCCTGCACAGGGGAACTCCTGACTCCAAATCTGGCAGAGTTTCATCCACGAGTTTCCGAGCGGCACGTGTCAGCCAGGCAGCTGCAAGGACTATTTGGCAGGAGTGGCAGCAAACCACACCTGGAGCTTATCTCTCCAGCTGGGGCAACCTCCTCCCACAAAGTTTATAGTACAACTGCATGAAAAGCTGATCAATCCAGCACCAGGAAAAGCAGCACCCAGTGCAGGAGGTGTAATAGTAACACTGATGTTGGGCAGAAATCCTTCCCTATGACGGGGCTGAGGCCTTGGCACAGGGTGCCCAGAGAAGCTGTGGCTGCCTCTGGATCCCTGGAAGTGTCCCAGGCCAGGCTGGATGGGGTTTGGAGCAACCTGGGATAGCGGTAAGTGTCTCTGCCCATGGCAGGGGGTGGGACAAAATCCCTCCCTACCCAAACCATTCTGGGATTCCATGAAACACTGACCACAAACACTTTGTATCAAACACTGACAGCGAGCCCTCCGTCAGCAGGGAGGGCTGGGACAGCGCCGGGGCTTCCTGCTGAATATTTTTGAATATTCATGTTCTAATATTCATGTTCTAAGCAGCCTCTGCCCACGAGGAGATAACGCCTCTCTCACAGCTGGCAGGAGTGATCTTCCCAAATGACAGCCCGGGTGACACAGTGCCCCACCCTGATACCGCTGCTGCACCCCGATAGGACGGTCCCGACGGAGCGCTGGGGCTGCCCAGGGCCTGTCACACACCTCGGGGTGTTCTGGGGGTGGCATCAGGCAGTGGCACATCACAACCTGTCTGTGCTGTCCAGCAAAGTGCCCAAGAACAACAGTGTGACTGTAGCAGGATGAATCTCCTCACACTCAGGGAGGCTGTGGAGTGACAGCACTGTAATCAGTGACAGAACCCAGATGAGAAGGACGTACACTTCCCTTTCCCGACTGGGATCACTCCCACAGAAAAACTGACGGCTAAAATGACTTAGAGGACCGAGCAGAAACACCACCCGAATCAATGTGAAGATTTGTTCAACTCCACGTTATGTCAGCCACTAAATTATTAAATAATAGTCAAATGAATCACTTGGGAACGAACATAGCGTTCCTCTTGCATCGTCTATTTTATATTTGTCTGGATCGTGTGTTTATTTTAGTCCCCAGCCGTGTTTGTTTGAAGAGCACTAAGAGAGGGAAGGCGTGGCCGTGCCCCAGTGAAACTGCAGAAACGGAAGAGCAACCCCAGACAGTGACGGTGTTTCGAGGAAGCCAGAACACTTCTCGTGTGAGAGCCTGGGATCCAGCTTCAGCTCCGGCAAGCACTTGACTGACTGACTGCAAAGCATGGCCAAGCAAGAATTGGCTTTATTCTCTTTGTGGCAGGTTGAGGGGTGAAGCTGGAGGCAGCTGCATTCCAGCAGCAGGGCCCGGCGCTGTGCCATCGCCCCACGCGGGAGCTAAGGTCGAACCGGAGCAACTGGAATTGCACTCCTGCCCGTCGGCCTTCTGTTTGCAAAAGGGGTTGATGCTCCAGTTTTTTCACTTTTTTTTTCTTTTCCAGCCAAGAGACTCTGCACTACAACAGCACCAGAGCAGAGTGATCCATGGTGGGGACTGCAGCTCAGGTTCTGGGGCAGGATTTGAACATGGGTACAGGGACAGGGATTAAATCTAGCAGAAATAGGTTTGTCCAATGTTCAGCCACTTTGAGGATGTGTATGTCAGGAGATATTGAGGCAGCTCATGGTGATGAGATCATGGCATATGAAAGTAAAACTGGAAACTGAAGAGGTGATAACAGCAGTAAAACGCTGCAGAAGCGCTCGGGCACTGCTGGGGGAATGGCTGGACTCGATGTTAGAGGGCTTTTCCAACCTTAGTGATTCCATGATTTTATTGAACACACAACCCTGAGAACGCCTGTAGGTCAGAAAACACTTCCAGCACTGGGTTCTGCTGACAGACCCCCACCAAAGCAGGAGAGGTACGAGGTGTAACCTGCCCCAGGCTGCTGCAGAAGATCCATGGGCACTGCGTGGTGTCTGTCCGGGTTCTTTGACTTCAGACAGAAGGAAATGCAAAGGCAGAGGATTAAATTCAAGGCCCTTCCATCAGTAACACACTGCAGTTCCCACTGTGGCTGGAAGACAGAAGAGCAAAGCTCCAGAACCAGACTGGGTTTGGAGGATGAGGCACACCTGTTTGTCCAGGAGTAAAAAAACCTCTTCTTTCACAGAGCAACGTTTGGCTCTGGACTTCGGCAGTTTTCTGCTCTTACAGGGAAGGCAAATCAATTTAATAGAGGAGAAACCAGAAATTGCCAGGCTGCACCTCTGAACAGGGATTTGGCATAGGGAAGCAGCAGTCCTTCCCAAGGCTCAGCTTTGAAATCAACACTGGGTATGATCCGTACTGCCCCCCTTCAGCTTTGTGAACAGGGTCAGCTCTGAAAGGATAATGTACCCTAAAACCCGGTGAACTGGAGTGGAACAGACACAAACTAATTTCTTTTTCAAGGTTTTTTTCCCCTTGCTTTTCTAACATTACCTGTCAGCAATCCTTTTCTCCAGTTTTTGTCATAACTAGCACATGTACGTGGTTACACGACATGTCAGGACATGTCATCCTGCACATGCAGCAGTTTAACCAGAAGCACTGTCAGTGCTGGGGAGGATCACAACTCCTCACCCAAGCACGACCCTGTCTGAAGGCCAGTGGAACAAATCCCAACAAAAGCAAGGACATCCTTAACCTCTCCGCTTTCTAAGTGCAAGGCACATTCTTAACATGATCTTTGGTCATAAACAAGGAGCAGCATGTACATAAAAAGAAAAAAAACAAGATCCTTTTCTCTGCAAACCCATTTGCACACAATGCTCTCCCCAGGGAGAATGTAGAAAATAACTGGGATGTGCTCAGGCACTGCTGAGGACCTCTGAGGATTAACCCCAGGATGCTTCTGCCTGAAGCAGGGGCAGTTAAATCTCTCCCCAAATTAGAAACACAGTGTAAATCACTACTGTCAGCACCACGAAACCAGGCCCTGAAACAATTTGGAAGGTGTCAGGCAGCAGCAATTGCTCCATCACCCCAGGGGTCTCCAGAGCAGGGCTGTGGCTGAGGTTCTGCCAAGGCGCCTTGGATAGTGTCCCTCTGTCCTCCCCTGGCTGGGACAAACTGCGTGGTGACTCTTCCTGGTGTCCAGAATCTTCGGGGAGAGGCAAGGGATGGCCCTGGCCTTAGAACACTAACACTTCCTTGTACATTTAACTTGAGAGTAAACTTTTTAAACACAATACTCCCAGGCTGGTCACTCCCTCAGACAGAAATGGAACACCTGAAATCCACAAATGTGTTGCTACATCAAAAATAGCTCTTGTTACTTATACCCTGGGGGAAGGGCTGTCCAGTCAGTGTTCATACATATTTATACATTTTCCATTTTTCTCTAGAAGCTGTTTGTTGTGTTCCCCTTCAAACCTCCAC
This sequence comes from Edolisoma coerulescens, assembly GCA_013397115.1. Lineage (NCBI taxonomy): Eukaryota > Metazoa > Chordata > Aves > Passeriformes > Campephagidae > Edolisoma > Edolisoma coerulescens. Next base: position 298,249 of record VWZW01006482.1, on the reverse strand, counting down.
CTGATTATATTAAACCAGCACACTTCTGATCTAAGGGGGAAACTTCTTCATTCAGCTGAGGAGTAAAATAGTCAGAAACCTGAAACTGAAATGCTTCCAGTTCCGCGAGACTGTGTAGCTTATGAAAACCACAACCTGCTTCCCACTGTCTCTGGCACTTCAGATTTCTCTCCCTGCAGTAGCTGAACTACTGAAGGCTCCTTGTTCCCCCAGGTAACCACAGGAGGAACGTCTGCGCCGGCAGAGGCACCGCAAGCTGTGAGCCTTCCGCACATCAGACACCGCCCCAGGCACGTAGGGAAAGGGAAGGGAAGCGAGCACGGCCCCGGGCAGCCCCCGGGCCCCGCTGTCTGCGGAGCCAAAAGGAGCCGGCCCGGCACCGAGGAGCCGCCCTGACCTCTGCCGGGCACCGGCGGCGCTGCACGGCCCGAGCCGGCCCCGGCCGCTCTTCCCTCACCCTCCGCAGGTGAAACGGGGCCCGGCAAAAGCCGGGAACGGGCCCGGGCTGGGCCTGGGCCTCCCCAGCTCACCGCTGAATCCGCTCCAGGGCAGCTCAGGCTGTGAGCACCTCCCGCAGCCATCCCGTGTTTCTGGGACACGAGGCGGGTGACACAGCGGTGCTGAACTCATCAAAAGAACCACAGTCACTGAGGTTGGAAGAGACCTTAAAGATCCAGTCCAACCATAAATAACACTAAGTAATTAAAAAAAAATAAATCCAGACACTGGGCTCAGCAAGCCAAGGGGGCAGCACTGGCACACCTTTCCCTTACAGCTTCACCATTATTTTGTCCCTGCCTGGACACCACCAAGCAAAGGAAATTCCACCACCAGTGTTTATCATGAGGGATTTGATCTAAACCACACAACTGAACCAATGGAGCACATCTTCTCTGGGACACAGGACCAAGGCAGCCCTCGGGCAGTGTGGGAGCTCCACCTGCTCTCCAGCCATGCTGCCGTTTTAGAGGAAGTGAATCTTCAGGGTAAGCTTTGGTTTCCAGACCAGCAATTTCCAAACTGAGATAGGATGAATACCTTAACTGCTGCTCCCAACCCACAGCCAGCATGCAGAGTCCATAGCGAACCTTTGCATCTCCAGCTGGTTTTCCAAGGAATCACTACAGGGCTCACTGTTAGGCAAGAAGCCAGGTGGCACCAGCTACTGGCTACCCCAGCTGAACCTGCACAACAGGGATTCGATTGCCATGGCACAGGGACACCCTGCACCACACCACGGACAGGGGAGCAGACACAGCCAGGTGCAGCTGTGTTGGACAGCTCACAGGTGTGTTACACCCAGGTGGGGTGACTGTCACAGTCAGGGACGAGTTATATACTGAACAACGAGTTGTAACCAAAATTTTAATCCCAAGGATCTCACAAAAGACATTTTACAAGTGACATGAAAATTCTTGTACAGTAAAGAAATGTTTAATTTCTAATGTTTACAATGTACCATTAGACACAACACATCCACTCCAGGTGTCAGTTCTGCTGTGGATTTGGTCTATTTAGAGGTTCTGGAATAGATGGTCAATCAACAATCAGCTAATTAAGGACTCCACTCACACCAAGTACAAAATTAACTGACCTTATGGCTACAAAGTTTTATTTCATGGAATATAAAGCAGCTCAGTCAGAACTGGAGCTGGATGAAGCTGCAGCCCAACCCTTTCCCTCCCCCATGCCACTGGCTCACTACTCTTTCCCAGACCTGGGCTATGAAGCACCCACATCCTGCTCTGTTCCTGGTCTGATTCCACAAGGAACACACCATCCCTGCACACTTCGAGCTGAGCCCCAGCAACCCCCAGCCCAGCCCAGCCGTGCTCTCCCAGCAACACAACACGGACCATTTGCCATTCCACACACGCACACACACGGTGTCTAGTGGTACATTGGAAAACCATTAACATTACAAATCATAGGATCTGCTCAGAACCATATACAGATTCACATCTTTACATTTGCCACCTGTTACAAGATACAAGAAACAAAGCAAGTTCAACAGCTAAAACATTTTAAAAATGCACCAAGCTTTATGAAGTTTCAAAACAAAACAATGTTCTGTACATACTCCTGGCCTCGGATCTCATGACTTCCTGTACACAGCTCCTTCCCACAGTCCTATTTCCTCTCATTTGACCTGGAACGACTGAAAAACAACACACAGGTAAGGTTAGGATCCAGGTGTCAGGAGCAGCAGATTTTCCTTTAAGCCCCCCAGCCACAATCAGCAGGTGATACTTAAGCACTCTAAAAATAGCATTCATTTAACAAAACTGAGTATTTTATTGTTCAGGGCGAAGAATCTCCTACAACACTAGAGGTGATTCTCCACCACTGCCTTCTTCAGTATTTACCAAGACACAGAAAGTCATTTTTGCATTTACTCAGAACACACAAACACTGAAGACTCTTCTTACCTGCGAGACCTGGAAAAGGAGCGAGAAGGCTTGTGGTTCCTCTCCCGTGAGAGTGATCTCTCTCTTCTTCTGTCTCTGGAGAGGGACCTGGTACAGATCACAACACCACACCATCAGAGCAAAGCTCAGTGAGGCCAGCGAGGCTCCCTGAGGAGCTTCCCTTCAGGAGTGAAGGTTTTTAACTATCCAACCAGGGGAAACCTATTACCAGTGCTGCTATTAACCCTTTCTTGAGGGAAGAATAATCAGCCTGAGCAACAGCTTACAATGTGCTGTAAACGGGCAGGGAGTACTTTGCACAAGATTTTTTTTTTTGCAGAATCCCACCTAATCACATCCTAATTGATTTATGGTTGGACTCAATCTTAAAGGTATTTTTCCACCTCAGAGCTCTATGATCCTATGCTCACAGCATCTGTGAGAGAGTAGCACAGTAACACTCAACCTTTGGGGAAAACTGACAAAGACCCCAAGCAGCTGCAGAATGGAAATTACTTCTGTTCTCAATGTCCTTCCACTGCTGTCCCTGGAATCTCAAACAGCTCAGTAATTCCAGGCAAGCAATGTGACAGAAGCAAATCTGTTTCCCTTTTACCAAACTACAGTCTGACTGTGCACAGCCCACGCGTGGAGCTGTTTTGGGCTGCTCCTTTTCAACCCTCCAGGCTGGAGCAGTCCATGGGGTAGGGAAGGGACTCGTACCTGCTGCGGCTCCGGGAAAAGCTTCTCCTTCGCGGTGATCTAGAACCAGAAAACCAAATGTGAGGCACTTTATCCATTCCTTGAGCTTTAATGGGGTGAGGCATTTCCCAACTTGTCAAACTCACTGTTGGGCCCAGGGAACGTGCCAAGAATAACTGGCATCCATCATCCAGTAAAAGGCATGGAAAGATTAGGCAGTAAAACCAAGCTCAGTGTGAACAGCACATTTCCAACCACGAATTCGCTTAACTAAGAATGCGTCAGAGCAGAGTTGTCCAATGCAACACTTTCCATTTCAACTAAATACACTGCCCAGAACACCACACCAAAGTCCCACAGGTGGTTCCAAAAAAAAAATAGCACAGAGCAAATGTTTTGGAACCCATGCAAGCCAAAAAGGTCCATAACAAGACATAAGAGATATCAAGTGGAAAAAAAAAAAAGTGAAAATGCGCTCAGTGTCAATATTGATAATGCCATTAAGTGCTACATTAGAACTGCATATTTGTGATTGTCATTTTTAATGCCATAGTGTGTTTAGACTATTTTCTTATAAAAAATAAAAAATTAAAAATATAACCTTAGCTCGGCCCAGTTCATCCCAAAAAGTAATTGTTTTAAGTTTTGAAAACTGTTAGTAAAACCATTTAAAGGTGATAGGATTTTTCTGGCAAGGAAAAGCTACATTTGTTAGAGCTTTATTAAAAATTTAGTTTGGCATCTCACATGCAAATATCCTGGTTTTTACATTATTCACAGTGTAAGAGCTTCCATATCACCCTTAAAAGTTTTCTCAAGCAACATATGTACGTTACCACTCAATTATGCACAGCCAGCCTTTGATTGAGAAAAGTAATTACTTATAAGCCGCTTACTCCTTATTTTAACCAGCAGTAAACTGTATAAGCAGGAAAAACTTACAAGTCTTTGGTTTCAACAAGCTAGAAATGGTGAGGTGAGGCTGCCGGACTGACTGCCAAGAAGAATTTGCTGAAAAGGTTTTGCCAGATGTTGCGTTGTATTTAGTTGGTTGGCGAAGGGGGTGTTGTGGATTTTTCCTGCTTTTTTGTTAGCCGAAGGCTGCTGCTGTAGTTGTTGTGAAGACATTTGGTAAATAAACAGCTGAGCTGATTGGCCGGGAATGTGTGGGCGGTCGAGGTGGCTGCTGCCGATTTGGTTAAGGTTGGAGAGAAGGCTGAGAGAAAACAGCATGCTCGGGAACCAAAGGGCGGTGCAACCTGACGACTGGCCATGCCTGGGTCATGTGAAACGACACCAGCCAAGCTGCATGGGGCGCGCTGGTCACATGACGCTGAAAGGGCTAGTTGGCTGGCTAATGCAGACTCAGAGGGTGGTGAGAAGAGACATGATGGTGACTCTGTAACGGGTTCATTTTTATTAATAGATGGACCAAAAAGCATAAAAAAAATGAAAAACAAGCCATCAGTACAACCATCTATTAGCTAACAAATACTCCTAATGTGTTATTTTTTTCAACAGCAAAAGGGTAAGCTTGAAACCCTGACTCGGGAGGACTTCACTCACCTGCCACAGGTAAATTCAGTCCTGTAAAAACCACGTTGCACACTTAAACTGCCAGACAAACTAGTCTGGGTCCAAGAACGTGCCAGCTCCCAAAAATCCTGCTATACGCTAGAGCTGGGTTTGCAAACCTCAAGTGACAGGATTGTCACACGATGCTTTAATTCCAAGCTAACATTAAAGTGTCAAGATTCCAGATGTTTAGAGCAACTGTTACTCAATCTATTATTAAACAGCTGCCTGCTCGGGAAGCATTTAAGTTCTGCAAACAAAGTGGAAAAAACCCATTGGTATGGAAATGCTAAACTGCTGTATGTCATGTTCTGCCATTATGGAGTAAAGGAAAGGAACAGCCTAAGTTGAAGTATGGGGAAGAAAGGGAAAGTGTGACTAGAAGATGAGCAGATTTTAAGAGGAAGGAGGATAAGCCCAGGACAGAGGGCGCTGACTACCAACTGCACAGTCACCTAAGGACAAAAGCCAACAACATTCAACACACCTTAAGTTCACCTCGATTTTGTGGGGGGTTGATTTTAGGGTTTTTTTAGCATTTGTCATTTCCGAATCATGATCAGATAGATGAACGTTATCCATCAACATGCCTTTAACAAGCCTGCTTCTAGGATGCTACGTGGTAACTGTGCCAAGAGCTCTAGGATTGTGCTGTGCCCAGGTACCTGCGCCGAGGAGGGGGACTCCTCCTGCGATAGTCATCCCGAGGGCGCCGGCCCCACGACGGAGGGGGGCCGCGGTTCCGACTCCGCTTCTCCCCGTTGGAGAGCTCCACTCGGACGCGACACCCACACAGGGTTCTGGGAACAGAGGTTGACACTGGTTAGCATTTCCAGGGAGAAGGCAGCATGGAATAAAACATAACACAATCCACAAAAGCAAAAAAGAACAAGTAAGGGCAGAAAATCTTCTGTCATCAAAGCACAGTGTCCAGAGTCATCTGCAGCATGACTGCGGTGGACCCTTCCCTGGAAGTGTCCAAGGCCAGGTTGGACGAGGCTTGGAGCAACCCGATCTATCTAGTGGAAGGTGTCCCTGGCCAAGGCAGGGCGTGGAACTGGATGGGCTTCTGGCCCAAACCGTTCTGGGATTCTCTGGCAGACAAAAGGTTTGGCTGCTTCTCAAAACTGCTGTGCCAGTAAAGCAGGCAGGGAAGCAACCAAGGAGTCTCCATTATCAGTTTTGCCTCTTTATAGTAACACCATCTGCAATTTAATTAACACACACAAACAGATACAAGTGATTTCTAACTCGGGAGTTCAACTGTGAAGTGCAAAATTAACCATTACAATACTATTCATGAAGGAGGGCAGGGTTAGATGGGATATTGGGAAGAAATTCCCCCCTGTGAGGGTGAGGAGGCCCTGGCACAGGGTGCCCAGAGAAGCTGTGGCTGCCCCTGGATCCCTGGAAGTCTCCAAGGCCAGGCTGGACAGGGCTTGGAGCAACCTGGGACAGTGGAAGGTGTCTCTGCCCATGGGGAGGGTGGGACTGGATGAGCTTTGAGGTCTCTTCCAGCCCAAACCATTCTGGGATTCTATTTCTGCACTATAAGAACACCCTTATAGTACAATATAAATAAATAGTGCATAACAAATATGTCAAGACCTTAGTCCTGCAGTTTAAGCTTCACAATTTAAAACTGCATCACTCCTACAACGTCTCACATTTTGACCAGCCAAGCCAAGCACACAAGCACATTTTACCTTCCATCTAGTTCTCTTACGGCATCAGCTGCATCTCGGGGATCTTCAAATTCCACAAAGGCAAAACCAGGAGGATTTCTCGCCACCCATACACTGCGCAGTGGTCCATAGTAGCCAAAAGCTCGCTCTAATTCCGTTTTATTGCCATTGTTTCCAAGGTTACCCACATAAACCTTGCAGTCCAGCGGACAAGAGTCGCGATGCATTGCTAGGACAAGAAAAGAGAAGTTCACATATATTTAACACAGCGCATGTGCTTGTTCACTTCCAAGGGAAGTCACTCTAGTGGCTGCTTCCCCCTGAAACTTCACCACTGATACGAGCTGATGGAAACATTGTGCGGAAGGGGGAGGGGGGGGGGAGAGCGTTAAAACCCAACAAGAAGAGAGAGGTGCTATGCCACATTGTGATTAAAATTCACTATTTCGGAGAGTTTCGCTTACTTTTACGGTTTAGATTTGAGGGGGAGTGTTCGTGCGCCCCTCTTCCTGCTTACCGCGGGGGGGTCTGCAGAGGGCGCTGCGCGGGGGAGGCTCCATTGTTCCCGGATCGGGATTAGGATCAGGGCGATCCGCGCACGGAAGGCGGGCAGCGCCATCTCCGGCCGAGCCCCGCGGGCACTGCCCGGGGACTGGCTCCGGAGCAGCTCCTCGGTGCGCCGTGAGGGGCAAGCGCTGCCTCTAGCGGGCCGGACGCCGCCACTCCGCTCCCGCGGCACCTCCCGCCCCGCCTCGCCTCACACGCCGCGGGGAGCAGGCCGAGAACGGGCTCCTCCCGGCAATCCGCGGCCTCCCCGCCGTCTCCCCGCCCGGTTCCGCTCAGGGCCGCGGCAGCCGCCGCCCCAGGCCCGGCATTACAAAATGGCGGCTGCTCTTTGTTTGCCGCCGCCGTCGCTTCCACCCGCCCTGCCGGGCACCAACACCGCGGCTGCCGCCTCCCCCCCGCCCTCCGGGGTGAAGATCCTCACCGGTGCTCAGAGGGAGGCCGCGCGAAGGGAGCCCGCGCTAAACTCAGCCGACTCGACCCTCAGCGAGACCCCAGCTCCGCTTTTCCTCACTGGACAAAATGGCGGCTAGCGCCTACCCCGCCCGGCTTTATATACGGCCAGCCTCTCCCACGTGACGCCAGGCTACAGCGAATCAGAGGGCGCCGTTGCGCTGATTGACAGGTGACGTCACCGCGCGCGCGCGGGTGGGTGGGACCTTGGCGGCAATGGCGGGAGCGCTGAGGCGGCCCCGCGGGCCCCGCCCGGGCCCTGCGAGCAGGGAGCGGTAACACCCCCAGAAATGTTGTTCTTCTTGCTAAAATGAAAAATAAAAGTTTTATTTCCTTGTGTTTCTGGCCCGGTGAGATCCGTCCAGGTAGGGCTTACACCTTAGAACGTTTCAATTCTCTCAGAGCCATTTCTCCCCATGAGCTTTTAATAAGTGTGTTGAGCAAACTGCTGTAAGCCAGAGGTTTTGGTAAATTTTATGTCTGAGCTTTGCTTACTGAGGCACAAAAGACGGAACTGAATTTTTATTTTTAGCACTTGAGAAAACGAGAGGATTTGAACGGAGGAATTTTAGTTACAGATACACAGTGCTGTTGATGTGCTTTGCCAAACTCTCATTCATACATGACACTTGTATATACAACATGAATTTTAACCTCTAATTAAAAAATTAACTTGCTCCAAAGGGGTTGCCTTAGATAAAAAACCTCCTGATTTGGGTTATCAGGTAATACAAGAAACCCACCCAGGGATGTTGCTGCAATAACCTCCCAAAAACCTCCCTTTGCAGCCAGGCTGGGTTTAACCCAGACTTCATCTCTCTGCCATGGGCCAGAGAAGACAAATTTATCTGGTACAAGTATAATTAATAATACTTTGAATCATATCATACGCAATAAGGCATTTTGAGTACAAATTAATGGTCGTTGACTATGCTTTCCAAGCAGGAACTGTGCAGAGGATGGGGCGTCCTCAGTCTACCAGAATTCCAGAAACCTAACTGGAATTAAAAACAACCAGCTGATATAATTAATTGGAATTTTCCAAAATCTTTTGCGGCATCCCACATTATGTTTAAGAGCTTTTTCTCAGTAAAATCCTCCAAGGGTCAAAACTGGCCAAGGGACAGAAACACAACAATGATTTTCAGGTAATGGATGCTCCAAAGTATCTTTATTGTGTGTACAGTTATCTGAGAGTTACCTGCCCTTAATTAAGGAAATCTAATCCATTGTAATCTAAATTAGCTGATGGCTAATTTCCTGGGGCAACACAAACAAAGGAAATAATTTGAAGGTTGGAGCTGTTCAGCCATTTCACTTTGTGACTTCTTTCAGAAGCTGATTTCCAGTACTCGCCTCCCTTCTCCAAGGGGGTTTTACAGCATTCCTAGACCCCGCTCATATCACATAATGTACATTTCAAACATGATTTAAGTTTAATGGATATTTATAAAAAAAAAAAGAAACAGAACAAATATTAGAGAGCAACTTGGACAACCTTGTAATCCTAACAGAACTTAAAATTTCGTACCGAAGTTACACATGATGTATGAAGATAATTCCAGATGACAGACTTGGGAACAAAGGATTTATTCAGAAGTCAGTTCACCTCCTGCAAAGCAAACAGAGCACTCAGCACTCACCTAGGACATGTTACCTGCTCTATTCAAACACTTCTTCCCTGGGGTTAAGCCTGTCACCACATTTTATAAACCACAGTCCACAAAAAATCATGTCATCCAAACAAAATCCATTTTCAGTTTGCTTTTGGCATTATTCAGAAACTAAACATGGCCCATCACCGGGACACAAGGCAGAGGTCAGAGTGTCCAGCCAAACTCCCAGAGCTGGATTTGGGATGTGCCAGTACAGCCACACAGCACTCGTGTCATTCCAAAATCAGCAATTTGATTGTCCTCCCAAAGCTGGTCCCCAAACCAGCCCTGAGCAGCACTACATGTGGATGTCACACATATGTGGCAGCTGCTTTGTGCTCCATTACTTCCCTCCTTATTCCAAGTTTGTGAGTGTTAGGAAAATCCTGCTGCACTGCACTTGCTGGCTTTTACAGTAACAAAATGTCACTTGTGTCCAATATAATTGGTTAAATGTTCTGTAACACCCCCAGACCAGGATCCAAGACCACACTGACCTGGAGGAAGGTGTTCGAGTCAAACTGCTGTCATGGTTTCTGAGATTTCAGTCTCACAGAGGAAAATGAACACATTCTAGACGTGATTTCGAAGAAACCTCAGCTGTGTGAGCCAAATTTAAGGGATCACAGAACCACAGAATATCCTGAGCTGGAAAGGACCCACAAGAACCATCAAAGATCCACTCCTGGCCCTTCACAGGAGCCCCCAAAATCCCACCATGTGACTGAGAGCATTGTCCAAACGCTCCTGGAGCTCTGGATACCTCAGGAAACAGATAATATTTACTGGAGAATACTTCTATCTGCAAGAGGATCTCAGAGCTGCTCCTCAAGCAGAAGCAGCCACTGACAAAACCAGTTATTTACTGGCACGGCTCTGCCCACAGAAAGGCCTTTTGCTGGGAAACGTCATTGCTCGAACACAGCAGGAACTGGTGGAGGGGACACAGAAACCGACTGCACACAGGCACATCTGAGCCTGCTGTCATGAGCTTCCTGTGGATTTGCCCCATTTTCACATCCTGCCCATAGACCAGCCCTGGTGAAGGCTGTTTTCTGAAGAAACAGAGACTCACACAAGCCTGATCTTTAGATATATTACAGTGCATGAGCTTGCTCCCACAAACTCTTCTGTTTACAGGGTACAAGTCCCTTATTTCCTCATTTTTAAAACATGTATTTTTACACTGTGAAAGCTTTTATCTCTACCTCAGACTTCATGTAAAGGGAGAATGAAACAACAGACTGTAATTTACATATCATAGACCTAAACAAAGGCACAGCACCCAGCACAGGGGCACAGCATGTCCCCAAGACTCAACACTTGGGGATTAATTAGGGAGAAGTTTCTTTACTTGAATGACATTTAATTGCTCATCCTTCATCCCCACCTTTCCAGGTGTGAGGCTTCTGCCACTGTTGGGGTCTCACGTCTAAGCTAAGGGCACCACAGTGACATTCTCTTGCAGGGGCAGATCCCAGAGAGCTCCTTTTCATGGAGACAGAGCCCATGGCACTGGGAAACATCGCTTCTTTTTTTTGTTTTTACTCAGGTGAGGTCCTCAGGAGACTTCTGCAATGCTGTGGAACCTGGGACATGCTCAGAGAGCCCAGTGGGTGTTACAGAAGCAGCAAAAGGGACCTGAGGCTTTGTCTCAGTTTCACTTGAATTCATTTTGCACACATAAAATATTCCATCTGGAGATTATTTTGGGAAGAAAAGAGAATCAGCCCCAGGCTTGGCTTCAGGGCAGGTTTTGGAGGACAAAACACTCACCCTTGCTACCATGTTCAGAGAGAGCTGTGAGTCCCAGGAGCTTCTGTAAATCTGGCTTGAAATCAGAAAATGGAAAATGAAAACAGCGAGCCTGAGTCACTGCTGTTCAACTCTAATTTTAATTCCCTGGAAGACGGGAGTTTTCTCTGGAATGACGCAGTACATGGTGCATAGGGGCCAGGATTTCAAACTGCTCCTGGAACAGTTTGCCCCCCTCCCAAATGTGATTGCTGGCACCTCTCCAGATGGCACAGGACTGTCCCCAGCAAAAAGGAGGTGACACAGAAGAGCTAAAAGCACCCTGAGGGAGGGGAAGCCTGGAACTCACTCCTGGGAGCTGAACTTCACCTCTTGCAATGGTTATGGAAGCCGTGGGTCTGCTGGCTCCTTCCCCGGGGGCAGAGAGCTGGTGATGCCCTTGTAACACCTCGAGGGCAGGTGTGGTGGTGCCAAAATCTTCGTGGTTTGCTGTGAGGTGTCACTTCCTCCCATCTCTGAGTGAGGGAGGCCAGGGAGGGCCAAGAGCCCTTGGGCAGCTGCTGCTTCCCCAGCAGCTCAGGGCAGCTCTATTTACCGAGTGTGGTCAGAGCGTTTCCTCTCGGCAGGGCGGTGCCCGGCTTTCCACACACGGCACAGCAGCTCACAGGAATTCGGGGCTGTTGGGCTAAGAGCAGTAAGGGAAAAAAACCCTACAACCTAAAAATAATAATAAAAAAAGAGTTGATGTTTTCATCAGGGAAGCAGGAAGCTTTCTGGAGCCCACACTCCTGGTGCTGGTGAGTAACAGAGAACAGCACACGGAAAAAATTCCTCAGATCTCTCGGCCCATCTCCCTGCAGATAGAGGATCCCTTTGATGCAACACAGTCTTTGTTTAATTAAGTTTTCAAATCCCAGGCCAGAGGATCCCCCTTGCCCTAACGAGGCTATTTGCACATTTGCTTTGCTTTTTGTTCCCTCCCCCAGTTCCTTCTTCCCCCTCAACTGGGCCTCCAGGCTTTCTCTTCCCTTTTTCTTTCATGCTCTGCAGCAAGCCATATTCCCTTCCTCCCCCACCTGGCTCCCCGGGGAAAGGACTGGAAAGCAAAACAAAAGAATCACTCCCTGGGAAACTATAATTGGCACAACCCTCCTGCTCCAAAACTCCCGCTGAAGGTGAGGGAACAGCGAAAGCCCCTCCCATGCAGACACCAGGAAAAGCCGGAGGGAGGGAGCCAAGGCTTTGAAGCCAAGGCTGAAACCTTTGATGGCTCCAAAAATGCCGTGAGGGAGGCCCCGAGGGGACCAAGCTCTGGTCAGCCCCAAGCCCTCGTTACTTCCCCGGCAGAACGGGCTCCTGCTCCACTCTGCACTGCTCAGGGCTCTCACAGAGGTTAATTCATCCCAGCTAAAAATATCACCTGGGAGTGCTGGTGGTACAATTTCCCCCTGTGACATGAGCACTGACCCTATCACAGCTCGGAACATTTCCTCCTGGGTGTGTGGCTGGGGTTTAAGTGTGCAATTGACACATTTTATGTTTTCTTTAGAAATATTGTATCTCTCATGGATACAGGGTAACTCTGGCACAGTCCGACCTCCGGGAGACTTCACAAAGTCATGACCACGGTTATTTTGATTTCTCCCGAGTCCTTGGGTGGAAGGAAAGGGCCAGTGGAAGGGCGTAGCCATGGCAATGTGGTGTGACCACCAGAACACGCTCCAAGTGCCCCTGTGCCCACCCCACGTCGCCGTCCCTGCCTGTGGTCACTCAATTGATGTTTTTCCAGTGGAGATGCCGATTACTGCATCCAATGAAAACCCATCGTACACTGCAGACTTGAAAAGTTCAGGGATGAATCGTCCCAGATATTTTACACAGGACGTTGGCCAACGCTTATTAATTCTTGAAGATGTAACCAAGGGATCCACGGCGGATAATTTGGTGTAACCACAGCGTAAGTGCTGCCCTGGAGACTCAGATGTGAAGCTGGGCCCCGATTTACCAATGTTTAACGAATGTCAGCTTTAATTGGTGACACACTCTAATGGGTGACACTCTCCTTAGCAATCAGGACTCGGGTAATGAAATCAGGAATGTTTATTGGGTGTCTCAGAAATAGCGGGGCTCAGACGAGCTGCCTTGAGGAGCACAATGAAAAGCAATTTGGTGTCCATGGGAGCTGCGAGAACAGAGGAGGCTGTGAAGCCCTGCGAAGGGCCTGTCTCTGCAGGACAACGTGTCTGCATCCACCTGAGCCTGGGTTCATCAGGAACGCAGCCCTGTGCCTGTGGGAAAGGAATCCATTGCTTCTGAAAACACTGAGCAAATGACCTTTCCAATCTTCCCAGAGAATTGCTCCTCAGAGATGACAAATTCACTGTCTTTCACTTTGAGAAGCAGGAATTGGTCCTCTTAAGGAGTTTCAGCCTAATGATCCAGCCACATCCTGAGTATCCAAATTCTACTGAAATTACCTGGTTAGAGATCATACAGTGAGTATCAAGCCTTGTGTGGTGTCAGCTTGTAGGGTTTCAAAACATATCAGAACTTGGCTTTTTGCCTGTACTACCACTTGCACTTTTATTGTTTAGTGAGTTTCTCCTGTTTCCAAGATTTCAAACAAATTTCTTTACTGTACAGTCAACAGATTTAAATGAAATTTGTACTGAACATTAAAATCCAGTGGGATCTTATTTAGGTTGTTGTCATGGTTTGACACTGGCCAAATGCCAGGCACTCACGAAAGTCATTCACTCACTTTCTCTTCCTCTCAGGTGGGCAGAGAAGAGGAAAAAAATTAATGAAGGTTTCATGAGTTGAGATGAGGATGNCAGTCTTCCCAGAACGGCTGTGGCAAGGGTCACTCACCCACGGGGTGCAGTCCTCTAAAGATAGGCTGCTCTAGTTGGGAAGCGAGGGCCCCCTTTCTCCGTTTCTGGAAGCAGGGGCTCTCTCTCCATTTGGGTCTCCTGTTGGATCACAGCCTTCTCTGGCATCCTCCCTCTCCGGTGTGAGCACCTCTCCCACGGGCTGTGAGTGGATCTCTGTGTCCCCTGTGGATTTCACGGGCTGCAGGGGAACAGCCTGCTTTGCTATGGTTCTCACCACGGCCTGCAGAGGAATCTCGGCCCCAGCGCTTCGAGCACCTCCTCCCTCTCCTTCTCCACTGCCCTAGGTGCTGCCATGTTGTTCTCCCTCACATGTCCTCATTTCCTCCTCTTCTCTGACTAGAAGAAAAACTGCTGCCTGTAGGTACCACTGCCAACTTGTTTCTGTGCTGGGAAGGCCCCAGCGACGGCGCCTCGCCACCCCGGAAAAAACTGCCCGTGTGCTGTTTTGATTTTCTTCTTAAATACGTCATCACAGAGGTGTCACCAACCTCCCTNGTCCCTGCCCATGGCAGGGGGTGGGATGGGTGGATTTTAAGGTCCCTTCCAGTCCAGCCATTCTGGGATTCCATTACTTACCAGCTCCTGAGATTTTCTGTGAGTAACTTGGTTTTGCTGGCTGTGAATTGCAGGGGTCACCAGTATTGTTAATTTAGATTCCTCTTACCCAACTCAGGGTCCCACACCTGAGCCATAAAGACAAGAAAGGAGGAAAATCTATTTCCACACCAGAGACGCTTTTCCTGATCAACCCTGGAACAGCTGGATATCCCTTGTCCATCATCTTAGGGCACAGGAAAGCTGTGGTAGAATCAAAAGTTCTCACAAAACAGGAGAGACTGCAAAGGAAGAAGAAACTGCCTGCAAAGCTGTGATCTTTTCCTTAGTCACAGCTGAACATTTTAAAATCCAAGATTTATTATTGCTGGAGCTGTCTCATTTCCCTGACACAAGGTCTTAGTCACAGGGTGCTGTGGAGCCCATTCCCATTGTTCCTGAGCTCTCTGGGCTGCTATAAAAGGCGGTCAAGGGCACTCAGTGTCACTGCACTGGAACATCACCACGGGGCTGGCAGGAGACTCTGCAGGTCAGGACTTCACTGGGATCCAAACAACACCACCAGTAAGTGGATAACGTTCCTTTTGTGATGGGGAGATGCTTTTAATTAATGTATAGTTTACTGTTGGTCACAGTAGCAAAGTGTCATTTCTCTATTGTGTCTGAGCAGTTCAGCATTAGCATAATTCAAAATATCACTCAGCATTTCATACACACATCTCTATGCATATTTATGTGCATGTATCTGCATTTAATACAGATGTTTTTCATCAGAACTAATATCCACTTGTTATTTCACATCTAGTTTGATTTCAACATATTGCCCAAGAAAATTACTCACAAATTACTGGGGCAGACTTATTAAGAACAAGCTTGTTTCAAGCAAATACAGAATTGATGTGTATTTATGTTCTATCAATGTATGATTTGCTTTTTTATCCAGCCACTGACAATGTTCAAGTTAGTACAAAGACAAGTCTTTTGAGGACATGCTGAGTTTTTTATTACCCCAAATTTCTTCTGCACAGAAAGAATTATTTCTTAAAAAAATATACAGGAACTTGTCTTTACTATTTGTCTTACATGATTTAAATGCTGCAACTTTGTTTTGTTGTCCCTCCAGGTTTTGATGTAACAATTAATACAGGGTTTGCTGGTAAATGAATAAAGGGCTAGGCTGCAGCCAATCCTAAAGCAGGGTACAGTCATAAGTACCAAAAATGCAGAAATTTTAGGGCTAGACCTGGCAATAAAGGCGGGGTGGAGTTGAAGGGATGGGTAGGTATGGATGTACCAATGCCCTGAGCAGACATAGAGCTGGATAAAAATATAATTTAGACTAAAATAATCATTGCACAATTACATCTCCTAGTTGCCCCTTCCCTAAGCCAGAAATCCACTTATTCGCAGAAAAGAAATCCAGCATCGGTCTAATACAATCTTGGATATTTGGGTGTCAGCATTTGTCTTGCTCATGGAAAAAGTTGTGTTATTGAAGGCCCAAAGCCCAGGGCTGTGAACACCTTTTAACTTGATACTCCTGTTCCAGCCTTAAATACCTTTTGGGTTTCATGATTTTCAGCAATCCTGATTTTTTGTCAAATTGCTGTGAAGTTTTTAGCAGAAGGGTCTCTTCCAAGTCCTGAAATAACTTCCTGTGCTTGCAAATGCACAAGAGATCAAAATGTTATATCGAGAGGCAACAGTGGGAAAGGAGATTTAGGACCCTAAGCAAGGAAATGTAGAAATATCCTGTGAATCCTGTGAATCCTATCCATCTTTTCCTGGTGTCTGTTACCAATCCACGGGTGTGGGGTGATGTGGGAGGTCCTGGGATGTTTGACCACAGCACAGTGCTCACTCTCAACCCTGCTTAAAGGCTGAAATTCATTTTGTCAGGTGAAAGAAAGAACAGAGGAAAAGACTTCTGATCACACCGTCAGCTCCTGGTCCTGTGGAGCTGATTTAAAGAAGAGAGGAAATGTTCCTGCCCCAGAGATCTCTGCAGACAGTTACATTTTTGGCAATTCTTTTTTTTGCCTGTTTTGCAATGTGTCAAGACATTGAAAAGTAAGCAATATTACCTTTTTACTTCATTGACATCATTAGAAAACTGCTCACTTTTGATTTCATGGGCTGTGTTCTGCACTGCTCTTGGCTCCTCCAGGCATGGCAGAAGAAAAATTCAATGTATTTGATACAGCACCATTTTACCTCACCCTCTCTGCAGTATAAAATTAGACCAATTGCATTTTTAGATGTGTAACATGTACCACATTGCAGTTGTCACTTTTAAACACAGTGTAGCAAATCACATAAGGATGTTCTTCATAAGCCATGGAGATGGCTCATGCTGAAATTCCATATTTAGGTTCCCAATCAGATCCAAATCTGCAGTAGGAGCCTATAGCTGCAGTTAGATCCTATCTAAGCAGCCTGGAATCCGAAATACTTGCATCTGAAATTTAGCCTGCCCTCCTCAGTCAGCAGCTGACTCAAAAATTTTGGTGTATCTGAAGAAAATGGGGGTTTAGTTTTATTTCATGGACATCAGTGATTCCAGGTAAATTACTCCCAAGTTACAACTCTGGAAGGAAAGAAACAAACCCAAGAGTCCTGTAACACTGAGGTGATGGAAAGGGAACTTTATTCTGCTATTAAAACTCTGAAAAGAATCTAAATTTGGGAAAGACAAAATCCCTGTAAGAGCTCCTTAAGTCTGCTACGGTCATTTTGTCAATCTCCCCAGTTTACCTTCTTTGAAAAAGAGGAGATTCGAGGTACACCTTTGGGAATAGCACAGCACTTCAGCTTCCCACCTGCAGGAATCTTTAGGCTTCCTGACAGACTGCTGGAGCCTGAGGCACCTCCAGTGCTCCTTCCCCAGTGCAGACAAACATCTGGGATGGATGGAGGCAAATCAGATCTCCCGTCCCTGACTCCTCGTTCCTTCCCTTGCAGCAGGAGGGCAGTGACCGAGCACCAGCTCATGCACGACAAAGGGAGGGCGTTCCAAGGGCTGAAGCGCCTGATGTGGCTCCAGCACGCCCTGGGGGCCGTGCACACGGCCAGCAGCAGGGAAATCCCACTGCCAAATGCCAGGTGGGATGCGCAGAAGAGCCAAGATCCCTCCGATTTCAACAGCATCGACCCAGACGAGGGTTCAAGCCCGATGAAGCAGCTGCTGGAACTGACGGAAGCTCAGGGCTTCCTCCCGTTAGAGCAGCTGGATGGGAAGATCCCAAAGGGTAACTGGAACCCACCCCGCCTGTTTGACCCCCTTTGACTAATCCCACAGGTGTCAGCCAAGCCGTCCGTCCCTCCCTTTACACGTGTGCTGCCGGAGGGAACGGCTCCAGCACAAAGGTGAACAGCAAAATGAAAACCCTTAACTGCACTCACTCCTCCGGGTGTTCAGAGAGACCCTCAAACAGAGCAGGTCCTCTCCCATCTGAGCACTGTGACCGTGAGACGCGTCCCTCTCTTCCCTCGCCAGGGCCCCCCTGTCTGTCTTGGATCTCTTAGGGATGCTGCAGCCTGTTGGAGCTCCTGGAGCTCGCACGTAGCAGGAAGTTTGGGTCATTAATCTGCATATTCACAGGCTCATTCACAGCCTCATGTTTTGACTCACACCGAACTTTACCTCTGAATACCTCTGAATGGTTCTCTTCCATTCACACCTGCCTGCAGTAATTTCACACTCTGCTCTAGTAATGACTTTTCTGTAGTTACAAAGGGTTTTTCCTGCTCCTTCAGCATGCAGACTGTTTTAAGCATCTTGGACCCTCAGGTTTTCCTTTGTTTTGCCAGGTAGAAGTTGGCAGTGATCCCCATTCAGCCAAAGCCCTGGACATCCACCTTGTTCTGCTGGTGGAAGAGATGAAAACGAGCTTTCAGGGTCCCCATTTGAGCCTTTTGTTCCACACTTCCTTTTCTTTCCTCAAGTGAAACCCTCTCCAAGAGCTCCCACTGCAGCAGGAAAATAGATTCATGAGGCCACCTGTGTTTCCTGAGAGGTTCCACTGGGTTTTGCTGTTCACCTTTGATAACAAACTGACCATCTCTGTCTAAGCAAAGCAAGGTCCAGTTTAACTGTAAAATCAGTCTTTCAGAAATGAAACCTGTCATGTGTGTTACAAATATATCAGCATTTCCATTGTGTAGGGACTCTACACACTGTTTTAAATCCTGAAATTCCTCTGTTGCTGATAGACTTCAACTGTGCTGAATGCAGTTCTCCATGATTAAAATGTTGTCAATAATAAAAACCCTTTTCACCCTCTTAATTGCACTTGCCTTTTTTTTTTAAATGTAAATAAAATGAAGCAAAACGACATTTTTCCAGTATCTCCACACATCTGGGATGAGTATGGGATCGTATTTCTTTTGTTCTATCATTCCTCAGAGCTCCCTATTAGGTTCCCAAGGCCAGTCAAACCATTATTGAAACCGATGGTTTCAGATATTCTCAAAGAGGCGGGAGGGGTGAGATGAAAAGGTGTTGTACAGCCCAAGCTGTACAATGAGTTTGCTGAGCTGGGATGTGGGAGCTCTTCCTGATCAGAGTCAGAGGATGGAACCCCGGGGACCTGACTGTGGCAGCTCAAACCTCTGAGAAATGGTCATGTCCTGCCCAGCACACTGTGGATCATCCTCCATCCTCTCTGTCCTTGTAGATGCAGTTTCCTCTGGCACTGAGGGGTTGTTTCCTCGATCCCTGGGAGGCAGAGGTGAGTGTTGGTGGCTTGGTGGCCCCTGTCCCTGGCTACGCCTTGCTCCTGTGGGCATTGGGTGATGTGTATCACCTCTGTGGGAATGGGAAAAACCAACTTCCCCTCGACGGGGAGCCCAGGCTGTGTGCTGGGAGGCTGCAGGGCACAGCACCACTGTGGGAAGGAGGGAAGTTGGGAAGGCAGCAGGCCGGGAGGAGTACCCCAGGAGCATCCCAGAAACACCGCAGGCAGGCCGGCACCCCGGCGCTCGCAGCGCTGGTGCCTCTGACCGGACCCAGGGGAGAGCAAGGGCCGATCTGATGCCAAGTGCGGGGGTGCACCCGCCGCCCCCACGGCTGGGTCCGCACCAGCCCTTCAGCTGCGCCCGCGATCCCCGCGACCCCCGCTCCCCGCACGGAGCCGGGCGCGGGGCCCGGCGCAGGCGCTG
>VWZW01006482.1:234309-278705 GCA_013397115.1 Edolisoma coerulescens | reverse complement strand
GGGGCCGGCGGGGGTCCCCTGCTCCCCCTCTGTTGGAGGCTCGGGCCCCCTTTGTCCGCTCCCGGGGATGCTGCCGGGCCCCTCCGCCGGTCGGGCCGCGGGGCCGCCACCCCAGTGCCACGCCGGTGTCACCTCCCCGGTCGAGCCCCGGGGCGGGGGCGTCCAGCCCCGCTCCGTCCCGCGGCCCCCGGGGTGGTCGGTGGGATCTGAGCGCCCATCCCCGTGGAAGGGGCCTCGAGCACCAACAGGTGGTTTGGCACCGATACTTTCTCCTTTCTTCCCCTTCCCTTTTTTCCCCGTACCCCCTTCTGTCCGATAATTTTCCTGGTTTGATCTCTAGGAAGTGAGAACCGCCCATGGCTTTTACACCTCCCGCTCACAACCGCAGGGTGCAACCCCCCATCTATCTCTGGGGCTGTAACCCCCCCATCTCCGGGTGTGCAACCCCCCATCTCTGGGGCTGTAACCCCATATCCTGGGGTACTCGCACACTGTGACCCCCCCACTCGCGTGTGCCACTCTGAGCTGCTATCATAAAGCCACGATTCCACCTCACATAAAGACATAATTCCATCTCAAAAGTCACCCAGCTGGAGATGCTCACCAGCTCCTGTCCCACGAGGAATCTGTAAAGGCAGTGCACACGTAGCTGCTGTCTGGGAAGGAGGTGTTTTGCAGGGCCCAGTGGTGATGCCTCCTAAAGAGCTGCAAAAAGTGAACAGAAAGAGCCATTCGAGTGTGTTGGCAGCGCCCAGGGTTTTAAAAATGGGAAGTGTCTCACCTATTTTGTCTGCAATTTCTAGTAATAGTTGCAAAACTCTGGTACCTTACTGCGAGTTACATGGTGAACAAAGGGGCCTCGGTAAGGCGAACCAGGGTAAGGCGTAGTTGCAGATTTGAAATCTTTGGTTTTTTAATGCATATCAGGAAATAGAGCTGGGGTGTCAAATATACTGAAACTGCTACTGGTTGGAGGTGCCACACTCCAATATTTACGTACTGTATTCTCAGAAATAGAAAGGATATTAGAATACAAATAACTTTCTTAGAAATAAATGTCAGATACTTACACTAGAGTTTGGGTTTTTGGCTATTTTTTAAACTACAACTCGCTCAAAGGCAGTGATCCTCTGGATTTGGCCAAATTTCTGTGTGAAAACATCTAGTAAAAGGGCTTAAGGGTGACTAAATGCCCATTTTGCTCATTCCTCAGTTGCTCTCTTATTGGGATGACTTTCAGGATTTAGATAAATTTCACAGCAGAAGAGCCAGTAGGCAACTGGTGGAATTATTTCTGCAGGGGTTGCAGGAAGATCATTACTCATGGATTAGATTTTTCAGTGTGATATTCCTGAATTTTGAACATTCATTAAAGATAGAATATGTTGGGAGCAATAAACATTTGCAGTACTGGCTGAAATTGTGGTTTTTGAGGCATCATGTTTTTTAAGTTTCCTTCCCTCTCATTTTCAGATCAAAAATGTTCAAAACAGGAAGTGTGACTTGCACCTTTTATTTTGTAAGACTTTTCCCTACTTAGTTAAGACTGATGATATTTGTTGTTAAAATCTGAGCTCTGTGATTCAGCATCACTTAATGGGTTTGGGCTCTTGTTTGAAGATTATTTGTCATTTGTAATGTTTGGTGTTCCTCCCTTCTTTCCTACCAGCCATGGCCATGACAGGCCCCACGCCGTGCTCGTCCATGAGTAACCACACCAAGGAGAGAGTTACAATGACAAAGGTGACGTTGGAGAACTTCTACAGCAACCTCATTGCCCAGCACGAGGAGCGAGAGATGAGGTAAAAATCCTTCTTGTTTCCCTTCCATACTGGATAAGAGCCAAAATTTATATTGAATGAATTGAGTTTTCTTGAGCTAAAGCAAAAATAATAAAATCACAGACTGGTTTGTGTTGGAAGGGACCTTAAAGCTCATCCAGTTCTACCCCCTGCCATGGGCAGGGACCTCCCACTATCCCAGGGTGCTCCAAGCCCCATGTCCAGCCTGGCCTTGGACACTTCCAGGGATGGGGCAGCCACAGCTGCTCTGGGCACCCTGTGCCAGGGCCTCCCCACCCTCACAGGGAAGAATTTTTACCTAATATCCAAACTAAATCTGCTGTCACTGGGAAGCCATTCCCTGTGTCCTGTCCCTCCATGCCTTGTCCCAAGTCCCTCTCCAGCTCTCCTGCATCCCCTTTAGGCACTGGAAGGGGCTCTAAGTTCTCCCTGGAGCCGTCTCCTCTCCAGGTGAGCACCCCCAGCTCTCCCAGCCTGGCTCCAGAGCAGAGGGGCTCCAGCCCTCAGAGCATCTCCGTGGCCTCCTCTGGACTTGCTCCAGCAGCTCCACGTCCTTCCTGTGCTGGGCCCCAGGGCTGGGGCAGCTCTGCAGGTGGGCTCTCCCCTGAGTGGGGCAGAGGGGCAGAATCCCCCCTGCCCTGCTGCCCACGCTGGGGCTCAGCCTGGGGCTCAGTAGGTTCTGGACTGGGGCATGTCCAGCTCTGCCTCACCAGCACCCCCAAGTCCTTCTCCCAGGGCTGCTCCCAATCCATTCTCTGTGTTTGTGCTGGGATTGCCCCGATCCATGTGCAGGACCTACAGGAAGGCAGTGGAAGGACGGGGTGTTGTGAGGGGTCACTCAGTGCTGCCTGTGACCGACCTGAACCTGGGGCACCTCTTTAAGTTCCCCAGTCCAACACAGCAATGGGCTGGACTGAGCTGTGTGACCTTCCTTGGGCTGGAACCCTCTAATTTGCTGAATACCCTCAAGTTGTAGCACTGGGACTTGTGCTGTTCTCCCAGCTTCCCATGGAGTCTGTAACCAGAATTTGGAAAACAGTTCAGTGCTGGTTTGGCTTTGCTGCCAAAGCTGTAACGAGCCCCCTGAGGAGCTCCCCACTGCCTGCTCACTACAAGAGCTGCAGAAATGAGGAAGCAATTTAGAAATAAATATTAACTTGCAAAGATATTTTCTTCAAAGCTTCAAATGAGTAAAGAGAGATTTAGGTCCAATTCAGGCAGAAAATATCACTGATTTAATTCCTTTCTTTCTCTTCACACGGCTCTTGCTCTAAAATTTATTTACTTATTATGAGCACTGTTGTGTTCTCCCCAAATCTCAGTGTTTTTTTTCTGTTTAGGATCAAGACCTTGTCTGAACAAACAGACTGGACTTCATGAGTTACATGTTTTTTGTAACAACAGATGTCTTTGGGTGTGTAATTTGGAGTTTAAATGGTGTTGACACTGTACCCTGAAGTGCAGATTGAGCCTGTTAGGGATATTTGGGGGAATTTCAGCATGGCTTTGGCATCACTCAGTCCTGCTGAGCCATTTAATTCTGTGTATTGCACAGACTTTTGCTGCTGGAGTTGCTGGTTTGAGTGTGGATTGGGATGACTGGGCAACGCTCACTGGTACTTGAGCAAGGGCAAAGCAATTTCACTGTGCCCGATTCTGGAAGCCATAACCCCAAATATTATCAGGGTGCAGCAGCTGTGGAGAGCCCCAGGAGACAGGAAGAGGATCTTGTGAAGAATGACTTGCAGAAAGAGAAGGAATTTTTTAGTACATTTGTAATGTCCCAAACCACCAGTCCCGGTTCAGCCAGCTGTTAATGCGACTGGCAGTGGGAAAAAGTCCCCCGAGGATAATCATTACAAGGGTCCCCTGAAGTCATTCCCCTTCTGAAGTCTTGCTTCCTCCTTTCTTTTCTCCCAGATGATCTTTTTGTACTAGGGCTGTAAATATTTCTGATTCTTTAAGGAGGAGAACATGTACAGACAAGTTTCCTCTTCCCAAATACTTTGAGTATCTCAGCGATTAGGAAATCTAAAGTAACTTTTCTCATCTTGCATGTGAATAGTTTGAGATGCAGAGAAATTTTAAATGTGTTTGAGCACCAATTTTTCCTGGAATAAGTGAAATTTTGGTGTTTAAATGTTAATTATGGCTCTGGCCTGAAGTGACTTGCCCAGCTGTCAGAGAGAGACAAGAACAGAACCCAGATCTCCTCAATTTGTATTTGTGTACAGCAAAAATGTACACTTGAATAACTTGTGAAACTCAAGGCAGCTTTAGTTTATTAAAACCAGAGAGGACAAGGTTGGAATTATAAAACTGGATAGTAGATTCTTCAAAATTAATTTCCTGTCTGAGTCTCTCCTGTACATCTTGACACTTGTGACTTGCTGGCACAGGCCAGAGGTGGTGGATATGTGCACCTTGTTAAGAAACAATGTTAATGATTCAACCAGTTTTTTTTTTTTCTCTAATTTGATTTAAAAAGAAAGGTTAATGATTCAACCTTTATTTTTCTAATTTGTCTCTGCTCTAGACAAAAGAAACTAGAACAAATGATGGAAGAAGAAGGCCTAAAAGATGAAGAGGTAACGAATATGGAAAAACTATCTTAATGCTTAAATACAGGAAATTTTCTTTTCTAAATGGAGATCTGGGATCTTTCCTTGGTATTGCTGTGGTCCCTATGGAACCCACCTGCAGAATTCTCACTGGGGTCTCTTAAACTCTAGAAAAGGATCAGGAGGTCGGCACATGCACAAAAGGAAACGGAGTTCCTTCGTCTGAAGAGAACCAGGCTTGGACTGGAGGACTTTGAATCTCTAAAAGTAATAGGCAGAGGAGCATTTGGAGAGGTGAGTCCAGAAAAACATGACTACATGTGTTTTTAACTGGCTCTGGTGTTTGGTAAAGACTTGCTTAGTTTATACAAGCAAAAAGTAAGTGTAACAACCACAGATTGATTTTAGCTGAACAGTTATGTGCAGCTGGTTTTTTACCTAATAAATGCTGGTTTAAGACATCCTGTGCTTTAAAGGAAACTGAATAATGTTGAAAAGGACCTGATGGGCAGCTAAATACAGGTTTGCAGTGGGTTTTAAAGGTGAACTTCTGAGGCTGGACTTAGGGAGACGTGGAGGGCCCTTGCAAAGTCTCTTCTGGTGGCCTTCAGAGAAGGGGCTTTGGACCAGCTGCCTGAGGTGTGAATCTCTCAGTGTCCTCTCTTAAAATAACTGCAGCTCTTAGAATTAACAGGACTTTTTGCCATCACTGTGTGCTGTATAATGCTTCTTGTATTTTATAATCTGAGACGATTTCATGAAATGGAAGCCAAGGCCTTGATACCCAACTTTGTCAAGAGTTGTGCTGGGAATGCTGGATTTGATCCAGTCTTTGTGTGCCCCCAGGTGCGACTGGTGCAGAAGAAGGACACGGGGCACGTTTATGCCATGAAAATCCTACGCAAAGCTGATATGCTTGAGAAGGAGCAGGTGAGGAGCACCCTGAGCAGGAATTGTACCATGGATCACTCTGGGAGGTCACTGTGGTGTGTGCAGAGGAGGAATAGGCATCTATGCTTTAGGTTTAGTAGCTAAAAATTGTGAGTTTTTTTTTACTTCCGTTCTTGTAGAGGAAATAAGTCAGAAAAATCTCTGAATTCACAAGGACTTGTTTTCTAGTGGGCTCTTTCAGCACAAAGTCCTGTGCAAATGATTCAGTGCAGACTTCAAGGCCACTGTTTTACTGCATTTATGACTTACAGGATCAGATATAAATATCAGATAAAACTGCTGGAATTCAGACTCAGAGACATAAAGGAGCAGCATTTAACATTTTTAAGGCTTTCCTTTGCTAGTATTTCTGGATATATAATGATCTGGGACAGTCAGTTGTTCAGCACTGGGATGAAGCTCTTGTGTTTTCATAAAGAGATCTAATGATTAGATATATTTCTAAAGAATTGAGATTTTTTTTAATAGGATTTATATAATATATAGGTTTACTAGGTGTATATGTAATAGGTATCAAATATATGTATATAATCAATCATATGTTGAAGTTCTGATAGTATTTCTGCCTTTGTGCAGAAGTTTGACTGTTGTCTTCTCAACATTCAATGCTGTTCAGAACAATAGTTGAATTGCCTGTGAAATAAATGCATTTAATTAAACGAATCCAATGCACTGTGTCTGTCCAGGTTGGCCACATCCGTGCGGAGCGGGACATCCTGGTGGAGGCAGACAGCTTGTGGGTTGTGAAGATGTTCTATAGTTTCCAGGACAAGCTAAATCTCTACCTGATCATGGAGTTCCTGCCTGGAGGTAACTCTCTGGAATGCAAGGGCTGCTCTCCTTTTCTTTGGGGATTGCTAATTTCTTCCTTACAAATGCAGTCTGGGACTAGAGTGCACGTGGGTGCCCTGCAGTGCTGTTTGTGCTGTACAGCTGTGAGCAAACAAGATTTCTGCTTGTGAGGTACTGAGGTGTTTGCGCAGGCTCGAGGTTTCCTGTTTGGGGCTTCGAGCTGCAGGTATTTAAACTTGGCTTTAATATTCTTTTAGTTCCTACCCTTGCTGTGCCCTGGCTGTCTATAGAGTCACAGCATATCCAGGTTTGGCAACCTCTAACCTGCTGGTTTCAGCTGAATGCAGCAGAAATAGCTTTATTCTATAAATGTCTTTAAAACTAGTGAGAGTGGAGCCTGTGTGTTCACCTCTGGGGGGTTTCCAGGTGACATGATGACACTGTTGATGAAGAAGGACACTCTGACAGAAGAGGAGACGCAGTTCTACATCGCTGAGACCGTGCTCGCCATCGACTCCATCCATCAGCTGGGATTCATCCATCGGGACATAAAACCAGACAACCTCCTCCTGGATAGCAAGGTATGGACTGGCCACTGGCTGGGGAGGAGCAAATAGGCCTTGTGATTGTTCATATGGACCTGAAGTGGTGTTGAGAGTTATGGAAGAAGATGGTGCTTCTTTATTTAGCCCTGTTCCTTCCAGCTTTTGAGGGCATCTCTGCCAAATTGCTGGGGAAAATCCCCAAGCCAGGGAAGACCCCAGCTCCACTCAGACCTTGAACTCTTCTGACAGCTGTTTAAACTATTTTTGGCTATTTCAGATGCAGTTTAGAGCCCGTGGTTTCAGTTCCCTCTCAGGCAAAGCTGTTTCCCTTTGCTCTCACATCTGTTACACGCCCACGTGCCAGCTCTGGCCGTACCAAACGTGAAGGACGTGGCTGTTCCAGGAGCCAGGCTGAGGATGGAGAATCTCCCTCAGGATCAGGGTGTATTCCTGAGGGTTGGCCAGGCTACCTGGTTATTGCAGGCACTTTGCAGAAAGCCTGATTGTTTCGGTATCCTCCTGTTGCTCACTCCAGGTTTGCCTAAAATCAAGCTTGCTTGGAAAGAGTTTGCCAGCAGTAAATAATGACTTTCCCACTACCATGCGGAATTACTGCAGAATCCCAGAATGGTTTGGGTTGGAAGGGACCTTAAAACTCATCCAGTGCCACCCCCTGCCATGGGCAGGGACACTTTCTGCTATCCCAGGTTGCTCCAAGCCCTGTCCAGCTTGGCCTTGGACACTTCCAGGGCTGGGGCAGCCACAGCTTCTCCAAGCAGTGTGTCCAGTTCAGGATGTTTACATCTAGACATGAATACATTTAGGACTTTGAAAAGGATGTATACTATATATATTATAGATATACTTGTAAAAATTGCACATAGTCAGTGTGGTCATGTTACGCACCAGGACAGATTCAATCACTGAATTGAGGGTGTTTTTTATCTCTTGGGGCCAATACACCACCCAGGGACTGCAGCTGCCTCTGGAGATGTTTCCTTTCACCCCAAAGTGGTTGGGAACTTGCAGAGCAGAGCTTTCCTGAAGTCAGTGGTCACTGGGCTTTCTCTGGAGTAGCAATGGAAGCATTGATGGCTTCATTCCCTGCACACATCCAGTGCTAGGTTAAACAAGGAAGGCAAAGGACACTGAGGGGCTGGAGTGTGTCCAGAGAAGGGAACGGAGCTGAGGAAGGGTCTGGAGCACCAGGAGCAGCTGAGAGACCTGGGGGGGCTCAGCCTGGAGAAAAGGAGGCTCAGGGGGGACCTTCTTGCTCTCCCTGACAGGAAGGTGCAGCCAGGTGGGGGTCAGGCTCTTCTGTCATGTCTCAAATGAAAAAAAGAGGGGAATTGGCCTTAAGTTGTGCTGGGGAGGTTCAGATTAGATAGTAGATTTTTTTTCATGCAGGGGTGGTCAGGCATTGGAGTAAGTTGCCCAGGGAGGTGGTGGAGTCACAGTCTCTGGAAGTGTTCAAGAGGCATCTGGATGTGGCACTTGGAGACATCATTAAGAGGTGCTGATGGTGGTGCTGGGTTCTCTTCCAGCCTTGCTGATGCTGTGATTTACTATGATAATGTCTTATATTGGTTTTGGACTTTGAGTTTTTTGTTTATTTCTAGGGCCACGTGAAACTCTCAGATTTTGGTCTGTGTACTGGACTGAAGAAAGCCCATAGGACAGAATTTTACAGGAACTTGAATCACAGTCTTCCCAGTGACTTCAGTAAGTTCTTTGGCTCCAAAGGGTATCTGGGTGGTTGCTCTTGGTGCCTGACACAACTGATTTCAGTGTGAGGGTGTGGCTGCAGTGGGGAGTCTAACAATGAACTTTACATCTTGAGGTGGATTTTCGTTTTCTGTAAAATAAAAATAATTTCAGTTACTTTAAACCCATTTTCATTTCCAGAAGTTTGTCTCTGAAATAGACTCTGCTGTAGCCCTTTGCATGTGTAATAAATGTGAACTCAGTGAGTTGGGAGCTGCTGGCTGGGTCTCAAGTGTTACTGAAATTAATAAACCACCAGCACAGTCTCTGAGTATCCAGGATTATTCTCAAGGAGAATAACTTGGATCATGGAGTTATATAAACCCTGAAAGTGTGGTTTGCTAATGAAAGGCCTGATGAGATGTTGCCCATATTTCATAGGTTTGGAAGTTGGGAGGTTTAGGTTTGGGGTATTGACACACATCTTAAATGAGATCTTTAGTGAAATGGTTTGGGGGTAAAAATATCTTGGGTGACCAGTAGGATTCAGTCCCAGCTGTTGAATCTCCTTCAGCTTTCCAGAACATGAATTCCAAAAGGAAAGCAGAGACTTGGAAGAGGAATCGCCGGCAGTTGGTAAGTAGGATCCACCTGCTTGGAAATGTCCCTGCTGAGGTGTTGCATCCAAATGGAACGTGGATTTACGTGGAAGTTTTTAATGCATCTCAGAGTTCTGGACAATCCTGAAAGGAAAAGATTCAGGCATTTTTTTTAAAAAGAAGAGGAATGACTCTAGTTTGTCCTTCATCCATCTGCTGAACAGCTGGTGACATCTGTGCTAGAGACAGCACTGCCATAATTACTTACATGGATATCTGAAGTCTCCCAGCCAAAACTATCAGTTCTTGGCACTTCCAATCTAACAAAGGGCTGCTGACCCATTCCAAGGTGTATATGGACAGTGATACCCTTCCCCATTTTCCTGATGCTATTTTAAGACTCCTTCACATGAAGATGTTGATTTTGTCTCTACGTATCTTGGAAGAAAGGCTTTGAACACCTTTGCTAAAGGATCTCAGAGACAATCTGGTGTCTTTCTCAAAATAACCACTGTTGTGTAAGTTCCCATTTCCATGTCAGGCAGTTTTCCCTACAGATGCATAACTGATGGTGTTTGTTCCAGGCTTTTTCTACGGTGGGAACTCCAGATTACATTGCTCCTGAGGTTTTCATGCAGACTGGATACAACAAGCTGTGTGACTGGTGGTCCCTGGGGGTCATCATGTACGAGATGTTGATCGGTAAGGGACGGGCAGGGCAGGGTTGTAGGTGGGAATGGTGGAGCAGGACATCAGCTGTGTTCATAGAATCCCAGAATCCCAGACTGGTTTGGGTTGGAAGGGACCTTAAAGCTCATCCAGTGCCACCCCCTGCCGTGGGCAGGGACACCTTCCACTGTCCCAGGTTGCTCCACATCTCATCCAACCTGGCCTTGGACAATTCCAGGGCTGGAGCAGCCACAGCTTCTCTGGGCAGCCTATTTCTGTGCTTGGGGTCAGGTTCTCAGAGCATCCACTCCTTGCCTGGTCTGTCAGGTGTGTTCTGACTTCAGGAATTATTTTTGCTTGATCCAAGATTATATTTTTGTTTCTTTTCAGGTTATCCACCATTCTGTTCCGAGACTCCACAAGAGACATATAAGAAAGTGATGAACTGGAAGGAGACCCTGACATTTCCTCCAGAAGTTCCAATCTCTGATAAAGCAAAGGATCTTATTTTAAGGTGCCAGCCCCATGGTTTGCCAGTTAATACAGCACTAATTTTCTTGTCTTGTCTCTGTATTTTGTGCCTCTCATGGCTTGTTTCACATGGAAAAACCCCGATGCTACAAACTGTTACACACATGCATCAAATGCTGAACTCCCTTGTCAAATACTTTCGTCTCTCGGGCCATTTAGTGGTTCCCTGACTAAATTGTGCTAAGAAGGAGCTCCCATGGAAGTGCTACTACTCCGGCAAAATGTTTCTGCCCCTTATTTTGCCTGCAAGCTTCTCCTGGAAGCAAGTTCAATCCTTTTGACAGAGCTGGCTTCTTACAACAGCAATGATTTTGCCTTCGTATGCACCGGAGCATACAAATGTATCCCCGTGCTTGCTGACTCATTTGTACTTCATTACCTGTTCTCAGGACCGAAATATAAATGTCTGGCTTTTTAGGCTTTATATGTTCTCCTGCTCTACTCTGGTCCTGAAATAGAAAGGTCATGTTATTCTGTTGTGAAAGAATAGCACATCTTAACTGTGGCATTGGACACGACATTCCTAAACATAACTTTGTGTGTTGGTTTTGCTGTGGGAGTTCTTAGTCTGCTCCATTTATATGTTAAGAAACTGTAGCAGTATCAGTTCAGAAAGCTGTTCCATTTCTGGATGGAATGCTTTCCTTTTCATTCTCCCTTCATTTTCATTCTTCCTTCCATCCCAGATTTTGCTGTGAATGGGAGCACAGAATTGGTGCATCTGGTGTGGAGGAAATAAAGAGTAACCCATTCTTTGAAGGGGTTGATTGGGAGCACATCAGGTAAGATGCTTTGCAGAAAAGCAACTGCTCTTCTCTAGGGACTGCTCAGGCCAGCCCTGGTCTGTAGCAGGGAGCAGCTGACTGGCATTGAACATATCCAGCTGTGGGTGAGAGCCTTTTGTTCTCTACCTGAAGCTTGCTGAGGTTTAGGTACCTTCAGTCTTGATTCTGTTAAGAAATGGAAGGTGGCTGAATCCTGCTTTTGAAATCTCAATGCTCCATCTGCTCTTCTTGGCAGAGAGAGACCTGCTGCGATTTCAATAGAAATTAAAAGCATTGATGATACCTCAAACTTTGATGAATTTCCAGAATCTGATATCCTGAAACCAACAGGTAAATGACTGTTTGTTTGATTCTCTTGTAAACCTTCCCCTTCTCCTGTGGAATAATCTTTCCTGTTAGTCAGATCCTACTAGATGCTGATTTTTTTTTTTTATCATGACCAATTAGCTTGGAAGCCTTGTGGTGCAGGGTGGGGTGCAAGCTGGAATTTGGGTTCCAGGAGATGCAGGCTTGTAAATGATGTGGGAGTTGTCTGAGAAAGGACAGCTCTCAGAGGCAGTAGAGCTTCCAGAAGGTTCAAATCTCAGCAGGGCCTGGGAGCCCAATGCTGCAAGTTCCCCTTGGTGCCAGTTCCTGCTGGCACTTGGAGTAGGGGTAGGGAAGGGTGGAACTGAAGGGAATGTTTTGGTGTGGATCTCTAAAGGATCACAGCATAGTCACACATTTGCTCCATGAGTTTAAAAACAGAATCCCAGTCTGGTTTGGGTTGGAAGGGACTTTAAAGCCCATCCCATTCCACCCCCTGCCATGGGCAGGGACACCTTCCACTATCCCAGGTTGCCCCAAGCCTGTCCAACCTGGCCTGGAACACTTCCAGGGATTGGGGCATCCACCACCTCTCTGGGCAACCTGTGCCAGTGTTTCACAGCCCACATAGTAAAAAATTTCTTCTTTTGTGTGGTCTGAATCTACCCTCTTTTAGCTTAAAACGTTTGTGCCATGTCCTGTGTCCCAGCAGTTCTTTCCTGGGGTTGAAGCACGAAGCTGCATCCTGCCTTTATGATATTTTTTTCCTTTAGAAACATTCTGCCTTATTCCACATCCAGTGTTTTGTGTGAAAACAAACTCTGCAGTTCCCAAGGATAATTCTGTTTCTTCTGTGTCTTCCCAGTGGCAACAAGCAACCACCCAGAGACTGACTACAAGAACAAAGACTGGGTTTTTATCAATTACACCTATAAGCGTTTTGAGGGCCTGACGGCCCGAGGAGCAATTCCATCCTATATGAAAGGAGGGAAGTAACACAGCTTTACCTGGGACTTCTGAGCCGTGGAATTCTGTTGCTGTACTTTGGGTTTCCACCCATAAAAGAACTTGTTCTTTTTTTTAAAGAAAACTTGAGGGCTATCAACTCTTGGAGAAGACTTCAGGACCCTGTTTTGTTACACACCTGGTTGTTATTAAGGATTTTTTTTCCTGGGCTATTGAAAAATTCCACGTTTGCATCATCTCTGCTGCCAGCACCTTTTGCTGCTTCAGGAGCAAGAGTTTTTTAATATTCTTTGCCAGACTGTCCAGTCCATCGGGAGATGAGAGCAAACTTTCCCTTTGGCATTGCAAAGCATGGGATTCTACAGGACTGCGTCCAGTCCTGCATTAAGTGACAAACTCACTCTGCCAATTCTGCCAGCACTGTCTGCCCAGTAGCTGAGGACTCCAGGACAGAGGAAACAAAGCAATAATTGAAGCTTGAGACAGACAACTCTCCAGGAAACTGTCTAGCAGAAGGACACAACTCGGATTGCCTTAACCTTACTTTGTAGTGCTGTTTTTATAATGCTCCTTGGAAGCCTCTTCAATAGCATTTCTCAGCTCTGTCGCTGCGGCCTCCAGTTCTGGTGCACTTTACTTTTGGTACTAAGTGACCCTCAAGCCATTTAGTATTTTTTCTAAATTAAAAAATTTTGCAACACTTTTTCTTTCCTAAATAGAGGAGAAATGGGCCATTTCCTCCACCGAGCGCCGAGTTCTTGGTTACTGTATGTCAGGATGGATCCATAAACAACGCAGATAAACTACAGCTGGTCACACAAGTGGGTCTGGAATTAGAGCAGAGGGAGGGAAATTCCAGGAACCTGATCCTTGGTGGGCAAATTGTGCACAGCTGGGCCAGCCCCGAGGCTCCCCAGGCCGCTGCTGCTGTTTCTTAGCCACCTCTGAGCTCTGCTGCATCTTCAGTAGTTTAAAGGCAAAAACCCATCCTCTGTGGCCTTTTTGCTGTTGGTTTTGAGCAGAACAGGATCAGAATGTTGCTGATGGAGGCCTGCCTGGTGTTCCCTCCCAGAGCTGCTCTTGCTGTCCTGGCTGTACCATCTGTACCCGGAGTCTTCCACGGATGGTGCCTCATGGGGTCACTTTTGGGGCAGTGGGACCCACCGTGTCCACTCGTTGATTGTTGCCTACTCTAATTTATAGAAGTGCATTCAGTTCTGATCAGGGTCTCTCCAGGAGAGTCCCAAAGTGCCTTTCCTTGCCTAAGCCTCTCTCAGAACATGACAGCATCTTGGGAGGGAGGATTCTGCCTCGGCTGAGCTTTTCCTAATTCCTTTTCCTAACCACAAGCTCCACTTTGTGCCCGTTTGTAGTTAACTCTGCACTTCCAGGGGCAGGTGGTATTAACCCTTGCTGCCTGGTTCCAGTCTGGAATTTACAATCAGATACTAAAAATACAATTCAATGAGGTTTCTAAAAGCATGTCTCAATTCAAATTGTCTTGGATTCCTGCAAACTTCTCTTGGTGCTGAACACTAACTCCGGAGTACAGACAAGACAAAGCTCCAGCGATGTCTCACAGGAAAAAAAAAGGCTTCCAGGTCTGTTTAGTCCTGACTTTCTTGATTAGAAAATGAAACAAAATGGATTTGTAGTGGAACTTTTTTTTTTTAATATAGGTGCTTTTAGGGAATGTTTACGTAGATGTCTCTTGACTCGAGTGCCATCCCAAAGGACTGACGGGGGACTGCCAGTACTGTACAGAACTCGTCAGGGTCCTCCCCTCACCACCCCTGTGCTTTTTGTAATGTCCTACGAGTTTATGACTTGCCATAAGCAGTTTAGACAGCAGTTGGATCCTACCAAGCTGAAATGCAAAACTAGCCTTAATTAGAAGTCCCAGGATCTCTGGAGTCAGAAGGGCTCGCTCGGATGAATAAGGGCTAATGGAAGGAATGACTTATAGGATCAGGCTTTTATCAACTCATCCCTAGATCACCTTCTGCTCCCTTTTGACTTTGCATGAAGGACTGATACCAACTTCTCAAACTGTTCCATCCTTATCCTGCAGTTTCTTCTAGCCGTTTGAAAATGTTGCCTTATAAACCATTGGAATAATAGAAGACCGTTTTTTTTTTTTTTCAACTCCTAACAGCTTAGTTACTGCCTTAAAATAAAAACAAAAATCAAAATCCTTTAAAGCTGCTGTGGATTAGGAAGAAATGATTTTGAGATAATAGCTGCATTCTTAGCCCTTTACTGAAAGGGACCAGCATTTTTATTTATAAATACCAAAGATGAAGAAGCTAAAGAATTTTAAGTTGTGATAAGTTGCTGTGAAAAACCAACTCTCTAGTACTGTGTATTGTGCATTTTTAGTGCTGTGTTTGAAGTGGGACCCCTCAGGTGTGTCACTGGAGTTCAAGGTGAAGTTTTCAAAGGCACGAGGAGCAGTTGGGTACCTCATTCCTGTTGTCTTCCAGCAGAAGTTGGACATCTTTGAATCCAGTCCTGTTGGACACACTTTGCAGCGGGAGGTTCTGTATCCCAGGTGCATTGTAAGCCTGCTTCCTGTTCCAGTTTTTCACCAACATTAGGGAAAAAAGTGTCTCCTACAGTGTCTCCTTCCCAGGATCCATACTTCACTGCTAGTAAGGATTTTGTATGCCTGTTACATCTCCCATGGTAGCCAAACATTTTTACATTTTTCTTGTGTTTCGAGGTTGTTAGTGTCTTTTTCCTCTTTTTTTTTTTTTTAACTGCAGTTGCTGGATTTCTAGAAGTAATTCCAATCTGAATTTCCAGTGGATCTGAACATCTTATGCTGCCAGTTCATCTCTGTATCATGCCTAGCACAAAGCTGCACTAAGTGTTTCTTATCACTGTGCCCTGACTCTGCCTTAACCTCTTAAGTTGAAAAAGTGTTCTGTAAATATTTAAAAGCTGTTACAAAATTGCACTGTAAAATTTGGCAGGTGTAGTCAACTTTTTATGGAGCGATCTCATTGTGTTGTGTAAATAAAATCCTCTTAGTAAACACACTGTTGTTGGTATGTTGTGCTTTACAAACAGGAATCAGGGAATCCTGGAATGGTTTGGGTTGGAATGGACTTTAAAGCTCATCTAGTCCCACCCCAGCCATGGGCAGGGACACCTTCCACTATCCCAGGGTGCTCCAAGCCCCGTCCAGCCTGGCCTTGGACACTTCCAGGGATCCAGGGGCAGCCACAGCTTCTCTGGGCACCCTGTGCCAGGGCCTCCCCACCCTCCCAGGGAAGAATTCCTTCCCCATACCCCACCTAACCCTGCCTTCTGGCAGTGGGAAGCTATTCCCCCTGGTCCAGGTCCTGATGAAGAGTCCTTCTGCACTTTTCTTGTAGCCCCTCGAGGTAGTGGAAGATGCTGTGAGGTCTTCACACAAACCCCACCTTGTTCAAACTCTTAGTGCCCTTCCCTGAGCTTCATCAAGAGAAGCCTGGAAGTACATCCAAGGCTGAAGAGGGAAATCAAAGCCAGGCCTGCTCCAAAGCTGTTTTCTTCTGAAGCCAAGTAGGTAGAAGTGGAGAGCACTTTTCACAGCACTGACCAAACAGACTGGGGCTTGTTAGAGATGCTGCAGAGTTCGTGGGTCAAGGAGTGTTTGTGCTGCCTTTAGAACATCCCTGCAATGAGGTGCAGGGATGAAGTGAACTTTGAGGTCCTCTCAGCACAAATGGTGGGAACACTTCCCTGCCAAACCAGGCTCTGTCTGATGCCAGACTACTCCTAAGACTTTGGAATCACAACCCACACTTATTTTGTGAAGCACGGAAATGAAACCTTGTAGCTCTCTATCCCCTGCCTTCTTCTACTCCACATTTAAAACAATTTTTAAAGGAGCCAAACAAGTCACATATAATTTATACTTTAATACAGAAAAGAGACCATACATCTGGGGTTCATACACAGCACAGGGAGCACTTCAGTACATCTAGAGTAAGACAAAAGTTGACCTTGTACTTGAAGTAGGTGACCATGAGAGGAGGAAAAGCAAACACTTTTAAAATTTGATGCAGTGTTCCAACGGAACTCACTCTGCTAACAAAATTTAAAACCCAAAACAAGTAATTACTTGGGAAAGCCAGTAAACTACAGTGGGTGAGTGGTAAAAACTGCATGGAAATCACGGGAGCTGGATATCTCCATCCCATGCTGAAGGTCCAGGTGATTGCACAGGGAACCACAAGCTCCTACAGGCATTAACAGTCTGTAACTCCCAAGAGGGCCTGGTGCAGTTTAACAAACAATCCTTCCAGAGGCTGAGCTGAGCCTGGGCCCAGGGACACACTGGGTGGGATTTGGTTTGGCTGGACATGGCTTTAGCTGCCAGATCCCAAAAGGTGCCGTCGAGGTGCAATTCTCAGCACCTGATGTCTTGACACAGTCCTGAGGAGGAGCTCTGAACACCACCCACACTTCAGTCCTTAGAGCAGAATGTGTGGAACCTCCAATTCCAGCTCAGCTGGGCAATACCAATTCATTTAATTAAACCTGACTGCTGGGAAAATAAATACACACTGAAAAACATCATCACAGGGCCTGGGGGCCATCACTGCTGGGCACTCAGGGCCTAGGGACAAGTTCCACCACTGATGGGGTCACCAGTGCTTCCATTTGTCCTGAGGGAACAGCTCATCACCAAGGCAAGGAATGGGGTTGGTCTGGGCCCTGGTGGAGGTTCATGGTCCATGTGTCTTCCTTTCTCTACTACATAAACAGCAATTCATCTGGAGCAACAAGAGTGTCTGCACATCACCCCAGCTCTGTGCAGCACCAAAGGACACTTCTCTCTACTGACCCAATGACGCACAGGGAGGAGTTTGCAAAAGTGGTCAAGTGGAATTTGGGCATCTGAACCCCTGGGACTCTTAGGAGGTCCTGAAATCTTCCCACAGGCACTTCTTTTTAGAAGAAATCCATTTGCTGCACTTGGGAAAGAAGCTAACGGAAACACTGAGAGAATGGAACCTGTATCCATACTAATGGAAACTCAAATGTGCCTTGGCAGAGATTTGTTACTTGCAACTAAAAATTTCTGCTTGATCTCATTATGTTATTTGCACTGAAAACCACAAACACTTTAGCAGCCCAGCAGCAAACTTTACTGCTCAATCCACCATGCACTTGGCAGTCAGAAGGAGAACAATACAAATTTGCTTGATGTTGCAGCTCTGCCAAAAAAGGATTAAACTTTCTAGGGCCAGACTGATACCTACACCTCAATTTTGCCAAGTCTGATCAGGTAACTCAACACCCAAGCGATCCAGGTTTCAACACCACTCCCAGAGCA
This sequence comes from Edolisoma coerulescens, assembly GCA_013397115.1. Lineage (NCBI taxonomy): Eukaryota > Metazoa > Chordata > Aves > Passeriformes > Campephagidae > Edolisoma > Edolisoma coerulescens. Next base: position 261,165 of record VWZW01006482.1, on the reverse strand, counting down.
GCACTGACCTGACCAGCTTTGTGAGGAGCTCTGTCCCCCTCTTTCTTCTTGAATGGTTTCAGCCTTTCTTTGCACCAGCACCACGTTTAAAAACTCTGATTTGGGTACTCAGAGCCTTTACACAGCCACCAGAAGGGATGGCTTTGTGAAGCAGCCCCGTTCTGGGCGCCCTCAGCTCAGCTGGGGCAGTGCTGGACTCACTGTGTGCTCATCAGGGGTTAAGCCAGTTCCTACAGGGAACTCCCACAGGGAATTCCTACACTTAACTCCTACAGGGAACTCAGTGCTGCAGGAGCAGGACCAGGGAGGCTCCAATGCACCTGAGCTAAACCAGCCTGGAGTGTGCCTGTTCTTACAGTCACAGCTTTGTTGGCCCTGAACCCAAATTCCCAGAGCCTTACATAGGTCAGGATAATACACCCAGAGCAGCAAAGGAGAGTGGTTTCCAGGTATGTGCATTTTTCACTACTGAGGGCTGGTTTACTGTTGGTATTTCTTACCTGCCTGACAGCAGCAGCTCCTTGGAGAGTCTACAGCAATTCTGACTGACTAAGGTTGATGAGACCAAGGATTTTACTCAGGTAATAAACTGGAAGCTCCTCCACTGGCTTTATTTGTCTTAGCAGGGGGACGGAGAAGACAAAGTCTTCAGCATGCACAGTCACTTCTAGACAGCTTCTTACATCTATTTGGCTATTAACAGATTTACTTTGTTGGTAAAATATCAGCTACAGTCTCTTTTGGGTTTTCCTTCAGCATGATCGACTCATTTTACTGAACTTAACAGAAAACATCCCTAAAAACAGTGATTCCATCTCATGGAGAAGTATAGATGGGGGATTCCTGTGAACAGGCATATGCTTCCTATGGAACTGGTTCCTGCTTCCCTAGGGCAGCAGTACACCACACTGGATCCGAAGCCAGGTGGCAGTGCAAACAGATTCCTCCACGCTCAGGGTTTTGCTGTCACACTGTGCTACATTTCTGCTGGTTGATAAAGAATATCATCTGTCCTGCTTTGATGTTCACTCCTCTGTAACTGATCCTCACAAAAACAAAGCTGTGCCTAATGGTAAAGGAAAGCTTTGTCTTGACAGGCCCAGGATTTCCTCTCTCATGTCAAACAAGACGTTTCTACACATTTGTGCTCTTCTTTCAGAAGTTTAGATAAAACATTCAGCACCCACAATCCGGAATCCTTTGTAGTAGAAACAACAGATCATTTCTTTTTGTCTGAGGAGATGTTGCTTTTGATTGCACAATTAAGACTATGGAGTGTGGCTCTTTATTAACATGCTTGAAATATGACAACGTAGTAAGAGCATGAACGAGGATAAAGCACCTTGCAGGAGTCTGTGTCCCATCACCTGGGATGAAACTACGGCGAGAGGTTCCCACATCCAGCAGGATTCTCCACCCTGAGCCACACTAATCCGGTAGATCATTAACAACCATTTGGGAGAAGGGGGCATTCAGCCTGTCCAGTTCATCCACTTGTGGGGGGTGATGCATTATAACCTCGTGGTCCTCTGAAACATCATCCCCCACCGTGACCAGGTTTGTCAGGGATTTGCTCCGAACACACTGGAAATCAACGTGGCGGCTCTTGCCCTCCTCCTTCTCCCAGGACATCTGGATGAACGGCCGCTGCACGTAGTTGTAAATCACCTCCGAGCGGCCGCCGGGCCTCCTCTTCACCTTCTCTTTGCACGTGGGATACCCTGGAAACACAGACAGCCAGTCAGCTCCACTGCACCTCTCTGACTCACAAAGGGACAACAGGACTCCAGAACATCCAGGGAGGAGTGACTGTGGGGTCAGGGCAGGACACACACACAACTCAGTAGACAAATGCTCAGATTCCAGAAAAATGCTCAGATTCCACATTTAGCATTATTGGCTTGCAAAAGACTGTTCTCTTTCCCCCTGCAGAGGAGTCCTGGAAGGCTGGACATCCTTCAAGAAGGAAAACTTAAAGCTCCAGGAGCAGGTCATCCCCATGTGCCAAAAGATGAGCCAGTGAGGATAAGAAGGAAAAAGGGGCAGACAAATAAGGAGACTATGAGTATGTTGTGAGGTTATGTGAGGAGAAAATGAGAGGAGTCAAGGCTGAACATGANGGGTTTAGACTGGATATTAGGGAAAATTTATTCACAAGGGTTGTCCAGCCCTGGCACAGGCTGTCCAGGGCAGTGGTGGAGTCACCATCCCTGGAGGGATTTAAAAGAGGTGTGGATGTGGCACTTGGGGACGTGGTGGGCTTAGCAGTGCTGGGTTAATGGTTGGACTCAATGATCTCAGAAGGTTTTTCCAACCTAAATAATTCCATGATTCTCTGGCAAGAGGGTGCAGCACTGTGTGTAGTCAGACTACAGGTGCTGCACAGCACCAGCCATTCTGTGAGCAAACACAGCTACTATAAAAATAAGCGAGTCTCCCAGGACAGAGCCCAGCATTCTCTAAGCTCCCTAAGAGAATGCTTGGATCAGCAGGTGGAAGCATTTGACTCTTGTTTCCTGTTTACTCATTCCTAAGGAAACAAGTCTTTCTCGTACATGTTATGTACCTTTTACTTTCCTTTAACTTTTAAGCCTCCTGGCCAATTTCAGTGGAACACGGTTGAGGTAAAGGAAGAACATGCTGAGTTTTAGCTGGTTTCATAAAGATAAATGTAAAACACAGAGTAAACAAGGCGATGCCTGCAGTCCAGAGGAAACCAGGCTTTACTGACTGTGGAGTCACCTGGTTCTGCATCTCCCCTGCTGAAGCAGCACTTTACCTTCGATGCCAATGCGAATGTTCTTCAGGCCCCGTTCCTTTAACACAGCTTTTGCCACGTCCCGGTTCTCGATGTACTTGAAGAATCTGTACAGCTTGGAACTGTAAAGGACTTGAGAAACAAAAAGGGTGATTAGAATCTACAAAGAGGAACATTCTCCCTGTTTTTGACATGCCCTGCTGTGCCAAAAGCCAGGTGTGGTTTCCAAGAATTACTTCAGGTGTCTGTTTTCCTCACTGGGATTAATTGTACTTCCTTGTGGGAGGGCAGAGATGCACATCACAGTCTCGATAGACTGGGTGGTGATGGGAGTGTAAAGCAAAGAGTATTCCCTCACTAAGGAGCCAGGAAAAGGCTGAGGGGGAGGCAGAAACAGAAGGAAAAGTGCAGCGTGCTGGGATCAGTTCTAACTAGCCAGGTATCCTGCCTCCAGCAGCACCAGCTCATACAGAGCACACAAATCAGGGCTCCACATGCCAGTGTCTCCTCCTGGAGGAAGCCAGTTTGGGAATGTGCTCTTTCCTTATGGCTGGGTGTGTGTGGAACACAGTGCAGAGCCCTTACTTTGTGAATACTCCTCTCCCATGGGAGGTGGGTGATCCTCATCCCAGTCCACGGTGTCTTCATCCGTCAGCACGACGATGTGACACTCCCGCTCGCCCTTCCTCGCGCTGTCCACCATGATGGGCAGGATCAGCTCCTCCAGGTAGCTGTCGAACTGCTTGTGAGCCCCATCATTGGAGAGCTCGTGTAACAGAGCACCTGAGGAGACACAAAGCACAGGAGCTTTGCCACAGGATGAAAATATGTCTCAGCTCTGCACTTCCCAGATCCATCCGAGAGCACAGCCAGACTCCTTCTTCAGACAAAATGCTCAGCATATGTTCAGACACATCGACAGCCTCCAGATCCAGAACTGGCAAAATCAGAAGTGCAGACTGCATTTCAAATGGGATGCAAATTGCACTGCAGAACCATTCCACTCCCATTAAAAACCCACCGAGCTCCAATCAATACAGTGAAACAGTAACAGACTGAATAATTAATTCATTATGATACTTAACTTGAATTTCCAGCAACAACCTCTGCCCTTGAAAGTACATTTTGCTGCATTCTCTGTGATCACTCACCAGAGAACAGGGCAGGAAATTCCACCCACAGCCTGTGCTAAGATACCACACCCCCCATTTTGGTAAAGTGCCTTTCACAGACCTGCCTGTATTAGAAGTACCTCTTTTTGCCAGCATGCCTACCAAAAAGCTACTCCCAATCAAATCCCTTCATAACCAGGAATTCTACTACTTTCCAGATTTGGTATCCTTGGTTCCTGCTCTGCCCATCAGCCTTCAGCTTAAATTATTCATGATTCCTGGTACATTTTGGATAGGGGTTACAATCCTGCTTTTAGCCTTCATTGTGTTGGCAGTAACAGCAAGCTCTGCTCAGCCTCTGCTGCAAAAAGAGACTAAAATGTTTATAATTTGCTTTTGGAGCAAGGTGCCTGTGTTCTGAAGGATTCGGTCACTTCACTTTGGATTGAAGCAGCCAAAAGGAAGCTGTTTAAATGCAGCTTGAGCCCCAGTGAAATCCACGTGTTCATGCATAAACTAAAGCACAAGATTGAGAACTGCACTGAATCAGTATCAGAGTGCTCAATGCCCTGCAGATGATCTCGTAAGAGCTGATTTCTCTCCATACTTACTTAAATCTTGACATTTGATTGTGTTGAAATCAAAGTTTATGCAGAGGTAATCACATGTGTCTCGAAGGTCTGGGATGGAAATCCCATCAGGGCAGTTAATGATTCCAGTTTTGTAATAGTCCTGTGAATAAAAGGACAGTTTTTGGAGAGAAAAAATTAAGAATATCTCGGACTACGGTAATTTGTAATTAGTTCTTTGTTTTGTTTACTGATGGAGAGATACTGAAGCTATTTATAGCTCTGTGAACAGTAAAACAGCCCTGCTTGTCCGAGAAGCTACGTCTCTTTGCAGATCCTCTAGGGTCTGATAAATGATGAGCTCCAGTTAAAACTTTTCCATGGCACAGGGTTTCATAACAGCTCATATGCAACATGCATTTATACGCAACCACAAGGTCAGGATATAGCTCAGGAATTACAACAGCAGGACATAGAAAAGGTAAAAGGCAACATGAGCAAATGTAGACTTATACCAAAGCCTGCTGTATTTTTTCTTTAAAGATCACAATGCAAAACGTAAAAACAGAATGTCCCAGGGAGTGCAGCTGCCTGGAGATGGCTCAGCTGAGCACATGTGACAAACAGATTGTTTCTTTCTTTCCTCCCCATCTGCAGAGCTGCCCTTACCAGCACAGTGCGGAACACGGCGGAGCTGATCCCTTCTGCGATCTCGTACTCGCCCTTCTCGTTCGGCCTGGTGAAATTGTATTCCCTGCCTGGTCCAAACATTCTGGAGGGGTAAAGAACTATGTAAGTGCACAACAACATTGAAATGCATTTATTCCAGAGGCAAACAGGTGCTCTGGGGTTAAAAAAATCCTTCCCTGTGAGGGTGAGGAGGCCTTGGCAGAGGCTTCCCAGAGACGCTGTGGCTGCCCCAGCCCTGGAAGTGTCCAAGGCCAGGCTGGACAGGGCTTGGAGCAACCTGGGAGAGTGGAAGGTGTCCCTGCCCATGGCAGGGGGTGGAATGAACTGAGCTTTAAGGTCCCTTCCAACTGAGGCCATTCCATGATTCTGTGATGAAGCCCAGCAGTGACACACAGTAACTTAAGCCTCCACTGCAATCTCTTCCATAGTAAATAAGGACAAGAGGAGGCCCAGCCTCTGTTGCTATGGCTACTGCACTCCAAGGAACAAGCCAAAGGAACAGATCATTCAGTCCTGGGGCAGAAAATCCCCTGACAATAAAGCCCTTGCACTGACCTACACCAGATAACTCCACATGGCTTTTGATGCCTTGTTTTACACAATAACCCATGCAAGGGTCAGTGACCCGACAGAACCCTTTGGTCACTGAGGGGAGAAAGTGCTGGCAATACAGCACACGAGGATTTCTTGGTGCAGCAACAGGCTCCAACCTCTCAGCAGGAGCTGAGTAACTTCCCTTTAGGGAGAGGATCGAGAGGTGGCAGCAGGAGGGGATGGAGCATTATCATACTCCCCATTCAGGAGGAAGGTTATCAGCCGGGGACAGATGTACTGCATACAAGCAAACTCTTGGGGAGAAGGCAAAAGGAGACCACATTTGGCTAAAACTGTGCTTTTTTTGATGGAAGTGGACCAAAGGGAGACTTATCTAGAGAACTACCAACTCTCCATCTGCTCAGGTCTTCTGGGCCTCACTCACAGCCAAATTCTTACTCGGGTCACCGTGTGAACAGATGAGATCACAAAACAAACATGACATGTTTATTACATTTTAAAGAATTTTAGTCTGTCTTGAGGTACTTTGAAAGTAATGGCAGTGACCCACCTTCCCAGCATGGTGTCAGGGTGAGCAGTGAAGATTTGGGGATTCACTGCAAAGCGGGTGCCATCCACCACCAGGGTCACTTTCTCTGGAGCTACTGTCTGGGAACTGCTGCTTGAAGACAATGCACAGCATCCATGGCGTTCCTGGGTATTAAAATATTCCAACTGTCTCTTATTTCCATCTGGGATATGGCAGTTGTGAGGTTCTTCAGGAGCAGACAGCATGCTACTGATCTGGGGACTTACTGGGCAAGTGTTGTGTCGGCATTCAGAATCCAAACCTGAGGGACACAAACAAACATTGCAAGGGAAAGAGAGAATTTATTGAAAAACATCATTTCATAGTAACACTTCCTACTGAAATGAGAAAACTGAGTCATGCAATAATTAGGGGTGCCAACAGCCATAACTGTCAGGGTAATGTTATATGACATCAAACTACGCTGTTATTGAACTGAACCAGCAGCTGGATGTTTTGGTGAGCCATGGTGCTTAATGTTCCTTGTTAAAGCAAGATGGATTCAGGTGCCAAGGGCAGGAGCATAGGAATTAAACAAGGCCAGAAACAGACCCAGACTGCTGGCAGGACCCCCACAGGAAGCTGAGCAGCAGCACACACCGTACCACAGTGGTGTAAGGCAGCAGTGCCCAGTGCCAGTCTGTGGTGGGCACACAGGACTGTCCAGGTGCCTCCAGTGAATCTGTTCAGGGACACCCCCAGGGCATTCCCATGGGATGGTCTTGCCAAGATGCTGAACTCTGTGAACTTCTGTCCTTTAGAGCAGCCTGGCACAGGCAGGGCACATACTCCCCAGTGCAAGCTGCCTTGTGATACTGGAACGTTTTCCACAACACAACACCCGTCAAAGCCCAAAAAATAATCTCCCTTAAAGATTACAAGGCTGAGGACATTATCCTTACCCTCAGTCCTGGGAACTGCAGGGCTGTGACCTCCTACCACAGAACTTTCTTCTGACTCATGGGCTGCTACAGTTCTGTTTTCCACAGGACAACTGGACTCCAGATTTCTCAACCAGTCTGTGCCCCCAGCACAGTTTCCATTCATGCTGGGCCTCCGTGCTGAGAGGAGTTGGTGGCGTTTCCTAAGAGAAGAGCTGGAAAGAGAATCCGGGTTATTAGTTTTGGAAGAAACTCCCAAGCAATGAGGTTCAGATCCCTGTATCTGGTACCACAAGTGAGGTCCCTCAGGCTCAAAAGGCATTTCTTCAGGTATTTAACTGTGTTTCAGAGGCTTATGGTGCTAGTTATGCCCCTACCCTCACCTAGGAAGAGGGGAAAAAAGGGTTTTTAAGTAATCAGGGGTCTATTAAATCTATTTAATCTATAGATCTTTACTGTTTTAAAGCCAAGTCTAAAGCCCTGATGCCTTAAGATCACATGTGTGTTCCTACAAATACCTTCCTGGCAACTCCTCCAGACCTCTAGAGCCCTTTAAAAATGTTTATATTTTTGACTCCCAGCCCTGGCAAAATGAGCTCTATAACATGGTTACAGCCTGAAATACAACATTTTCCCAGTTAACACCTCAGGCATTGCCTCTTAACCACTGAGGTTTGACCAGGAGGTTCCTTGTTCCCAGTCATTGCTTGGTTTTGGTTCTTTTTTCTTGATTTATCCCGTGCTGCCACACAGTGCTCCCCCCAGTATTTAACCCAGGACAGTCCCACAACAAACACTGGTACGGTGCAGAACAGCCATGGCTGGAGCAGCCCCACACACGATGCTTTAACCAACGCTACTCCAATCTGGAATGCTCTCCCAGCATATGCAGAGACACAGCTCCCATTTTTTCCAAGTGAAATTCTTCCTCCTTGTTTCTATCTTTAAGATGCACTTCACTCCTTTGGAGCTCCTAATAGCTCAGATCTCTTTGCTGTCTCCTTTCCCTCATTCTCTCCAGCATTTGTTTTGCCCTGGACAAGAACCAGCTCTCCTTTCTTGGCATCAAGTGTTTTCCTCTCACTCTCTCAAACATAAAACACCAATTTCCTCATTAATAAATTTTTCCAATTTCCCCCCTGCAGAACAATTGTCCTGTGTCTTTCCCTTGGCTGAATGAAGACTGCAGGGCCTGCGGGTGCCATCTCTGATGCCTGGCAGAACACTGCCACAGCAAAGACAAAGCAGATAAAACACAGCACCAATAAAACAGCAAAATGCCAAGTCAGAGTTGCTGAGTTTTCTGGCCAGCACCTGCTGAGGGTGAAGGCCTTAATGAGCAGTTCAGTGGTGGGTTTCAAGCCCATCATTACTGGTAGTCTAAATTAAGAATTTTATTCCTAACGAGAATTTAAAAAAGGAATAACAGTTCATTCCTTTTGTTCTGTAAACCCAATTCTAAGTTGCCAGCATTATTATATCTGTGTATTTTTAGAAAATCTGCTGCTTACACATCATGTGATGGTCATCCAGAGGAAGATTTTTGGCAACAACAAAACCATTTCTTTTTTTAAAGGCTCTGGCTGGCAGGACCAGTGACACAAGGAGCCCCCAAGGGTCATCTCAGACCCAGCAACCTGAACAGCACCCAGAGCATTGTCTCCCCCTCTGCTCTCACCAAAATACCCAGTGTGGGAAGACTCCCTCTCCCCACACCTTCCAGGCTGCTTTCATGTCCTGGCTGCCTGGAGAAGCCCCTCAGCAGTCCCACCAGAAACCCAACAGTCCCTGGGAATGCTGCCCTGCACCTGGGAACAGACTCACGGAATACCTGGAGCTGGAGAACATCAGTATGAGAGTCGGCCTCCCTGCTGCTCACAGGACCACCTGCAACTAAACCGTGTGAGCAAGCATCCTCCAGGGAGAATCGTGGAATACCCTGAGCTGGAAGGGACCCACAGGGATCATTGACTCCAGCTCCTGGCCCTGCACAGACAGCCCAACAATCCCACCCTGTCCAGGAGCTCTGGCAGCCTTGGGGCCATGCCCATTCCCTGACGAGCCTGTTCAGTGCCCCAGCAACCTCTGGGGGAAGAACCTTAAGGAGAACATCTTAAGTGGGATGGGCCTGGTCACACATGAACAAATCTTTTACCTGAGCAAAGGTAACACGAACTCCCTGTGAACAACCTGAGGAATTCTCTGCCCTCTTCTCTCGTGTGTCAGAGCAGCAAAGGGGTGGTAGAAAGTCCAGCAGTGCTGGGCAGTGGGACACAGGGGTGTGGAGGTAAATCTAAATATGAAAACCCACATACTCTAAAACACCCTGGAGGGAAAAAAAGCCCCCCAAAAAGCCTTTAATCAATTCCAGAATTGACAATATCCAGTGGAACAAAATGTCAACTATTCCCCTGTTTCACAGCACTGTAATTATTGTGAGGAAATAGAACTTTTCAAGACTGCAAATGTTAAAATATTTCTACGACTAATACTGTGATTTCAAACACATTCACTGAATTATTACACTGTATGTTTTGACCCTGAGATTAGGTCAGTTGGCTGGAGCATGATGCTGATAACACCAAAGCTGTGCACTCAATCCCTGTATGGGCCATTCTCTGAAGAGTTGAATTTAATGATCCTTGTGGCTCCCTTTCAACTCAGAACATCCTGCAATCTGTGATCTGAACCAAAATGCTTTAAAATTTGGTAACTGCACTGAAAGCCAAAACCTGTTTTTTAAAATGCATTTTGATTTACTTAGCAAGAAGTATTTAGAGATGGGGAAAAGAATACCCTTGTCAAGCAGATACATAACCATAACCCTAACCCTAAGGGAAAGCCCTTAAGGGGAGTCTTCTGGAGACTGGCCAGCTGCCAGGAGGAAGCCCAGACTGCTCTGGGTTGGAGGGACCTTAAAGCATCTCAAGGGACACCTGCCCCTAGCCCAGGTTGCTCAGAGGAGCAGACACCACACTGGGTTGTTGCTCAGGAACTCTTTTCCCCCTGCCTTACCTTTCCTATATTGAAACAATATCCCTGCTAAAACTGATGCTACCACTCTCACCAGGGAACAGAATTTGCTCTGTGAGCTGACAAGAACTCCATTACGAAAACAAGATAAGCATAAAATTTACTTCTTGGGCCTCTTTCTTCCAGGAGTGCTCAATTGCTGCAGCTCTGCCAACAACCTCCCCTTGCGGTGCCTGAACAATCTCTTGATTATTTAATGCATTACTCAGCAGAGAGGAGAAATTAGGCAGGAAATCAGATCAATAAGCAGAGTATATGAAGGCAAAGAGCAGCTTTATCCAGGGACACTTAGACTCCATAACTTCCCCAGAGCTCTGCTTTACAAGCCCCATTTAAGTGATGTCAAATAGCACGAAATTCTGTTGGTGACAGACTGAATTTCACAACAAGCAAACTGGGTTGGGTGAATGTTGAAATCTTTGTTCATCACCTCAAGCTCTGAATTAAATGCAGAGACCCTACACACCCCTCAGCAGAGCCCTTAACTACAGCAGCTCAGAAATTATTTACAGAACTATCACTGGTTACACAAGAACTACAACACACAAATTCTCCCTCGTAATTTCCCCCGTTTTGCTGCTTAATCTGCTAAGCAGGATTGTTAGGGAAAAAAATGCCCCAGCTGGCTGTCACCTTCCTCCTTTTCTGTTACACTAAGTTAAGCACCAGCAAAACATGCTAAAACCAGCTGCTCTTTGCAATGTGGTGGCTCTCCCCAAGCATAAGATCTGACTTTCCTCTTTCCTGGAAGTGGAACATCCAGTCCTGCTCATCATCTGAGCCGGCTCAGGCTGATGGCATTTCCCTGTCTCCTGGCCCCTCTTGGCCTGCCAAAATCCTGCACGTCGTGTGTCAGCAGAATTGAGGGAGATGGGAGAAGATCTTTTGGCACATCTGGCTGGTACAATAAATCCCCGAACTGGTCGTTTAATGTGACAAATATATTGCAAACACACCCAGAACCCAGTGGGGAAACAAGTACATAAAGACTTCAAGGCCAAACTCCTGCCTGACCAGCTTACAAATGTCCTGGTTTCCTTTCATGCCCAGGATCAAGGCGAACTACCCGTGGTGAGAATGAATGCCTATAAGTAATAATTAGGACTATTCATCTTCAAAGCTTTTTACAAATATTAACTGCTCATTGCTCCTAAGAGCCCTGGGAAGCACTGCAGGGAAGTGTTTTATGAGAGAAAACAGGGACACAGAGGAGGAGACCTAATCCTCAGGATCAGAGCAGCAGGTCCACTGCCTACTCAGGTGTTACTCTGACTTGTAGCATGTTCACTGCTCAGCTCCCTGGCCGTGCACCAGCAATTCCCCTCTGCTAGCAGGACAAATACTCCCAGGTTACCACCGTCCTTAACGGGCTCCTTCCATGCACGTTTCCACCCTCCGGGAAGTGTAAATTGGCTGGTACCACAGAATGGCTCATGAGCAGTGAACAGGCATTCTGATGTCTTTCCTCACTTCTCTGTGACTTGTTTGTGTGCTCGGATCCTGAAGGGTCAGGTAAGGACCAGTCCACAGAGCAGCTGAAGCCTCACAGCTGGATTGTGGCCACTGGGCACTCAGGAGCAGCAAAAGCCCCATGTCACATTCAGCACTAAAGATCAGAGAAAGAGCTCCTCCAGCCAGAGAAAGGCTGGGATTTTCATTGTTTTGAAAGGAGTCAGTGTCAGAATCAAAAATCAAAATTCCATCTGGCTCTGGCCGCTGGTTTTGCCATACTTGGAGCATGTGGGCCCCTCCTTCCTCTGGAACACAACGGTGTCAAGAATGAGCTGTGCAACTGCACAAACATCTCTGTTCTCCAGACCCTGTGCTGGTGGTCCCAGCGAAATCATCTCTTTTGAACTTGTCTAGAGTCTTGTCTTTTGTTGAGAGAAAAACATGGAAGTCGTATTTAAACTGTTTTTAATCACAAAGTGGAAACACTTCTATTTAGCAATGAATCTTTGGGAAACAATTCATGCTGCAAATGCTTTGCAGAGATAAAAAGGCTGATCCTTGTTCTTTGCAATTTGTAAGAAGGAAGTGTTCTGGAATGTAAAGAGGCTGGGATGATCTTCAGCACGTTATCCTTCCCCACCCTAAGGAATCTGAGGCACATCCAAAGCCACTTCCCAATGTATACAGTTCTCACCCCACTAGTGGAAGAGCTGAATGGCTTCACTTGCACAGACCACCATAAACAAGGTGATGTGTGCCACAAAAAACTCAAATACTGCAACATGGCCAGCAGAGAAAACCCGTTTAGATGCAGCATATTTATTAAGCAAAAGAAAACAAAAGCATCAGTACAAACGTGCTGACGTTTCTACTTTTTATTTATTGTATTATGTAAATACAATATTTTATTATATTTATAAAGAATATACTCCTCATCCTTGGAATTTTTTTTTAACGAGCCATTATAGAGTATTTTAGGTATGAAGAACTTCACAGAAACTTCAAAGAAAAATCATGAAAAGCCTAGCTGCCAAATCCATTGAGGAGAAAACCTCTTTCTAGAAGACCTGACAGCTTATACAGGGTCTCACTGTCATCTGGCAAGGCAAGAGAGAAGGTGTAAGAGAGTAAAAATAGTAGAAATGAGTGGCTTTACCATTTGGTTTGCAAACGGTGAGGAAGGACAGCAGTGAGTGAATCAGCTGGTGAACAATCCTCCCCTCTTCCTAAACCACAGCCTAACCATCACGACTGAAATAAAACTCCAAACAACTCATTTTTAAGGTGACAACACTCCTTTAAGTCCACAAAAACATTCCCATGTACAATTATTCTCAGAAATATGAGCAAGCAGGAAACACGCGCACGCAGGGTGTGCCTGACCTAATTCCACAGTCCTACACTTAGAACAAGATGGATTTCTAATGGAACTGCACGTCCTTCCACAATGGCTAAAGCCTGGCTTTAATTTCTGTCCTGGTTTAACCCCAGATGGCAACTGAGCCCCAAACAGCCACGTGCTCACTGCTCCCTGGTGGGATGGGGACAGAGCTGGAAGAGTAACTTGTGGGTTGAGATCCAGACATTTTAACAGGCAAAGGGAAAGAGAAGGTTGTGTAGAAACCTCACAGCACCTTCCAGGATCTGAAGGGGCTCCAAGGAATGAGGGACTGCTCATAAGGAACTGGAGTGACAGGACAAAGGGGAATGGCTTCCTGACCCAGAGGGCAGGATTAGATGGGATATTGGGAAGGAATTCTTCCCTGTGAGGGTGGGGAGGCCCTGGCACAGGGTGCCCAGAGCAGCTGTGGCTGCTCCTGGATCCCTGGCAGTGTCCAAGGCCAGGCTGGACAGGGCTTGGAGCAGCCTGGGATGGTGGAAGGGGTCCCTGCCCATGGCAGGGGGGGGAACAAGATGAACTTTAAGGTTCCTTCAAACCCAAGCCAGTCTGGCATTCTATGACTCTATAAAAGCTGTGCATGCAAGTAAAGCAAAAAAGGAATTTATTCCTCACTTTCCATGGACAGGAAGGTGTTCAGCCATGCCCAGGAAAGCAGGGCTCCATCACTTGGGAAGAAAAACACCATCACTCCCAACATCCTCTCCACTTCCTTCTTCCCCTAGCTCTATGCAATGAGCATGATGCCATAGGTGTGGAATATCCATCCCTGGCTCACCTGGCCTGGCTGTGTCCCCCCAGCTCCTGTGCACCCCCAGCCCACTGGTGGTGGGGAGCAAAAAAGGCCTTGGCTCTGTGTGAGCCCCACTCAGCAATAACTAAAACACCCCTGTGTTATCAACCTCTTTTTCCAGCAAAAATCCAAACCACAACCCCCCATGAGCTGCTAGGAAGAAAATTAACTCTATATCAGCCAAAACCAGCATGAATTCTTAAAAGAGCTCTTTAAAATATGCCAAAAGTTTCTCTAAACATAAAAGCAGAGAAACAAATTAGCAATGATTGATTTCCTACTCTGGAGAGAAAAAGGGCAATCTCATGGGTTTAAGATAAATAAGGAGAAGTGTTTCTTGTACATAAGGATTAGGGGAATCACTGTAAGGTATAAACCACAGCAGGGAATGCAGCACCGAGATAACAGATCTCCCCTGGGCTGGGTAACATTGGTTAAATAAAAAAGCAGCCATCACACTTGATATGAAAAATTATAGTATTGGTAAGTAGGTAGCAATCCAACTTCTAATTTTCATAATAACTATTTGCTTCTGATCATCAGATGAAGACTTTCCCAGAGAGAGAGAAAAAGAGAAAAAACAAACCATTCTGCCTGTCAGCTCAGCTCAGCTGCAATAAAAATTTGCCAGTTGCAGGGAGGCATTCCAGAGGGCTGTGCAGAGTGACAGGAACTCATCCCACAGAAAGTGAAATGTTCTCCTCTGTTAAAAATTCAGACCAGACCTGACGGCTCATTCGGTACCTATGAAGGACCTTAAAGCCCACCCAGTCCCACCCCCTACCATGGGCAGGGACCTTCCACTGTCCCAGGTTGATCCAAGGCCCATCCAACCTGGCCTTGGACACTTTGAGGGATGGGGCAGCCACACCTTCTCTGGGAACCTGTGCCAGGGCCTCCCCATCCTCCCAGGGAAGAATTCCTTCCCAATATCCCATCTAACCCTGCCCTCTGGTAGTGGGAAGCCATTCCCCTTGACCTGTCACTCCAGGCTCTTGTCCAAAGCCCCTCTCCAGCTCTCTTGGGGTCCCCTTTAGGCTCTGGAAGGGGCTGTGAAGTCTCCCTGGAGCCTTCTCCTGTCCAGGTTGGACATCCCCAACTCTTCCAGCCTGGCTCCACAGGTCTCTCACAACCAGGGGAATCAGCATTTCCAGGCTGAGCCCCAGGCACTGCCCTGTGCACCTGAACCAATGGAGATGCTCAGGGCAAGGTGAGACTTGGCAGGTCTGGGGTTGCCGCTCCCTGGCACCTGTGGACACACCTGGAACACTGGAGAACAACAGGGAAGTGCATTCACCTGGACTGCACCAGAGAGAAAAACATCCAACTGCAGCCTTTACGTGCTTTTCACAAACCTCCTACTCATCCTCATTTCATTTTCCCACCACAAACACAAGCAGACAATAAAAGCTGATTTATAGGTTGAACCAGCACAGGCACATGACAAAAAGCTTTTCCCTTGTTATGAAATAACACTATCAATATACAGAGGATTCATTTTCCATCTGGCTTCATATGATAGATGGAAAATAATGTCCAGCAGGCCTGACGCAATGCAGGACAGCCTGAAAATGTTGGCAAGAGACAGCAAGGAGGCTGATGAAATGCTTGATTGTTTCTCCCATTCTGTGCATAGTGCTGCACTGTTAGCAAAGTTTACTGACTTAGTCATTTACTCGAGGCTCAACAAAAATCCACTGTTTCTACAAATGCAATTCAAAACTCCAGTTGGCAATATGAGTTTAAGGGTTTAACACTGCACTTGCACACCTTGATTTAAGACCCAGGGGTCACCAGGTCCTTCTGTCACCACCAGAACTGACCCCTCACCAGTGCCCCACACTCACGGCATCTTTTCTTTTGCCAATTTACAATCACCAAGACTGATACCTGCAGAAAAATGGAGATTTATCAACTGGATGTAACCTATTACAGACTTTCCTGAAATAGGAAGGTCACACTGTGGCAGACTCATCAACGGGACAGATGAAGCACGTCCAGCAATGTCCCACCAAGCGAACAAAATTCCTCACCAAGGCAACAAGTTACTGCTTTTTTATTTCCCTCCCTCTGAGGCCCAGGGCATTCCTGTTAAAGAGCAAACTCAAGCTAACTATAAAGGGTATTTCCTCACAATACTGGAATAAAGACAGTCATCTGAAAAATTATATTTGATCCTCATAAAGAGCTTCTTACCACTATGGCAATGGCAGCTTTGCCAGTGCTATCTGATTAAGTTCAGCAATTTAAATAAAGCTGGCTATGCCCATACAGAATACACACCTCCTTCCTTGGCAGAAGGTCAGAGTGGGCAGATCTGATCAGGGAAAAGGGAAAAAAAACTCTGGCAAAAGATGAGCTGTTGCAAATAGAAGCAAGATATTTTTCTCTAGAGACAGGAAAAACAAATGTTCCTTGCTAAAACAGACGATACTGAGCTAAATAAAGTTTTAAGGCAGGTGACACCTGTGAGTTACACTTTCTCTTCACCGGTGTTAAATTAAGCTACAAACACTTAGGTGAAAGCCTACAACAGGGGTAAGTGCTGCAGACAACAGAGCCTGGCTGTGTTCTCTGTTCTACCATTTTCTGCAAAAGTACTTATAAAGCTTTCAGAAAATCCCACACACTTCAGCAAAGTATAAAAGCAAGAGCTGCCTTATCCCTTCGGATTTAAAAAAGCTTTTATTTCTCAACTTTGTTCTTAGGCATTTAAATCAAACTTGGTTCCAAATTCCCATTATTTCAATTCCTGCATTTATATGGTGAGAACTCCAGTTTTTCAATTATAAATGCAGAAAACAGCATAGGGACAAGAGTATTTCTGAGGGAATTCTACCACGGAATCTGATCCACCTGCAACCACCAGAACTTCTGAGCAGAACTGATCACCCACATTTCCTGGTGTACCTCTGGAGCAAACCCTCTGCCAAGCACCCCTCACTTACTGCCGGCTCATCCGTGCTCAGTGCTCCCTGCACCACGATCCCGAAAATCCTCCTGGAGCAGAGGGAAGCACCAAAGCACTGCAAAGCTTCGGGTTTAAACTCTTTGAGCAGCAATGGTCACTCCCCCAAAGCCCGGGCGGCTGATTCATGTAAATATTTCAGGTTAAAAGTCCCTCCAGCTGATTCATGGAAAGTTGGAATATGATCTGTGCAGTAACAGCTTCAAGTCTCCTCTTTTCAGTAACAGCCTCCCGAATCGCCCTCTCTCCAGATTCCTTATTAAGGCAGTTTTTGCAGGAATTGTGCAATAGAAAAGGCTCGGTTTTATTAAACCCCTGCTGCCACACATTCCTCAGACAGGCAGAGGAAGTAGCCATCAGAATTTTTGGTTATGTACATAAATATGTGAACATGGATTCCCAAGCCCAGGAGTCCTAGGACTTGGGCCCAAACAAATTTACAGTAACTGAGGATAAAATGAGTTATTGTGACGCAGCAATGCATTGCTAAAGAGCCCCAATAAGAACCATCACTTTCCCTCAGTGCTCAGGTGCCATGGCCAAGGCATTACATATTTATGGCACCTGGAAATGTTACCCTTTGTCAGCTCAAATATTAAATCAATTGATTCTATTTCTTACTGCTTTCCCCTAAGATACAGCCGGATTGCTCAGAGACTGCTCCAAACACGTTTTCACAAAACAGCAGAATTAAATATATCACATATCATCAATAATATATAATTTTTAATGCAAATAGAGTCTAAACAAGCAGGAAACTATTTTCTTCCTGACTCATGCCAGTGATAAAGCACATGTGTCCTGACAAGTCTGAAAGCCTGAATGAAAGATGCCTTTAGAGGGCTCTTAATTAAAAACAAACCAAGCAATACAACACACACACAAAAAATCCAAGTTGTCACTAATTTACTAACTTTTGTATGCAAAAACTTGTTACTACTTTTGGTTTGGGGGCAAGATTTTATTTTTTCAATGCCCAATTATTTCATCTGTCTAGATACAGGTACAATGAAGTTCCTGTGGCCTGGTAAAGAGGCTGGGGAAATGCAAACATCAAGAACCTCTAATCACCAAGAGGTGTTGTCCCACACCAGGTGAGGCTGGTGGCCATCATCAGGACAAAGAATAGATTTATATTTTTTGTATATTATATTTTATATTATTTTTATAATTTATACCATTTGTATATGTATAATTTATAAATTAGCTTTTATAGTTACCTTATTTGTTTTTAGCACAGCAACTATCCACTGTGGATCTCTTGAGATGAGTATTGGTGCATTATCAGTGTGTTTTGAAATACACAAGTTTTAATTAATTTAATTAAAAATTAAAAATTCAGCAGAGACAATACCCAGCTTCAACCAAAACTCCTCTCCTCATTTACAGAGCTTTTAGTTTGCTACAAAAAGTTATTTGACGTTTCACCCACGGCAAAAAGCACCTACTTGTTCTGACTCTTATTTTAGAAAGGCTGCGAGCAGCTCAAAACTCCACCTTCCTTCTCTGGAAGGGATCCCAACAAGTAACAGCTCACTCACTCCCAGCTCATCTGCTACAGCTCTGCCCTACAACTGCCATTCATTTCTAACCAATTACACGGCAGCAGCTCGGAAAACTAACAATAGGTGGCACATTTTTGAACACTGAATGCGGTTACAGGAGCTTTCAAAATGATAACAATGAAAAAACTCAAACCAAACCCAAGGAACAAACCCAGGGAGGCCGCGATGGAATGCAATTAAATTTGCAAGGAAATATTGCCAGGTTGAGAAGGAGGCTCGGACTGCAGGTCCAGCAGCAGTTTGTGTCCAGTGTGCAAGGGCAGAAGCAGGCTTGGCAAAACTCAGGTGTCCTCACCCAGCACTGGGGATGTCTCCCAAAGTCTGGGCTGGTTCAGGCTGGCATGGGGTCCCTGCCAGGGGCACTATCTGCCATCCCCACGGGGCACTGCCCTATCTCACCACAACAGCTGCTGGAAGCCTGCTCAGATAAAGGCACAGCTGAATTTTCCTGTGCAAGGGCAGAGATGCTCCTTAGGCGCTGAGGCACAAAGGGAACATTATCAGCGCTGTCCTTAGAAACAACAGAGTTCTCCGAATCAGACACATGCTTTAATTCTCATTAAGATACAGACAATAAGAAAAAGCAAAACAAACATAAGGCTCCTTTCACAGCGCAGCTGCATTAGTAACTGCAAGTAATACTGAGTAATCCGAAACCAAAATAAACACAGGAGTTTTATTTAGCACAATTACAGCTCTTTGGAAAACACCTCCTGATTTATTTTGAGGGAGGCAAGAGCAGGGGCTACAATTTCATCTAGGTGAGGGCAACCATTAGCACTGGCAATTCATGTCAGCAGAGAACCTGACACCTTATTTTCAAGAACTGAAAAACAGTTCGTGATTTCAAACCACCCAAGGTTTACAAGGGGACACTGGCAAGACACCTCTTGCTTTGTTTACATGCCTGGATAAATATTTTACATGTCAAGCATAGTTATAACACTTTCTAAGAATATTTCATTACATTCTTTCTTCTATGACTAATAATTCTTCCACAAAAATATTTGGCTAGTGCTGTGTTACAGCAAAATTAGCCAGGAACTGGAGCCATATTTTGTGGGAGTAGAAAAGGGAAAACACCACAAAAAAAAAAAATACAAAATTGAAAAAGCAGAAAAGATGCCTATTTCAACACACATAACGAGGTGTTTGTGCTGAGGAAAGGTGCCCATTTGGGCCCTGGATAAGGTCACTCTTGAAAGGGTAAGTTCTAAAATTGAAGTGTATTCCAGAACAGATCTCTCCAGCTTGTTTTTACCTTGACAAGCAAGAACTCAACAATATTCTAGCTAAAACTGTAGCTGGTTTCATGTCTATCTCAAAGTTAACATGCAAAAGAAATGCCAGGACTTAAAAAAAAATATTTATTTCAAGGAAATGGTCTTCAAAGCCTGTCCTTGTGAGGAATATTCACTCTCCTTCTGAATAATCCAAGAGAGTCTCAAATAAATTAGCATATTCCAGCAGTAGAGCTTATGCATTATTTTAATAAATCCTTCACAAGAAGATAAGTTTTCCTGCAGAGTCTGCTAATTAAAGGGTCTATAAATATCCAAAAGGCAGCTCCCTCTGACCTGAGGATTTCAACTCAGTCGTGACCAGACGTGACATTTTAGAGCTCTTAATGTGGATTGCATGAAATGAGGTGGCTTTTGTCAGTCTGGCTGAAGACACAAGACATCACCTCTTGCTGCTAAACCTGGAGCACGTCTCCCATGAGCACAAGTCCCAGCAGGGGAATGTTTCCTCCAGCCCCACGTGCCAGGCACGGCCTGGGCAGCACGAGGGGCTGGAATGCTCCTTGTCAGGGCTCCAGCTGCTCCAGGGAGAAGTAAAGCCTTTAAGGCTCCTGGCTCTCAATCTGGTTCACAGGAGGTTTTGTTTTGAGTTGTTATTTTTACTTCAGCTGTGACAGACTTCTAATTAAAGATAGCACTAAGTGTCTGTGGCACACAGGGTGAGAGGCTGGAGAACACTCTATTTTCTGCATTAAGAATTGTTTCATCTCTCAGAAATGCAATAATTCCACTCTCCAAGTGGTGAAGTGGCATTTCCCATAGCTGTTCATAACACCTTTAAAATGCTCTATGGACTGACTTAACAGCACAAAGTGAAGACACATAGAGGTGCCACAGCCATGGCATATTAACCAATTTTCTGAAAACAATTGATTTTCGAAACCAGCTTTTAAAAGGAGAGGCCCATATCTTGGCAAAGAACATCTTGTAATAGGGACATCTGACAGACAGAACACCATTTAAATATAGCACAGCCCTAATGCACAAAACTCTCCACAGCTTTATAATTACCAATAAACAAACCCAGTTTCCCCCTTGCTCGGCCAGCACAAGGTAACAGAAATCATTAGACTGGTTTCACTGCAGTATCTTGTGCAGCGCATTCCCAGCTGACCTTCTCTAACCCAGCTGTTTATCACTCTCCTCGGGCCTGACAGCAAAACTGCACGTCAACACAGCTCCCTGTATCAAACACATCATTTTGGTCCTTCTGAGAGCCACCTTGTTCAGCCCTGCGAGGGGACTTCCATCCCCAGAACATGGGGAGCAGTGACAGAGCTGTCACAGCACCCTCCCCACCCCACCCAGCACGTCTGACCACGGCCTCACCACGAGCCTGAGGTGGGAACAGGGGTAGACAGGCTCCAGCTCCATTACTGGATGGGAAACAGGAGAGGATGCTGGGAATGAGAAAGCTCCTCTCCCACGTGCCCAAGAAATGCTCATGATCAATATTGTTCTCCATTAGTGCAGCATCCAAATCGATGGTTTTGAGTGCACTCAAAGGGGGGTCTGAAATCGCTGTGCAGCACAGCTGAGCCCAGGGATCAGCAGCATTCAGAGTAAAAGCTAAAACCTGCCTAGTCCCAAGTGACTCAAACATTAGCTAATTTACACACGCTTAGGATGGATCTCAGCAAAGCCTGGGTATGGGCAAAACCTTGTGGTCTTTAGGTGCTTTACATTAAAGCTGAACCACTTCTCAAATATACCTGAATCATCTGATTTGCACATGACTGAATAATCTTATTAATTTTCATATCAGTAACTTGGTCAGTCTGAAAGGAAAAGGAAAAATAAGATCCTACAGAGAAAAAGGCCATGTTGTGCTCATATATATGAGAGAAACTCCATGGATTTAAGAAATCAAATTTTAACAGCAAATCAAAACCTGAAATTTTAATAACGTCTATTTCTTTTCTATTCCTTAGTTGGACTCCTTTCCCAACACAGGCAGTAAAGTCTTTTTTCCAAAACCCTTATCAGTTTAAAGGCCTTTGCTATGCACACATCCATCTCCTGAGGCTGTATCAGCCCCTGACACCTGACCAAGGGCTTCTCAACAAGCATTAGACTACAGGGAAGTCTGCAAGTGCCCGCCGGAACATTTCTGTCAATGGATTAGGGAACTCATTCATAACCACCAACTGCCACAGCAGATAACATTCCAGGCAGACGGAAGCTTTTCTGTGGGTAGAGATTATGTAACACCATGATTTTTAATCCACTCATCCAGAGGAAGAAGAAATGGGCTCACTTTCACAGAGGTTAAAGCTTCCTTATTCTGTTTTTCTCCGTGGTTTGTTCCAGTTATGTTGAACTAGCAGATGATACTGAGCACATGAACTGAGGGATTTGGAAAATCCACCCTGCTCATCTCCAGTCCATCAGAAACTCTGCTGCTGCTGCCATCAGTTTCTCTCCTCCTGCCTTTTCCCTGCTCACATCTTTTGTGGACCTCTCACTTTAATTTATCCAAGTTACCAGAATAACCTGAGAACTGCAGTAATTCAGTTATAAAACAGGCACCACTTAGAGAAAAATAATGTGAATGATTATTAAACTGCACAAATCGCTCAAACTGGGGCAGATGCTTAATCCTGGCAGTTTACAGCACATCCAATGGCATCATGTGGACTCACAGATTCATTTCAGGAAACATGACCAGCTGCTGTACCAGCACAGTGAGCCACAGGGCTGGGCTACAAGGGACTCAGATATGCTTTCTAGACCAGGAATAACATTTACTGAAAACCCCTCTTTTATCAAACGTGGCCTTGTTATTTACATCTGCCTCATGTGTTTTGCAAAGCTATGTTGCCAAAACTTTGCATCCAAGCCATGTGGCAGCAGCAATCATGAACGGTTACACACCACTTCTCACTGCTGTCACAAGGTTCAGTTCCCCTGTTTTTATGGCTGCCAAGCTCTGCTTCCTTCTGAAAACTTCCTGATTCAATGGACTAAACTCTGACACCCAAAACAGGTCAGGGACGTAGCACTGTTTTATGGTAGCTGGTTGGGAACTGCATTCATTTCCCAGTTCTTGGAACACACGCTGTTGCCACTGAAAGCATGACTGACTAATAAACTCTAATCTAGACTATTTGTCCACAAATTGCAGAAGCAGACCTGACACAGAGCTGCCATCTCATCTATCTATCTATCTATCTTTAGTCCATTTCCATCACCCCTTTTTTATTGCTTCTTTTGGCTATTTCTCTATTGAATCTCAGGCAGCTTTTTATTCTCGCAGTAAATAGCTGAGTAATTCTCGAGTCACTCTGACAGTGGGATACACATGACTCGTTACATTTTATAGTTCACAAGGGTATTTCTATATTTGTGTGTTCAGTAGCAAAACCAAAGCAATGACTGAACATTCCTGCTCCCAGGAGCAATCCATGGATTAACACCATTTTTAATAGCTGCACATAACACATTTGAGGTTGTTCTGAGGGCAAGAAGAAAAAAACAATTTTAAATTGCAGAAGAAATTACTGAATGTTGAGCTTCAGCAACTACAGCCCATGTTCAATGCTGCTTCCAAGACTAACAGACATTGATTTTCCTTCTCAATTTCAGGCCTATGCTTATGGACCAGCTGCCCTTCAAAAGTCCTTAGTCCTCTTTTGTACTCCAAAAAGTGGATCCAAAGCCCACAGGGGTCTGTGTAAAGTCTCTGCTGAGACTGGAGGACACATTGTTACTGTGAATTAGAACTGGAGCAGGACACAGGAGGAGAAATGGTTGTGAAAACTGAGGGAATAACACAGGCAAGGCAGGTCCCAGGACTTCAGCTACTTCAGCACCTGTAATTACTGCCCTGTGACACTCCCAAAACCCATCCCCTCCCCACTACCTGCATTACAAGTCCCAGCTTCTCTGTGCTGTCATGGCTCAGAACAGGGAGGCTGTTCAGCAAACAATTCACATGGCAAGGCCATCCAAAAGCCAGAGACCCAAAATTGTACTGACCTTGGCAAAGACGGTCCAGTAGTGCTACCCGACTGTCATGTTGGAATCGGAGGGGACACTGGGATCAGAAACCTGAAATCAGAGTAGCTTTCATCAGCAGCCTGGCCAGGTCTCCCCCAAACCCAGATACTGCAATCACATTGCTTCTATAAAAATGTTAATGTTACTAGATTGGTAATTTCTAAACTTTACATTAGCACTGGTTATTCTATTTATGAATAAAGTGAAGGGAAAAATGCTGATGGCTCCCCATCCTTTTACATCCTCCCCCACAGAAAAGATGTTTATTATGCTGCTTGTCTGGATGTGGGTTAAATTAGCCAGTAATGATCCTCTGGCTAAATTCACTTTTTATTAAGAAACTCATTTAAAAATCAGGAGATCCTTTAGACAGCTCAAGTGACCTTTATCAGCAGGTACCAACTCAGCATTTTTCTTGTAAAGAAAGAGCTCATTATCTACACGCTCCTCTGGGATCCCCAAGCAGAACACAGCAGTTCCAGAGTCCATCCCAAGCTGCAGCTTTAGGGAGACTCACTTTGCATTTATTAGGCAGGATTTGACTTTCTAGAAGGAGGAAGAGTTCCTGACAGTGGCTTTGGCAAGCGCAGGACCAAAGAGAGAGCACACAGGTGCTATTTCAGGGAGCGCTGCGAGGCTCCTTTCCCCAGTTATTTGGCTGCTGAGTTGGCCTCTCATCATGCAGTGACTTTCCTAACAGACTCTGCAACTCTGTGATGCAATTATTAATCCAGTCCCACTGCTTGGCCAGTGTCCCTTTGTGATCACAGCTTCTGGCAAAGGGGGACAAAGGTGTTGTTAACTACAGCACTGGAGCCTTCCGGCAAATTCATTACAAAGGGTGAAATGTTATTTACTTTTCTCTACACCCGAATTTTCTACTTATGGGTTTCCAGGTGTTTAAGTAGAATTAATAGCAAGACTTTTAAACATTACTATACTTTGATTCTCCTGACTGCATTGCTACACAGTGAACTGAACACTTGGCTGCCTGTGACGGGCACATGGAATGAGTTCAAGATGAGGTCGAGTGACAAACACATCCTAGCATGGCCCAAACTTGGGGCTGAAAGTATCAACCAACAAAAAGAGATGCTGATTCTTACCTCTCATGACCTGTAAAGACAGACTGAGTCACCACACAAAAATTGTTATAATATCCTGAACAGAAAACTCCAAGCAAGTGGTTATGAAACCTCTTGGATTCTGAGAAGGCAGGACTGAACATGCCAAAACATGAAGGTACTTCAAAGAGACTGAGGTAAGATCAGATTTATGATCAAATCAGCTGAAGTAAGAGGGTTTCTCAAGTCTGATGGTTAAAAATACTTTGGGGATGCAAATACAGATTACTGGTGTGCAGAACTCAGGTAAGGCCACCTCTGGAGCACAGGAAAACAAAGTGTAACTGAGTGATTTCATACTGGACACATCCAACAACGCCAGATGGATCTTAGATGATAAATTTCTGTTAGCACAACCAGTGATGAGGCTTCTGGAATTACTATCTTATCTGCCACTCCAAGAACTGTTTCAAAACCTTTCCAGAAAATAAACAACCCAAAGAAAGTGAATATGGGGTTTTCTGTGCCTGTAGGTACATGCAACCTACATTAAACAGCTCAAATGACTTTGCTGCTTGGTTCTCACTACCGTTAAGAAGGATAGAAATAACCAGTTTGGTTCTTTCATCTACAACTTCTTCCAGCTGCCCCTGCAGCTTGACTGAGCTCACTGAACTCCACTCATTTTTAGAGAGTGATTACAAAACAGAAAGCTCCCCAAAAATAAAATGATGTAATGAACTCCTACCAGAAAGACCATTCCTTTCAAGCCCAAATCAAACACAAAACTCATCCCCTTTAATTCTGTCAGCAGAGGACAGCATCAAAAGATATCAA
Organism: Edolisoma coerulescens; assembly: GCA_013397115.1. Classification (NCBI taxonomy): domain Eukaryota; kingdom Metazoa; phylum Chordata; class Aves; order Passeriformes; family Campephagidae; genus Edolisoma; species Edolisoma coerulescens. The sequence goes on along the minus strand of VWZW01006482.1, from coordinate 235,621 downwards.
AAAGCACTTCATGTGCTGCAAATTAGTCTGTCTTGAAACAAACACCAATAAATCAGCACATGCCTGTTTCCATGACAGCAGAACTTACTTTAACCTGTCCTTAATTGCTTTAAGATAAGCTGAAGTAAGTCTAGACACAGTCTTCTGCACAGGCTTCACTTGGTTTACATAAACTGCTGCATTTCAGCCTAAGATCAGAACATGGATGTTATTATGGAAAATAAAGACAACTGTTGTACAGGCTGCCTTGCAGAAGAGCATTTGTTAGTGATGTAAATACAGACTTATGTTATGAACAGTTTATTTATTTTAGTAAAAGGTGACTGCGTCCCTAAACAGAATAAACAATAATAACACGGAAATCCAGTCTGAAGAATAAGAACTCTGACAAGCAGCTTTGCCTACACACTAACCCACAGTTCCTGACCCAAATAATTCACTGTTTTGATGCTCGGATCACTGAAAACACTTCTGTGAACTGAGCACTGAGGTACTTATAATCCTCAAATCCAGGTGACTGCGAGCAGTGCAGCCTCACAGCCCCTGCACAGGGTAAACGAGGACACACCTTAACAGGGAAAGTTCAGCCTTCCCGTTGATTCCCAGACACAACTGCCTTCCGATGAACTGTTTGTGACTGCTGCTAATGCCAGCAGGAAGGATTGGGACTGAGGTGAGGATAAGGCTCTCACAGGGACCACAGGTGAACTTTCTGCCTTAAAGCCATAATCTACAGCTACAACAGGATTTGGCTTGCAGCAACCCTGGGGAAGCAATTCAAAACACTCTCCCTACAGAGGTTCTCAACCTCCCAGGTTTACAGAATCCCAAAACGGTTTGGGTGGGAAGAGACCTTAAAGCTCACCCTGTTCTACCCCACGCCACGGGCAGGGACACCTTCCACTATCCCAGGTTGTTCCAAACCCCATCCAGCCTGGCCTTGAAGAACTTCCAGGGATGGGGCAGCCACAGCTTCTCTGGGCCACCTGTGCCAAGGCCTCACCACCCTCACAGGGAAGAATTTTTACCTAATATCCAATCTAAATCTACTGTCAGTGGGAAGCCATTCTCCCCTGTCCTGTCACTCCAGGCCCTTGCAAACAGTTTCTCTCTTTCTGCAGGCTCCCTTCAGCTCCCGGAAGGCCACAATACAGTCACCCCAAAGCTTCTCTTTTCCAGCCTGATCTCAAATCTCAGCCTTTCCTCACAGCAGAGCTGCTCCATCCCTCTGATCACCTTGGTGGTCTCCTCCAACAGCTTCATGTCCTTCCTGTGCTGGACCCCGCGGCTGGAGGCAGCTCTGCAGGTGGAG
>VWZW01006482.1:148916-233150 GCA_013397115.1 Edolisoma coerulescens | reverse complement strand
CTCTATGCCCGCTGGGCCGGGAAAGCCCCTCCCACCCAGCCCCCTTTTCCGGACACAGAGCGCACCGCGGGCGCCCCCAGGCCCGTAACCGCCCTCAAAGCACAGAGAGGGCCGAGAAGAGCCCCAGAAGCTCAGAGGGGACCAGGAAGGGGCCCCCAAACCCCCGAAGGTCCCGNGGCCAATGGAAACCGAGGGAGCGTGAGGGGGCGGGACGCGAGGGGCGATGCCCGCGGGGAGCGGAGTCCTCCCAGTACGGCCCAGTGTCCTCCCAGTCTGCTCCCACAGCCCCTTTCGTCCGTAGAAGTGTTTCCCAATGCCATCCCAAGTCTATCCCAGTCCCCTTCTAGTCCATCCCCGTACATCCCAGTCTATCCCAGTGTCCCCCAGTGGTTCCCAGTGCCCTTCCAGTGTCCCTTTTGTTCCTAAAAGTACTCTTCTTGTCCCTCCCAGTCCCATCCAATCCTGTCCTAGCGCCTCCCAGTCTATCCCAGTGCCCTTTTTGTCCATAAAAGTGCCTCACAGTCCTTCCCAGTCCTGTCCAGTCCTTCCCAAATCCTGTTCAACCCCCTCCAAGTCTATCCCAGTCACGCCCAGTCCATCCCAGTCTATCCCAGTGCCCCCCCAAGTCGCTCCCACTCCCCTCCCAGTGTCCCTTTTGTTCCTATAAGTCTCCTTTTGGTCCCTCCCAGTCCCTTCAAAGCCCCTCCAATCCCCTCCCAGCCCCTCCCGGTCTATCCCAGTGCCTCCCAGTCCCTCCCAGTCACCGGTAGACTCCCGCAACGCGTGTCTACACACCACAGGGTGTGCGCGGGGGCAGGTGGGCCCCCTCCAGGTGTGCTTCCCACCTCCCGGTGCTCCGGGACCGGTGCGCAGCTCCCCCCCTTCCCCTGGCAGCGCTGCCCAGGCCGCGCCCGGCGGAGAAAAAGGATGAACCCCGATACTGGAGCTGCTCCCGGCGTGTCCCGGGATCCCCCCGTCCTCCGGCCGCGTGTCCGCCCCTGGGGCCGCGCTCAGCCGGGCGGGACGGGCCCCGGGGCGGAGGAGGTTCCGCGGCTCTGTCCCGGTGCCGGCCGGAGCGGGACGGGCCCGGGGGCGGAGGAGGTCTCGGGGCGCTGTCCCGGTGCCGGCCGGAGCGGGACGGGCCCGGGGGCGGAGGAGGTCTCGGGGGGCTGTCCCGGTGCCGGCCGGAGCGGGACGGGCCGCGGGGTNACGACCCGGCCCCGGGCGCTGCCCCCGGCGCTCTCCGGCCTCCCGGGGCTCCGGCTCGTTTCGATTTCGTTTCTCGCAAGGATCGCGCCGCAGCGGCCGCGGGGACGGCACCTGAGCGCTCCGGGCAGCGCGGCAGCGCCGGGCTCCGGCTCGCAGCGGGGCGGGGAGCGGCCGCCCGCGGCCACCGGCCATGCAGGTAGGAGCCGCCCGGCCCCGGCCCGGGCCCTTCTCCTCCCTCCTCCCCGTGCCCCCCGGGATTTCTCCCTCTCAGTTAGGGCTGGGAGTTCATGCCCTGGGGGGTGACCCCCTACCCCACCTCCAAACGGCTTCACAAAGCCCAGAGCAGCCGGGGGCCTCTGTTCCCCCCCATTTGGTTCTGAGCAAAAAGCTGCTCTCACACATTTGGGGGTTCCTTTTCCTTTTCACCCCCCTTTTTCTCACGTTCCCACTCGAACACCCCCAAGGACAGTATTTCCTCTTGAAGCAAAGGAAAGCTGTCTCAGAAATGTCTGAAAGCAGCTAAGCAGGGATAAAAGCAAGAACATAAAATCAGTATAATGTAATAAAAATTCAGAATGTATCTCAAGGCCTAGAAATCTTTAGGAGCAAGAAAAATACCAGATTTGTTCTGGTTTTACTGCAAATCTCATTTGTAAGAGAGTCACACCGATGGGAGAAAATTAAAATAACTTTTAGATAGTTCTAGACAAAATACGCTGCTATTTCTTTCACTTTTATTTTCCCCATAGCTTACTGCTTAGAGTGAATCTGAAAGACAGTTTGCATTGCTGCCAAGCCTGCTCAGAGTTTATTCTGGAGTCTCACTGTTCTCCTCATGCAGTGTCATGTAGCTGCCTGCTTTGCTAAATCCAACCCAGTGACAGCAGGTGACCACCAAATTGTCCTTCTGCTGAAGAAACCCTCACCAGCCTGCTGCCTTCCTCCTGCTGTAACTCCCAGGGAAGCATTTTTCCCTGGAGTGATGCAGTGTATTGCTCCTGTCTCCTGTTCTCCTGATTTTGGGAGCTTCAGCTTTGCATTTAAGATGTGTCCAATTCCCTTCTCCTCACCCCTGATTTTCAGAGGGCTCAGCTCCTCTGCCCGCATACACAGTCGAGGGGTGGCTGCTCTAAATCACCTCCAAAAGCCTGCCTGAGCCTGAAGTGCTCAGAGTTGGTAACTGCTTCAGAAAATACCATTTGACAGCAAAATCGTTAATTTTCCAGCGAGTGAAGCTGAGAAATTGCTGGGATTCACATTAATGGATTTTTAAGGGGAAACATTATCTGCTTGGCTGCCAGTAATATTTCAAGATCTAGATGGAGCTGGAAGCAGGATCTGAGCTCCCTTGTGGCTCACGTGCCCTGGCTGACGGGGAAAAGTAATTCTTGAGGGGCTGGAATTCCATGGCCAGTGAGCAAGAGGAGCTTGCATCTCTCTAAACCATGGGATGGCCATTTCCACTTATGCCCAAAAGATCACTGGGGTTAGAGCGAGAGATCTCTCTTCACATGGTGTTTTTAAGACAAAATCAAAGCACTATTGCCAGCTTTATTTTCACAGCTCTAAAGAACTGACGTGCTCTCCCAGAACCTTGAGCATCCAGCAAGGATCCTGCAGGAGCAGGGAGCCAGCACAGGCACTGCAGGCTCTGCCAGTCTTGGCTCCATCTTCTGCTTCCTGCAGCCCTGGGGAGTGGGGATGGATGACCCCCAGAGCCTGAGTGAGGGCAGGTTCCTCTGCTAAAGAGCTGCAGAAAGAGAGGATCTCTGGCTACTAATGCTGGCTTGGGCAACCAGAGACTCATCCTGGGGCTGGGATGAGGAAAAGTGTGAGGAAGATGTATGGGAGAGCTGCAGACAGCACAGCACATCACACTGCTATGAGAAACCAGTTAGGAAATATCAGAGCAGGTGGAGGCATCTCCAAAGCAAAGGCAGGACCAGAGCTGGGAATTTCCCCTCACTGATGAATCTGATCTCTTCCCCAGGGCAAAGTGGCCATCAGCTCTTCCAGCCCCGTGGTGGCAGTGTCGTTACCATCCCCATCCCAGGCCAGACCCTCATCCGTCAGCACTGGGGAGATCTTCAAGCTTCCAGGGAGGCTGAGTGAGTAGAGGTTAAGCAAGTCAGTGCTGCTCAAAAAGGAGTTCCCATGGGGTGGGACATGGTGGGTGCAGCCTTGGTGTCCCACCCAGGGACCATCCCCTGCTGGCAATGGGACAAGGCATCACCAGGGTTCATCTGTGGTGTTTTTGACCTGTGAGTGCTCAATACAGAGGGAAAGTTTGGTGGTGGAGAAGCCCCGCCCTGCCACTCAGCAGTTTTGAGGACAGAGTTGTTTCAGAGGCTGCTCCTGGTTTCAGGAATCCAGCCCTCACTGTGGAGCAAGGACGACGTGATCCACTGGCTCCGATGGGCTGAGGAGGAGTATTCCCTGCGGCCGACTGACGAGAGCAAGTTCGAAATGAACGGCAAAGCCTTGTGCATCCTCACCAAGGATGACTTCAGACACCGAGCTCCCAGCTCAGGTTAGAGGCAGTGGCTTTGTGAGCATTGTCCCAGCACAAGCTGTGCTCTGCTGACAGGGCTCGATGGCCGACCAGGCTTTGTGCTGGAGATGAGGACAACTCCTCCTTACTCTGGTCCATCTGCACTGCAGATACTTTGGGATGGGGAATAACCCCACACTCTGTAGTTCAGAATCTCAGTGATATTGCCTGAGAGGGACTGTTGTCCAAAGTCATCTGAGCAGCGTTTCCCTCCCTGCAGGGGATGTGCTTTATGAAATACTCCAGTTCATTAAGACTCAGAGAAGAGCTCTGGTGTGCAGCCCCTTGCTGAACTCACCCTTCAGGAAAGCCAGGAGCACGGAGGAAGGTAGGATGGGAGAAAAATATCCTGGGAGAACGGCCGTGTCCATCAGGCAGAACCTGCCTGCAGCCCCAGGGGGTTGCACACAGCTTGGGCTTGGAGCTCAGCCTGCTGAAACCATCCCACACCACCTGAGAGAGGCGACCAGGCCCAGCAAAGTCCAGGTCATCTGGGAAGTTTGTAGTGATGGAGCAGGTCAGAACCAGTGCTAGGCAGCACCAGGGGGTCCATGGTGAACTGGCAAGGCTGTGACTTCCCTAAGAAGTCTTCCTGCAGACTGAGATTTGGATCAGGGAGGCAGCACAGCCCTGCTGGAGTGTAGTCCTGCAGCATAGCTGGGAAAGGGCTGAGGAGCCGGAGCTGAGCTTACACAGAGCTTCTGGGTCAGTGGGGTGGGGTGGGGAGAGGCCCCAGGTGAGGATGGTGGGGGCCAGTGAGGCTTCTTTGTGCCCTTGGGAGGCCCAGGTAAGAGTCAGGGTGGGGTTGGATTGGTGTCAGGGGCTGGATGTGTGTGAAGGTGGATCTGGGAGCACTTTCCTGGGCTCTTCTGCTGGTTCATGTGGTAGGTAATTAGCTTATTAAGTCCCCACAACAATTTACCAGGGGGTGCCTGTGCTCTGGGGCATTTTCCTATTCCAGTTTTTCTTCTGCATCTGACCCTTACCCTACCTGCCATCTCCTCTAGCCCTCCTGGACTTTCTGCTGCTCCTGCCTTAGGAAAATCCCAGGCTTTCCTCAGCACCCTCCTCCTCTGCCTGGGCTGGTACCAGGCTGAGAACCACCCTGGGCTGTCCCTCCCCTCCCGTTTCAGGGCTTTGCAAGGCCTGGGACCTGCCCTAATGTGCCACAGGGTGTTTATTAGGGGTTTTTGTGCAGGTGCAGACTGCAGTGCTGAGGCTGCCCCAGCTGTTTCCTCGTGGCTGGGCTGTGCAGAGCAGCCCCTGTTCCACAGCCACACGCAGCCGCTGAACCTCTCCCACCACAGCTCAGAGAGTAGCTGCAGGCCAGGTGCCATCTGCTCTTTTCCTGCAACCCTGCCGGCCCCAGAGGATGGGAAAATTGCAGGTAATTATGAATTCATAGCCTTGTTCCCTGGGGAAATGAGACGGTGCTTTGTCCTGTCTGCCCATCTGTCTCCCTTCCCTTCATTCCACGCTTTTCCACCTCAGTTTCCCCACCTGAAAAATTGTAATTGTTCCGAGATCTCGCACTGAAAGCGCCGTGTCTGAGCTCTGGGTTCTTCTCATGTTTATTGTCACTGCTAAATGTGCAACCCTGCTGCTGCGCCACGCTCGCTGGAGCACAGTGGGAGCTCTGTGACCTTTAATCCCCCCGTGCTCAGACTGCAGGCTGCTGTGGGAATACGTGTACCAGCTCCTGTCCAACCGCCGCTACGAGCCCTACATCAGGTGGGAGGACAAGGACGCCAAGGTCTTCCGGGTCGTCAACCCAAACGGGCTTGCCCAGCTCTGGGGCAACCACAAGGTAAATGCATTTGAGAGCGAATTTGTCACTCCTGAGAATGAAATTTGTCATCCCTGGGCTTCTGCATGTCCCTTTCATGACCTGTTGCCCAGAGGTGATGGCCCAGGGACTGGGGAGGGGGCACAGTGGGTGGAGGGTTAGTGAGAGATGCCAGGCTGGTGGTTAAAGAGGGACTTTCTCACCCCCTGGAAAGCAAACCATGAAGCCAGTCTGGGTTAGAGACCCACACTACAGACCCACAATGCCCCAAACCACCTCAAATATCCCATGCATGCTCCTGCTGCACACAGACCCAAACCAAATGTCGTTGCTTGCTTTTGGTCAACACCCCACATCCATTTCTCCTTCCAGAACCGGATGAACATGACCTATGAGAAGATGTCACGAGCGCTCAGACACTACTACAAACTCAACATCATCAAAAAGGAGCCCGGGCAGAAGCTGTTGTTCAGGTGAGGTAAAGCAGAACAGAGAAAGGAGCTGCTGGGACAGCACTGATGGGGCATGGAAAGGCGATGAGCTCCAAGTGTTGGCAGCTGCTTCATCCTCCCCTGCACATACCCCTCTGGGTTTGTGTCCAGGCTCTGTCCTGTGCCAGCTGGGACCTCAGTGCTTCCTGGGATCCTCAGCAAAGCCCAAGGATGGCAAATCCCCTCCAAGCTCAGCTGATCACAGAATCTTGGAATGGTTTGGGTTGGAGGGACCTTAAAGCTCATCTCATTCCACCCCCTGCCACAGGCAGGGACACCTTCCACTCTCCCAGGTTGCTCCAAGCCCTGTCCAGCCTGGCCTTGTTGGGGGCAAGGGCTCCGGCATTTACAGCCTGGTTTGGGGCTGGGTTTGGACGTGCCCTTAAAGTCATCACAAAAATGTATTTCAGGTTTTTGAAGACTCCTGGGGAGGTTGTCCATGAGAAATCCAGCAAACTGGAGCAGCTGGAGAATGAGGACCATGAAGATTTGAAGGAAGACCCACTGGAGGTTTCACTGTAGTAAAACTTCGGAGGTTTCACTTCAGTACATCACAGAGAGACTTGTGCTTTGCTGGGAAGTGCTCGTGTCTCTTGTCTCTCCTGGACAGAAGGCCACAGGGCTGGCCTGGATTTCAAACCCTGCCGTGAGCCACAGCTAGGACATCTCTGGGGCTTCCTTAGCAAAACGCACCCAGAAGCTGTCCCCCAGCCCCAAAAGGGCAGGTGAACGTGTGGGCTGGTCCTCTGCTGGTTCCTCTCCTGCCCTTGGGAAGGGAATGTGATATTTTTGCTGTGAAATTTTGATGCTTGCCTTTAAGGTTTAAACTTGTGGAAAAGATCCCTCTGTTCTTACGACGAGATGTGCTGAGCAGAGCAGAGCAGAGCTCGTGCTCCGGGCTGAGCATCTGCTGCTCTGCTTTGGCAGCGAGCGCTGTCCCCAGGTGTGAACGTGCTGCCCTGAACCTGAGCCATTCCCCGACCTGAACACGGACTGGTATTGCAGATACGGTGCATGCTGGAACCTCACTGCCTCCTGTGAGGTTGCTCCTGGGATTGAGGTTAGGAGTGGGCTGAAATACCTGGATCAGGCCTGGCTGAAGCTCCAGGCTCCATGGTTGCCGTAAGCTGGCATTCACTTTAACTCCTTTCCGTCCAGGTAATGACTTTTGTAACTAGCTGATTAAATAATGTGAAAAGAAACAAAGCCAGTAATGAATGTGACCCCACTCATGGTCAGAGAGGTGGTTATTTGCTTTGAGTTTGAAGCAGGAATACCTGAAATGAGCAGAGTGTCTGTGTGTGAGTGTGTGTGTGTGAAAACAGAAAATACCCACTACTATTTTCACTTTGCTTTCCACAGAGGAAATAAAATGCTGTGACTGGAAGGTTGAAAATCTCACTTCTTGCTGTTTGAAGGTCTGAAACTGGGAAATCCAAGCTTTCCTCATTTAAAACCAGCTCCTGTGGGCACCCAGATCTTGTCCCCAACATCTTTTGGCAGCTCCTAAGCCAGAGGTCACCAGTCTGAGCTGCTCAGCAGCTGATGGGTGAGCACAGCACAAACACGTGGTTGCACCATGAGGTTTCCACCAAAACTGGGTACTGCCAACCTGAAACTGCAGCCCCTTTGGCTCTAACTGGTCTTGCTCCTGCAAAACTGCTTTACAGCTGCAGCCTGGAGGTGCTAGTGGGCAGTAGCCAGTAAGAGGCAGTGGTGGGATGTAGCAGTGCAAAACTCCTAAAATCCACCTCCCAGTTATGGCGAGTTCCCACAGCCCCCTGCAGCCCCATTAGTTGTGTGTATTCCCCTGCTAGTTTTATGTATAAGTCCATGTTTATGTATTTCCCCTGTTCCATATGCACTGTGTTCCAGAATGTTCCCCTTTCCTCAGTGCCCCACTGGTTGTCTGTATTAATCCCTCCTCTGTTCTGTCCCTATTAGCTGTTCCTCTGTCGACTCCTCCCATGTTCCCTTTCCCTACTGGGTTATACCCTTCACCCCACCTCCCTTTGTCCCACTATAAAAATGCCTGTATTTCCCTGCTTCCTCGTCCTTCCTGCCTCTGACCCTCCAGAGGATTAAACCTCTGGAACCCAAGCAGCAGGCCCCTCTCTCCTCCTTTGCCTCTGCCAGCACCTCACCACCAGCCTGGGGGAGGTCCCCTTGGGTGAGGGAGCTGTGTCCTCGACCCCTTTTGTGTGTGTTCCTGCTGTGGTGAGGGCACAGCAGGCAGACCCTGGGCTTCCTTCATCCAGGCTCACGCGCCCCACAAGCGGCCAGCCTGGCAGAGCTGCTGAGGGCATCCCAGTGGCTGGCCGTGTGGCCGCAGCGAGATGGCTGCTGGCTGGTGGGCAAAGCTGCAGGAGTACAGCATCTCTGGAAAGCTGGCTGAGGAGATTCACTTCCAGAAAAAATCACCAGCCCATTGGGAAAACAGAGGTGCTTGAAAATGTGAGTGGTGGAGGAGGAGGAAACGAGAAGCCCTGGTGGGGCAAAGGAGTGTAAGGTCACAGCCTGGGGAGATCCTGGCTAGGAAGGGAGGCCACAACCCCGGCTAGGAGAGCAGGCTAAAGGTTCCCCAGCACCCACCAGGCTGCAGGCTGGGGATGCACCACAGCAGGAAGGTGCAGTGAAACACCCAAACCTCGTCCTTCCCTCTGCAAAGGGTGCTTTTTGTCCCTGGGAAGAGTCAAACCAAATCTTTCTTGGGGTGAAATCCTTCAGCTTTGGTGGGACAGCAGTTCCCCTTCCTTGGCACCCGTAACACCCTGGCCCTGTGCCATTCCTTGGACATGCACCCACGGGTGCCTTTTTCTTCATCTCCTCTTTCCACTCCACTTTCTTGCCACGGAAACAGCCCTGATGACTCCTGAGGATCCCATTGCTCCTTCCACCCGTGTGTTTGTTTGCTTGGAGCGGGTGACAGTTGGTGGCCCTGGTCCTTGTGCCGTGCTCGCAGGGAGTGTGCGAGGTGACCGCTCTTTACCTGTTTTTCCCGTGATGACTAAAGATCACTCTGGGCTTGGCCGGGGATTTCCTTTCCTGGCTGGGAAGCTGCCAAAAGCCCTCAACCCCCCTCGTGCCACCCTGAGCAGCTCCAGAGGGGCCTTGGGGGGTGACAATCCAAGGCACCTTTGCGAGGATGGGCTGGAATAAGGAACTTTCTCCATGCTCCTAGGAAGCTTTCATGTACCTCCTGGAGAAATACGTGTCTTTCCCTGGGACAAACAGAGGCAGGAGGGCTGTAAAGCTGCTGCTTTCCTGGAACATGGACCCATCCCTGTCAGTAAACAACGGAGTAACTGCTGCTTGTGCCAGGGAGTTTGGTGTGGGGGTGTGGGGAGGGACAGCACACGGTTGCTGATGACTTTTGGCATGGCTGGAGTTCAGGGGTTGTAAAATGCAGACAGGTGCTTTCCCAAAGGTTTCCAGGTGCTTCGTTCCCTGGAGAACATCAGCCACCCTTCGGCAGCCCCACATCTGCTGGTGTTTGGGGCAGGGCATTGCACATTGCTCATCTGCTGGGGGAAGCAGCTAAAACCATGCCCAGGGCTGGAGGAAAAGAGGATTTGCTTTGGGGGCTGGTCCCCACCCCCCTCTTGGATGAGAGGAGCTGCAGAGCTGGGCTGAGAGGTTTCCACTGAGGCCATGTGTTGGTGCAGGGAGCAGTGGCTGCCCTCAACACCCCTGCCATGGTTCAGGTTCTCCCCTCAACACCCCTGCCATGGTTCAGGTGTTCCCCTCAACCCCCCTGCCATGGTTCAGGTGTTCCCCTCAACACCCCTGCCATGGTTCAGGTTCTCCCCTCAACACCCCTGCCATGGTTCAGGTTCTTCCCTCAACACCCCTGCCACGGTTCAGGTTCTTCCCTCAACACCCCTGCCATGGTTCAGGTGTTCCCCTCAACAGGCCCATCATGGATCAGACCTGCAGCTGCTGTATTTTCATGCCCAGGTGGCTGTTGATGGCTCGTGGCTGGTTGTTGGCTTGAAGGGACCTTTGTGGTCCACATAAAACACGGTGGCCTTCTACACCAGGTCAGGTTGGCTGTGGCTTTGGCTGGTCAAGCCTAGAAGACCTCCAAGGGTGGTGATTCCCGACCCCTCTAGACACCCATGTGAGATTGTCCCAGCCTCCTGCAGAAGAGAGCTTTCCTGATGTCCAGTCTCAGCCTGTATCTTCCCAAGAAATTCGGGTGCTTTGGCCCCGGCCTTCTTCTGAACCTGCTGTCTCCCTCTGCACCCCACCGCTCCATGTGGGGAATGCCTCTGCCCTGTTTTTTTCCATCTTCTGAAGCAATTTCTGGCCCAGAAGCTGGTTATCCCCTGCTGTGTTCCCATGGGTGCAGTTCTGCTTTTTCCCCCGACATCACTGGCCTGAAGATCCAGCCCCAGCACTGTGTGCTCCCTCCCGCCGACCGCATTTCCCATCAGCTTCCTCCTTCTCTCCCTGCACTGATAAGAAAAGTGGATGAAAAATTTGAATGCGGATCTCTTGCCCCCACTCTGGTCATGGGCTTTTGGTTTATCTCCGTCTCTTCCATCTTTTTGTTGTGCCTCTCTCCCATCAGGTTTGAACACGTCCCATATCCCAGGAGCAATCTGAGCTTGGATAAAGGTCTGGGTCCTGAACCACATTTCAGGTGAAGATTTTTCCTGGAGTTTGGCTCTCCCATCTTCTGGCTGTGCCTGGGAGAGGCCATAAATCAGTGCTGATTCCCAGCTGAATCATGAGGAGCCCTCTGTGAGCAGAGATGGTGTTTGGACTCAGCCTTGGGTAATCTCCAGCAGCAAGATCTCCAAACTGGAGATGGCCAAACTGTGCCCCACGGCCAGAGTGGATGCGGCTTTTTGTTTTATGGATGTTGCAGAGGAAAAAAAAAACCCAAAAATCGATTGTGAAAGTCCTCCTCACCCCCTGGAATTGACTTGCTTGTCGAAGGATGTGGACAGGAGCTGGGAAGCAGCCTGGAGCTCCTCACCGAGGGTTTAATTATTTATCAGTAGATGGGGATGCTGAAAAACCGAGCCAGGTAATTCCTAATCAATACCAGACTCTGATTCAGCCATGTGGGCTCAGGAGAAATGGGGGGACATGGTCCGGATCTCTCCCAGTCACAGGAAATTACAGCACAGGGAGTTTATGGAAAGAGAAATAAAATAATCCCGGAGTGTTCTGATTGCAAGCTGAACTCCGCATCAGGAAAAGACCATTTTTATCCTGGAGACACCTTGGCTGCACATCATTCCAGCTGGAAACACACTGTGCAGCGCTGCTCGGGTGGAAATCTCCCCGAGGGCTTTTCCAAGAAGGAGTTTTCCAAAGCCTGCGTGCCTGCAGCTCCGCGTCCGGCCCCAGCCCTGCAGCTGCAGTGCAGAATTTTGCCATCAGATGGCAAAGCAGCGATGGAGAATAGCGGGAAGCACCTGCCGGAGGATGCCACAACCACGGGAGGGGGCACTGGGGTGGCCGTGGGGGCCAAACGCAGCTTTGGTGTCTGATTTGCTCGGCCCGGGTGCAGTTGTAGGTGTTGGGATGGGCAGATCTGCCTGGAGGGAGATTTCCCATCCCTGGGTGAGGCTGAGTGGGGGCCACGGGAGTGGGAAGGATTTGGGGCAGGAGCTGGTTCATGTTTTAGGGTGGGAGCAGGGGCTGTCTGAAGGACCCCAGGGTGGGTTTCAAGGATGTTTCAGCCCAGCCGTGCCCGGTGTTGTGCAACGACCTGACAGAGCCGTGTCCCAGGGTGTCTGCGGTCCCACGAGAGCCGTCTGGGAGCTCCCAGGATGTGAGCAGGACACTGCTTCCTGCACTGAAACCCCGCTCGCCCGAGAAAGTTGTGACTTCCCCTCACAAAAACAACCCAGAAGAGCCCATTTAGGGCATCACACCCAGTAAAAAACACCAAACCAAACCCAAAGCCAGACAGCTGCCTGAGATAGCTGGTCTCAAAGGGCAGTGCTCACACCAGGTGACAGATGATTTTATGTTGTTTTGCTCCTACTTGTCGTAAGGAAATTGTTTTCTCCAGTGAAACTCACGCCCACTGATCTCCGCCACGAGGGCGGTGGTAGCGGGGAGCCCAGGCGGAAGCCTTGGCTGCTCTCCTACCTGAACGGCTGCTAAAAATAGGACTTAGCTCAGCCTCCAACTTGGGTATAAAAAGGCACCTCCCAGGAGAGCCTGAGATCCCTCAGCGCCCGTGGCCCAGGAGCTCGTCTTGGCCTATGTCCAAAGGGCAGAAAAACCGATGGAAAGGTAAAAACCAAACTAGCAAATAACCAATGTTGTGGTCAATGTATTGGAATCAAAGTAGGAGGGGGGTCGTGGCTTTGCTGCGATTAAATTCAGTGGAATGATTTATTATTGAGTGTTTGGTGGGCTTTTGTGTTGCCTTGGATGAAGGGAACTTGCCTTTCTGATCCCAAAAGCAGGCCGAGGTGGGTCGGTGGGTGTGCTGTGGGTTGCAGTGATCTCTGGGTCTGAGCAGAGGCTGACTCCCAGCTCTGGGGTGCTTTGCACAGCCAAGCGTGCCAGATTTCGGTGCTGGTTCCCCGTGTGCTGTTCAGTGGTGGAGAAATCTGGTTTGGGTCTGGTTCTTTGAAGGGTGAAATTGGTTTTGGAGGTAAAACCAGCACAAGGCACCATCATGGCTCTCTGGTTTTCCAATAGCAGCGTCTTTGGTTGAATTTTGCTTGTAAATGCAGAGAGAAAGGCAGGGATTGGTGCTCCGAGCTCCGTGCACAGCCCTGCGCTGCTGGGAGCTCACCGAGGGCTGTGTCATCACAAGGTGACCGAGGCCATTTGCAAGAGCCCACATCCCTTGGCCTCTCCAGGGGCTGGAATGATTTTCAGCAGCCAATGCTTTAAGGGGAAATACTCTAAATTCTGGGTTGTGTGGCTCACCGGGCGCTCCTGGCGTGTTGTTTTTCATCGTAGTGTGGGAACACGTTGCCATGGGATAACGGGATGGTGTCTGGGTGATGTCCTTGCTGGGTGAAACCCCCTGGGTGATGACCAGGCTCCCCCTCTGGGACGTGCCCAGCCCATCTCCCTCCTCTCCGCGGTTTCGGTTCCTTTATCAGCGAGTCTGTGGTTGTAAAGCCCCACGTGGGCTGTCTGCATCAGGAGCGCTCAGATAACGACCGTAAAACTGACTGATCATTAACCAGGAGCATAACCAAGCCCAGACACCTGCAGCACCCCTGGGTGCCAGAGTAGGGGAGGTTTCCATCAGGCCCAACCCGACTGTGCAGTGGCCTGGGGAAGGCAAAAACCAGACTGAAAATGTTGTTTTTCTCCGCAGCAACACACGGGCTCCGGCTGCGGAGGTGCCTCGGTGGGATGTGGGGATGCAGCCGTCGGGCAAGATCCTCTCGCTGGACAGGCGAGAGGCCAAGAAAGTGCTGGAGATTTATGTCAAGCGCTCACTGAGCTGCCATGAAAACTCACTGGTGGCCAAAAAATCCCTTCAGGAGAAAGACAGAGGGCAAGGGAGGAAAATAGACAGGCTACAGCGGTCAGAAAGTGATTTCTGCACGTACTCATGTGCCAAACCCAGCCCCAGGAAGGACCAGGAGGAGAGACTCAAAGCACCAGACCTGGAAGAGGCTTTGGATGATGACAGCAAAGCTCCCGAGGAGGTGCCTAAAGAGGGGCTGAAGCCCAAGAGGAAAAGCACAAAAAACTCTTCCCAGGGCAAAACGCAACACTCGGGTTCAAAACCAACCTGGCTGAAAAGTTTCTTAAATCTCTTTCTGAAGAAGAGCCCTGAGGAGCAGAAGGAAAATGCAGGGCAAAAAGCAAAGGAGAAAGATGTCAAAGCTCCTCAGGGCTCCAAACCAGAAGGAGCCAAAAAACACAGAGTAGACTCAAGCACGTCCCCGTCGTCGGGCAGAGCCCTGAAGAAGAAACCCAGCCTCAAGAAGGTTTTCTCCCTGAGGAAGCATGGGGAGGAGGAGCGGGGAGAGCCGGGATCCGGGGCGAGGAGCAAGCGCCCCAGCTGCCTTCCCCTGCGGCATGTCCTGGCCCCGGCCCAGCCAGGTGGGACCCTCACCCTAGCCCTGACCCACCTCTGCTGCCAGCGGGACCCCACCGAGCTTCTTTGGGGAAAGCCATCATGTTTAGTGCTGGTTTCTAACCCCTCCCAGGGTTTTCTGGGGCCTGGGATATGTTTTGGAGACTCCAGTCCCAACCTGCTGCCCCAGGAAGGGTCGTTCTGCCCGTGCTTTGAGCACAGTCACCCCAAGTCAGCTGCTGGCAGTAATCACCCAAGCACGAGCTTTCCTCCTCTGGCAACCCACGGTCACTGTGTTTTAGTTTGAACTTGCAGCTGAGACCTGAGATTAGATCCTAAGCCACTCCAGGGCCAACATTAAGCCGCTTGAGATTTGCCTTGGGGACGGGTGGGGGCAGCTGGTGCAGCAGAGCCCGCGGGACACCCGTCCCCACCCCGGCCCTTCCCGTGCCAAAACGCTGCCCAGGGGATTTCTGAGGAGCTTTGGTGCATTCGGGGCAGGTCGCAGCCGCTCGGTCGCGGTTCAGGGAGCGTGGCCGCTGCCTTCGCCTCGGAGCGCGCTGAGCTGGGCTGGGCACCGGCACCGGTCGCTGCCGCGGCTGCCGAGCCCTGCCGGTCGATCGCCACCAAACCCAGCCCTCACGCCTGGCTCTGTGTCCGTGTCCCAGCAGGGGCGCAGCGGCCCGACGGGTACTACACACAAGTGTCCGAGGAGATCGGGCTGATCGTGCAGGGCAGCGAGAGCCGGGGGGGCACAGCAGGAGGATGTGGGGAGCCACCACAGCCCCCCGGCACCGACGGCGTCGGTGAGTGTTGGCCTCGAAAACAAACGTGCATGAGACTTGTCCCCTGCAGGGCCTGCATGGGATCCAGCCCTGCTTCAACCCCGATCCCGGGGCTTTCGTGACCCCAAGAGTTGACGAAGACTTTGCGGGAGATTTTCAGCATTGGGGTTTGGTTGGGGGAGAGGGAAATTTGTAGAATCCTAGAATAGTTTTTGGGTTGGAAAGGACTTTAAGGAACATCTCATTCCAGCCCCCTGCCATGGGCAGAGACACCTTCCACTAGACCACACAAAAGACAAAATTCAGAGGCAGGAGAGTATTTTTGCTGGCTGAGAGTAACAAGGGTAACAAGGCATTTGGCAATAGGCTGAAAAGGGTTTTGGAAGGTTGGAGGTGGATAAACATTGCTCAAGGAATTTTTCCTGGGGACTAAACAGCGTGTCTGGATGTGTGAGGCTTGGAGAAAGGGCTGGAGATAACTTGGTGTCTCTCTCTACAGATGAAGCCATCAGGAGAATCGTTGCCCTGCTCCGGAGCGCGGGAGATGAGCTGGACAGGCAGGTGAGAGGAGAGCTGTGGGCAGCTGGATGGGGCTGAGGGAATCTGGGCCACTGTAAAATAAACACAGCAACACCATCAATTTCCCCAGGGCAGGGAAATACTCAGTAAAATGAAGGAAATGGCAAATTCCTTGCCTGGGTGTGATGCTGGCTGGCTGTCCTCTGCCAGCTGCAGTCCTGGTGAGGAGTGAAGGCGTCAGCACGAGGGGGGCACACGGAGCCATTCCCTCACAGGCTCTCACTTGTCTCCCGCCCAGGTGAGGGAGGACGCGCGGCTGCAGCTCTTCTTCAGGGACATGTCCTACAGCTCCTTCAAGAGCCTGGCCGACGCCTATGTCCAGAGGGAGCTGACGGCCAGCAGGCCCAACCTCAACCCCCAGGAGATCCAGTTTGCCTACACGGTCCATCTCACAGCCACGGTGGCCGGGATCTGCAGCCAGGCAGTGAACAGGATCATGGGCTTCGGCACCCGCTACCTGGAGGATTCCTTCGCGCCCTACGGCAAAATCCTCCAGGTAAGGAGGAGGATGAGCCTGGGGCTGAGCTCCCAGCAGCAAGTTAGGGCAAGTGCCCAGGGAAGCTGCAGCTTCCCATCTGTGGAAGTGTTCCAGGCCAGGTTGGGCAGGGCTTGGAGCAACCTGGGGTAGTGGAAGGTGTCCCTGCCTATGGCAGGGGGTGGGACGGGATGAGCTTTAAAGGTCCCTTCAAATCCAAAGTGTTCTATGATTCTAAGAATGTTTCCTTCTGTCTCAGCAGAAGAGAGAAAAGCTCAGGACAGACCACTGTGACAGCCCGGACTGACAGCGGCTGCTGCGAAGGGCCTGTGGCGCCTGGGAAGCCAAGAATGAAGATCGGTGGTGGGAGGACAATCCCTGATGGTGACCTGGATGTGGGGTGAACTTCTGAGCTGTGGATTTAAAATCTTTTAAGGAAAACCCCCATGAAAGTGCCAGCAGTGTGAAATGCTTAAACCCCACCTGGCTTTGTAAATCAAACACAGCCCAAATTTCACCCTGTATTTGTATTCTAGCTCTTGCCAAGTGCTCGTGTTGAACCTCAGGGGTTGTTGCTGTTTGTGTACATGTATTTATTTACCTGCTTTTCTAAATCTATTTGTGAATGCACAACATAATTTTTGTAGTTTCTGTTACCAGCCAAGAATCCAGTTTGGAAAAAAATCTAAAACTCAAATAAATTGGTGCCTAAATGCCAGCCAGGCTTGTCTGCTGGGTGTTGTGTTACAGATGGAATAATGTTTGCTTTGCTCCAGCTGCTGTGAGCTGCTCCTTCCCAGCCAAATTCCAAGTGGCACGAGGGACTCTCAGAGCAGATACACGGTGCTGTCCTGCCATTTTTACAATTTATAGGCCTTCCCTTTCCAGCAGAAGGAGATTTACTACCCAAAGCAGCTTGATCTGACACCAAGAACTGGGTAAAGCTCATTCCCGAGCGGTGCAGGAGCTGTAACATCCTTGAGGACTGAGGGGATTTACAGCTGCCGGGGTCTCACCTATTAGCGCTAAGAAGATGTGAAATGTCAAAGTGATTTAAACCCTAATCACTGGGAATGTTTCCAGCTAATCTTTGCCCAGACCCCTAAGCAGGGCCATGGATTAAGGCAGCTCGGGGCTGGTGGGGGCGGTTGCTGGTGCTCGGTGTGGTGGCACCAGCAGGAGCATCTCCTCTGCAAGGTTGGACCTGGCCCGGGGTGAAGGAGATGGAGTTTGCATTGTGCAGGAGGGATGTTCTGGTGGGTTGAAGGTGCTGGTGGTGGCAAACAAACGCGTGGGTCTGTGTCACTGCCACCTGTGTGGTGACAATCCCCCATGGGCCACTGGTGACAGCCCAGGTCTGTCCAGCACCTCCTCCCTGGGAGGATCTGACCTTCTTGGTCCTTGTAAGACCCAAAGTAAATGAAAATGGGGAAGCAGAGCCCTTGCAGGACGGAAGCAGCCCTTCCCCACCCAGATCCACGTCCCCAAAGCCTTCAGAGCTGTGTTTGACAGACACAGGGTGGAGTCACCGGCTGCCAAGAGAGGGGGGACACCTTGCAGGGCCTCTCTCTAGTTCAGCCTGGGGTAATCAGGAGTGTGGAAAACATCAGATCCCACTCCCAGGTCCTGCCAACAACAAGCGCAGCATCAGCACCGCGATTCCTTTTGGCTGGGAACCAACACGGGAGATTTTACTGTGGGAGGAACTGGAACTGCCCTCGTGTTTGCAACAGTCCCGATGTTCCCGTTCCCTGCCCAGAGCCCGTGGGGCTGTGCCGGGCTGGTGGTGGGGATGTGGTTAAAGGTTCACGGGATGCCCCCATTTGTTTTGCATCTGAGCTCATGCGGTGCCAGGGATGGGTTGGGATTTGCATGGAGCAGAAAAGGGCTCTTGTCTCCTCACTGACTTCCCAGTGGAAAGTCAAATATCCTCTGTCCCAGAGGATATCATCTTCCATCAGCACGTGGGATGCACCTGCCAGGTGAAACACCAGAGAGGAAAACTCCCATTCCCTTCTCCTGTGCTATTCCCAACACCACGGCTGAACCAAACCCTCTCCTCTGGTCACCGGAGCTTTTCCCACCCCTCGGGGCAGCCGTGCCGGGGGAACAAGGAGCCAAACCTGCCCAGCCCCTTGCACAAGGGGCTCCTGCTCCCAAAAAACCCAACCCAATGTGCAGGGATGCTGCTCCAGCTGGGCATGGTGGGATGAGGTCAGGAGCAGCCACAGGTGCCTTAGAGCAGCACCCCAGGCCTTGTGGCTTTTGGAGCCCAGGTCCCATCCCTTGAGCGATTCCAGCACCTTGGATTAATCTCCCAGTTATAAAATTGGGACCTGATTGCCAGTGGCCACTGAAGATATTATGAAGGTTTTAAAGAAGGGCAAGTTATTAGTCCTGGGGGTTTGAGCTGTTTCCAGCTCTCGGCATTACCTTCATCCTTCCCTAAACACCCCGTTGTGGCTTCCCACAGCGCTGACAATCGCCTCGCATGAAAATCCCCGGATCACGGACACCGGCCATCTGGGCTCTGATCCCGCCCGGGCAAAGCACAGCCCTGCACAGCCCCCAGCCCACCCAGTGCTCAGTGTGAGCCAGGGGCTTTCTCCCAAAACCATCCCAGGCTGCTGCTGGGATCCTGCGTCTCCAAAGTCGTCAGTCCCCACTAATCCTGCTTTGGAGTGCCGGGGGGGGTGGGCAGCTTATAAAATCAGCCCAGCACTTAATGAGCCAATTAATGCAAAATTTGCTGTCACTAAGAGGATGATGACAAGGTTTCATCTCACGGGAGTGTGGAACTGAGCCAGGCAGGATGATGCCTCCTGGATGCTGTCCCGGGCCGTGGTGTTGGCAGCTGGTGGGGGCGCAGGGGAGATTTGGCACCTCGGCCCTCCTGGAGAAGCCCCCGGGAATCAGTGCAGGGCAGAGCTGTGTGTGGACAGAGGAGGGTGTTCCAAACCTTGGCTGCCAGGGCTGGGCACAGCTGAGGAGGTGCAAGCACTGAGTGAAGCAGGAGCATCCTGCAGCTCTTTATGCAGAGCCTGCTGGATGCCCTGGGGGCCTGGGCCAAAAAACAGGAACAATTAATGCACAGGGAATACGGGAACAACTCATTACAGTCTACAAACCCTCGTGCACTTCCACTGTCTGGACCAGTCACAGCAGCAGGTGATACTTCTGTCCTTCATGAACTTGCCAGTGTTGAAAGCAAGTCCTGTAAATGAAGGGATTTGCTTTGCCAAGGGCTGGAGGAGCCAGTGGAATGAATCGCACAGATCAAAACTTTGATATCCCCAGGAGGCTGGTGGAGAGGCTGGGGCAGGTGAGAAACTCACCCAGCGAGGGGATAATGTTAAATATTAGACACTGCAAAGACAAGGAATTAGGGGCTCCACTAAGGCTGTGGATCTAAAAGCCCTGATTCAGGCAATTGTTCACCTCCAGGATAATTCCATTAATTATTAGATATGTCTTGGAGCTGGCAAGTCCCTCCTGTGTGTCCTGACATGCAGGGAGCACCAGACACCAGCCCTGGCCATGCTGTGACATTTACCTGGGGGGTTCCAGGCAATGTCCACCTGCTGATGGGCAGCTCCTGGTGACACTTCAACCCAGGGACACTTTGCACGTCAGCGTGGGAGACTCTGCTCCAACTCCTGTCATGGGGACACAGTGACGGCTGGAGAAAAATGTATGAAAATTTGGGGTGAAACAGCACTGCAAAGGTGGTATCAGGAAGCTGGGACCATGCTGTGGTTCCCTGTACTGTCCTGGCCAGGCTGGGCCATGGACACAGGGAAGGAGAGCCTTGTTCCTTTCCCTCATGCCCACGTTGTGTTATACAGACAGCCCTAATTCTAACCCACAGAATGTTTCCTCTCGTGTGCAGCTCTACGGATTTGGACAACAGAAACGACACAATATTTACCAGTGCTTAATAAATACATCTGTTAAAATGGCAATTTTCGTTCTGTATGTTGGCAGCAGCATTGGATCATTAAGGCTGAAAAGACAAGAGATCCTCTGCATTTCTCCCTGGTATTTTAACCATCCCCCAGGCAATGCAGACAGCCCAAAGGCAGTTTGATTTTGGTTCAATAACCACAGGTTTGGGGAATGAGGTGCTGCTGTAGGGCCTTATTGAGAGGGGAGAGAAAAACAAATCCAGCTCTTTGGTTCTTGCCCCCTGCAAACAATATCCAAGAGCCAGGCAAGGGCAAAACCCTTCCAACAGGGAGCAAATATAAGGAATAATTCCAAACCTAACCCAACGTAACGCCCCGCATCCATCCCTTGTGTAACACCCTCTGGCTTTAAGTGTCTTATACAAGCCTTTACTCACTCAGTACTGAGCTGTGCCTAAGCTGGGATTGATGGAGAATCCTATTTAGGAAAACACCCTTTGATGAAGAAAGCATGAAGCAAAAAGGAATTTTTGCGCGGATGTTGCCAAGTGTGACGGGCACAGTAATGCCGGGACCCACTCCAGGAGGGCTCCTGGGGCACTGCAGACCCCTCGGCATGAGAGGACAGTCCTGATTCAGCCCCGAGCATCCGAGCTGGCTGCGGTTGAGGATTATAAGAGCTGTTTTGATCAGGGGAAAACTTCTGTTTTTAGCACAGGCAGCAATTAAAATAGCTCGCGAATCTCAACGCCTCAGGAAGCTGTCATAAAAGGAGGCAGAAAATCCATCTTCTGGACTCCTCTGCAGCCAGAAATGAGCCTGGACAGGGCAGAGAAGAGAGCCTGAGGTTCACCTGGTGAAAAAGGACAACCCGAGACCTCGAGCCAGATTCGCTGCTTTGATCCCGAGATGGCTGTGGAGGATCTCCGGGCTTCCAGCACCCCTTTCTCGCTCTCCTTTTCGGGCAGCGGCTTCCTGGCCCTGTACCAGGTTGGGGTGGTGCAGTCCCTGCTGGAGTTGGCTCCCGAGCTCCTCAAGTCCGCCCGCAAGGTCTACGGCTCCTCGGCCGGGTCGCTCATCGCTGCTGCTGTCGTGTGCGGGGTCGGCCTCGGTAAGAAAACCACGGCCTCGAGGCCTTTTGGGAGCTCTTTTGTTCCATGAACCCAGGGGCTTTTGTTCCATGAACCCAGGGTGGTGCCTCGGGGGGCTGCTGGGGTGGCGGGGCTGGTGGAACTCTCCTTGCCCACGAGGCATTGCAGAAACCCAGGGTGTTGCCGCGTTTGGCAGCCAGCGCGGAGCAGTTTTGGGTGGTGTAAGCTGAAAAAGCCCATTCTTACAGTCTGAGGGTTCTCGGGCTCAGCTGGTGGGCAGAAATGATGGGGAAATCTGGATGTACCTGTATTCCTTTGGCTCCTTTTCCTGCTCCTGCTGGAGGAGCAGATCTCCTGCCCTTCTGCTCTGAGGCCTGAGGGGTGCTGAGATGTCCCAAAGCCAGTCTGTGCAGCTGCAGGGGCTGGATTTGCTCATGGAAAGCCCTCTTTTCCCTATGGATCAGGTTTCTTGGGATCCTTAGCTACGAAGGGACACGAGTGGCTGTCTCACAGGTGACAGAGCTGACAGCCTTGTTTGCATGTCACTTTGGCTTATCCCACTCAACCTTCCCAGAACAAGGGGAGATGCGCGATTCCCATCTCCAGGTGCACCTTTCCCTGTGGCTGAAGCTCAAGGGCTTGTCAGCAGGATAATCCTGAAGGAACAGCAGTCTGCTCCAGCCCGGGGCTGGGATTTCTCTTATTGCTGCTAAAGAGGTTTTCCTCCGACCCCCTTTCAACAGTGTGGAAGCAGGCCCCTCTAGCAGCAAGGTCCCCCATGTGTAGAATTAATTCAGAGTAGTTAATCCACTTTTAATAATCACATCCTCCCATATTTCCAATTAGTGCCCATGTGTAAATAAGTGTACACAAGGCTCTGGAAGTTGATCTAAGTTCTGCTTCAAGCACTGGGGACATTTAGGAGGAGCAGAGGGTTTTAGGGACCAAATAATGATGGAAGAAGCTGGGAGGGAACACACAGTTCCTGAAACCTCTGGTGGATGCTGGAACTGTTCTGCTGCAGCTAAAAATAATTCAAAACATTGGCAAATATGTGTAGACAAGGCAGAAAGGAACATTTCTGCCCACATGGGGATGAACTCCTGCACAAATAAGCAAGGGCCCCAAAATTTCTGATTCCTCCTGCTGCTGTAATGGATGGAGCTGGGGCTGTCCAGCAGTACAAATACATTCAGCACCTGCTCTTGCTGAGGGCACCCGTTCTGAACTGGGCATCTGCTTCCCTGGGGTTGAAGGCACCATCCACGTAGAGGGGCTGAGATTATCTTGTGCCCAAAGTATCTTGCCCAGAGGAAGAAAAGGCATTTTGGATAGTGATGACTCTGGTTATGTTTCTAACAAGGAAAATGAATGTGGCAGAAGCTCTGTCATATTCACACTGGGGATGATAGGGGCAAAAAGAAGGTGAAAGGTGTGTTTGGTGTCCCACGGGGTGGCTGCAGTCAGGTGCCCGTCCCCTGCCCTGGCCTGGGTGAGGAGCTCTGAGCTCCCAGAGCCAGGCTGTCCTCTGTGACCCCACCGGTCACCTCAAGGGGACATGCTTGTCACCAAGTTGGTGCAGGTAAGGGCAGTCACATTGCTGCCAGGGTCATCCTTCACTCGCTCCGAGCCAAAGCCCCGTCCAGAGCCAAAGCCTGCCAAGTTGGGCTTGGCTCTCACCTCTTACCCAGCAGACTGTGGACAGTTTTTCCACGTTCTCCCCCATTTCCAGGACGCAGAGCAGCCAGACAGTGCCCTGGGGGTGCCCCCCCTCCCTGGAGGTCCGGCTCTTTCGGCATCCCCTCCGCACAAACCCGGCCAGCGTTAATCGCCCCGCGTGGCCTCGGCATCCGCTCAAACACACATAACCCCTCTTAATGCCTGGGCTGCTCCAGTTGCCTTCAGGACACTCCACCTAATCCGTCTGTCCATCCACACAATCCCATGAGACTGCACGGAAACCTCTGCCCCTACAAAGCCTTGGTGCTGAGCCAGGTCTGTCACCTCAGGCCGGTGCAGGGTCCCGGGGAGCCCACCCAGGTGCAAGGACAGCTCTTTGCAGCACTTTGGTGCTGGATAAGCCTTTCACTGCAAGAGTTTAACACCTCAGGTGGGATATTCCTCCAGGTGAGCCCCCCATGTCAGCAAAGGGACCAAATTCCCTTGATGGGATCAGGCTTTTTGCAGGGTTTGCTGCATTCCTCTTCCTCCCCATCACCGCAGAACCTTTAGAACCTGGAGTCTCCTGAGCCCTCGGCTGGGGCTCTGGGGCTGTGCTCCTTTAACCCAGCTCCTGGGATGTGCAGACACGTCATGGCCATTAACACCCTCCCGGAGGTCCCTCAGGTGAGCCAAAAATCCCAGCAATGTGGAGCCAGGACATCCGGCTTGCAGGAGAGCTCTAAGCAGAAGAGGTGCCCCTCGTCCTCACTCGGGAGCCAGCCCAGCTCCCTGTAAAGCCTGGGGCTGCCCACGCGGAAAACCAGAGGTGGAGGGCAGGAATGTGTTGTGCAAGTCACATTGTCACGGATAAGTCAGTGTCACAGATACCTCAGTGTCACGGAGAGCTCAGTGCCCCCCTTCCTGGGGCTCTCTGGAACCTTTCCCTAATCCCCACCAGGAACATCTTGAGGCCCCATCTCTGGTGCAGATGGGGATTTCACCAGTGGGGTCACAGAATGATATGATGTCCTTTGAGGACATTATGGGGGTGATGCCCCTCTTTCTGCCCTGCCACAACATCCCCCAGTGTAGCAGCAGTATCATCCCGGGGTGACACAGAGGGGCTGCAAGAAGCTGTAGTTGTGAGGAGTGTTAAAAATAGGATTAAAAACATAACTGTCAGTGCAGCAGGGATATTGACTTTCTCTCCATCTTTCCCCCTGCCTCTGTTTCAGATGACCTAAAGGAATTTTTCTTTGCACTGGCAACGGAAGTCAGGAAAACCATCCTGGGCCCCCTGTCTCCCAAGTGCAGCTTGCTGGCCAATCTCAAGGCTGTCCTGCAGCGGATGCTGCCGGAGGATTCCTACCTGCTGGCCTCGGGGAGGCTGCACATCTCGCTGACGCGGGTGGTGGACGGCCAGAACGTCATGGCCTCGGATTTCAACTCCAAGGAGGAGCTCATTCAGGTACAGAGACCTTCCTGTGGTGCCGTAGGAAGGTCTCCACCGACCGCCTGGGGTGGACGTACCCCAAGTGTTGGTGGCTTTAACTGCACTCTTTTCTATCTGAGATGGGCAGAGAGTCAGGAGGCTCTGCCAGAGCCATGGTCCCACCACAATGGGCTCCATGAACTTGGGGGCAGGGAAGAAGATTTGAGTTCCAGGATCAGATGGAACAAATCATGCTAAAAATGCAGCGGGTTTGTTTCCAGCCTCATCCAGCTGATGTTGGGGCTCTAACAATGACTTTGCCAAGAGCCCTGTCAGTGCTTGTGGGAACTCTCAGCTCTCCCTGAAGGTCTCTCCTCAGCCAAGTCCCTCTGGCAATGGTTTTCCTTGTTGCCTCAGCACTTTCCTGCTGCTGAACAACAAGCAGCTCATTAACCAGTAAATTATCTGCTGGGGGAAGAATCCCAGGGTAAAGCCCTAACAGAGCTTGCCATGAGGTCCTGGGTCCCTTGTCCCAGGGAGACAGCAGAGGATGGAAACTCCATGGAGAAGTTGGAGTTCACCCCGCGGTGCCTCCTCCAGGTAACCCAGGAGCTTGGGGTGCTCATTCCCAGCTGAGGAGATTGGTGGGAAATGGTTGCCAACACCTCAGCAGTGGCTTTACCACTGACAAATCCCAGCAGGGTGAGGATGCCTTGTGACGGTGTCTTGGTTTTGTCCAAAAACCTGCAAAGATGCAAATTGGCCCCAAAGCTTCAGCTTGCCACCATCAAAGGGCAGTGTTGGACACAGATATGTAGATTTACAACTATTAATTCCGGCAGCTATAAAATTAAAAAACGCAGTGTTGTGCCCTGATCCAGAGAAGTGTTTCTACTTCAATGAAATCAGATGTTTTCCCTTTCTTGAAGCCTTTCTTGCCACAGTCCCCAGCAAAGTCCAGGTGGCACTGACAGCCTGGCTCCAGGCTTTGTCAAGGCTGAATTTTCAGGCACCAAGTCAACAGCTTTTGTCCAGAAGAACTTTGACAGGAACACTGACTTCTGCAATCCCTCTCCTCCCCAGGCTCTCCTCTGCAGCTGCTTTCTTCCTATTTACTGTGGATTCATCCCTCCATCCTACCGAGGAGTGGTGAGTGATATTTCCACTAAAACACACGCTCCCAGCAGGAGCTCCTGGGTTTGAACTTTACATTCCCCCGAGCAGGGAGGGATAGGTGTGTCCAGGCTTTTTCTTTAGTTGATGGAGGATGATAAAGCCCCTCAGCTTATTCTTTACCGCATCCCAAGATGATAGCTGGGTGGAACTGCCATCTGGAGAGCCCCCTCCTGCTTTGCCCATGGACAGAGTGTGGATGACCTTACAGACGTCTGAGGGAGATAAGAGGATGCCCACAGTGAGGACCTTGAGACACAATCCAGTTATCCTGGGCAGGGCCTGTCTGCAGTGCAGGTTTATCCCTGCAGGTAGCTCAGGTGCCGACTTGCACGGCTGAGACATCGAGAGTTCGTGGGAGGATCCTCCCCTGCCCTGTGCATTTCCATGCTCGGCTTGTCTGAGGGAAGGAGGAGCTCAGCAGGTGTTTTCCACTGCATCCTCTTCCAGGGCTTCCTCACAGGGAAGGATTTCTTCCCAATATCCCATCCAACCCTAATGGCAGTGGGAAGCCATGGCCCCTTGTCCTGTCACTCCATCCCTTGTCCAAAGTCCCTCTTCAACTCTCTTGGAGCCCCTTGAGGCTCTGGAAGAGTCTCTAAGGTTCCTGGAAATGTCCAAGGCCAGGTTGGACGTGGCTTGGAGCAAGCTGGGATAGTGGAAGGTGTCCCTGCCCATGCCAGGGGTGGCACTGGATGAACTTTTAGGTCCCTTCCCACCCAACCCATCCCAGGGTCTGTGATTGCTCTGCGAGGCCCCTCTGCACTGTTATTTCATGAACCTTGAATTCCATCAGCTGCAACTTCCAGTCCCACTGAGGTGGGTGGTAAATCCAGATTCCCTTTGGAATAGAACAGTTGACATTTTCCTTGTCCAGTGAGGAATCCCTCAGGGATCTGCAGGCAATTATTAAATGTGGGGGCCCTACTGCTCAAGCTAAGGACTTGAAAGTTATACAGTGCTGTGCATTCAGAGACATCTGAATTGACTCTTGACTGCCAAAAATGGTTGTACAAAGCTTTGTGAATGGAAATAATCATGTTTCCATTTTAATAACTGCTGTGGATTACAGCAGCTGGTCAAAGAGCTGGCTGGGTGCCACAGGCAGGGCAGGGGAAGGAGCTGGCAATGGGATAAAGAGCACAGGTGGGACGAGATGCTGTAGGAGGTGGGAAGGGAGGACAAGGTGGGATGGGCTCGTGGCAGGAATGTCACCAGTTCAGCTGCTGGTTCCCAACTCGGTGACACTGCCAAGGTCCCCAAAGCAAACCCTCCCTCTGCTCCTCCCCCAGCGCTACGTGGACGGAGGCTTCACGGGCCTGCAGCCCGTGTCCAGCCTGGAGGAGCCCGTGATCACCGTGTCCCCGTTCACCGGCGAGCTGGACATCTGCCCCCGCGACTGCCCCGCCATCTTCTTCTGCTTCCAGATCTTCAATGGCAGCATCCAGATCTCCATAGAGAACCTGTGCAGGATCAGCTACGCTCTCTTCCCACCCAGCACCATGGTGAGCCCACCAGGGCTTCTCCCAGCTTAGTTTTGGTTAAAAGATTAATGCTGCTCCTGCCTTCTCAAGATTTAAGGTTCAGCTCAATCTCCACTGTTAATTAATGGGGTTTTCAAAGGCAGGGGGAAACCCCACTGCTTTTGCAGTACATTTTTGGGGGGGACCCTGCTGATGGGTGGCCAGCTTGGGATGGGGTCTACAACCTGCAAAAGACCAGACAAAACCAGGTGATCTCTAAGGTCCCTTCCAACCCAAACCATTCTGTGTTTCTCTGACCGCTGCTGTGGTGGTTGGAAACCAACCAGTGCTTGCTGCCTTCCCAAAGGGGCCATCCCAACCCTCCACAGTCAAACAGCTTTGGACAGATCCTGTATTACTGGGATCAGGGCTCTTTAGTGACCTCAAGTGTTTCTCCTTGCAGGTCTTGAACGACATTTTCTCCCAGGGGTACCAGGACACAGCCCTTTTCCTGTACAGGAACAGTAAGTGGCACCCCAGGACCCGAGGGAACCTCCAAGTGTGACACAGACAAACATCATCCCTTTCTCTCCATGTCTCCCAGATGCCTTTGGCTTTAACTACTTCGATGGCAATTTCCGCTTCGGCAGCACCTGTGGGAAGAACGACTCTGGACAATCCAACGGGACACACCCTGGCCTGTACAAAAGGGTCCCTCAGTGCCTGACCCCTTACTTCCTGCCAGGTAGAGGATTTGGGCTGCTCAGCTTGGGTTTAGGGCTGCTGCAGCCTTCAAGAGGGGCAGTGTTATATTTAAGACATTACTGGGTTATTTATTACAGTGAATATTTCTATCGCAAAGAGACTTTGTAAGAGTGGCTCAAGCTGGGCTCTGGCCTGGGCTTCAGTACCTGCCTGAGCCAGACAAGAGGAATCATTGCATTTATTTTGTTGTTTGTAACTACTGGTCTTTATTTCCTTCTGTGCTGTCATTCCTGGGTGCAGGCTTGTGGAAGAAGGAGCAGGTGAACGGGCTGCAGGACCCACTGGCGATGGTCCTGCTGCAGCCCTACAGGCTTCCAGCCTTATTCAGGAAGGGGTAAGAACATCCCAACAGAGGCATTAGGGAATGACACACAAACCAGGGGCTGTGCCTTCAGCAGTGGCGGGGCAGCTGAAGGGACACACGAAGGGATTCTCTCCCTGAAGATCCAAGGGGGAGCGGGTATGGCTGGGTTTGGTGCTCCATAGGATCTCTTGGTTATGGAAAAGATTATTAGAGTGTGCATTTGCCATGAACACCCTCCCCTTTTGCTGCCTTTAGCCATCATTAAACTCAGCCTGTTTACTTTGCTTTTGCAGGGTGAAGAAGGTGTGGGGGCTGCTGGAAGGTGTCAGCTCCCTGGTACAACGACTCCACGAGCTCCTCCTCACCTTGGTGCCTGGTTTGCCTAAGAGAGCCGTGGACAGGAGGTGAGGGGCTGGGGGGCTACAGACTCTCAGCATAGAGAGAGAGGGTGCACAGCAGAGAAACCTTTGGGAACCTCACCCATGGGTCACTGATGCTGAGCGTGGCTAAAAACTCCAAATCTGGAGTAGCCCACATGAAAAGTAGCTATTTTTTTATCCCTGGGATACTATTTTGATATCTCAAAGGAGCTAAAAACCAGCTTAGTGCCACTTCCCTACCGCAATACATTTGTGTTCCAGATATTTATCTGCTGGGCTCTGTCCTGGCAGGACACCAGGCACATTCTCCAAGATCTTGAGCGATGCTCTGGCACTAAGCTCTCAGGGATTTAAGGCATATCCCCCCAGATCTGCTTGCGAGTTCCCTCCTGTGCAGCTGCCCAAGAGACTCGCAATGATTTCACCCTGAAGCAGCTGCAAACTCCTCAGCTGTGAAAAAAAGCCCTTTGGGGTCAAACATTCCTGGGGCTGCTCATCTCTGTCAGGACATCGACCCTGCCTCAGCTCTCACCTTGTTCTCACAG
Source organism: Edolisoma coerulescens (assembly GCA_013397115.1). NCBI lineage: Eukaryota > Metazoa > Chordata > Aves > Passeriformes > Campephagidae > Edolisoma > Edolisoma coerulescens. The sequence continues at coordinate 204,537 of VWZW01006482.1, read as the reverse complement.
GTAACAAGGATCATCCCGGCGGGGCCCTGGGGGCTCCAGCGCTGCCTCGGGATGTGGTGGGCAACACCAGCACACACCAGCACGGCTGCAGGTTCTCGAGGGAATTTTTGGGGTGTGTTTTTTCCTTCAGAACCTGTCTGGTTCTGTCTGCAGTGCTGCCACTGCAGTGCCCCTGCTCAGGCCTGACCTGATTTTCCGTGTCCAACGAGGCAAAGCCCCGGTGCGACTCCTGGGACCCACCCCAGGCTGCAGGGGCCCCTGGGCAGCTTCACCTGCAGACCTCACAGCCCAGCCCTCTCCCTGCCCACTCCGCCTCCCCCCCACCAGCAGCATCCCTTCCCTGCTTTAATGCAGATTACAGGGTGGGCATTTGCCAGGAAATGCCATGTTTTGAGTGTTCTCCTCCCACTCAAAAACATTTAGAGAGATTCCTCACAGAGAGAGAGAGAGAGAGAGGGAGAAGCCTTAGGGAGCATCACACTGGGCAGGAACTAATTTTTCTACAGTTCCCTGAAGTTTTTTTACCAATTATCAGTTCTTGAGCTTCACACCTCCCCATAGCCCTGCCTCTCCTGTCTGTGGAGGTTGGAGTGCATTTGGATCCCTCTGGAACTTGCAGCTGTGCAGAAGGATGGAAAAACCTAAAGATTAACTTCCCCCTACTTCCGAGTCCTGCAGGCTGCATCTCCTGACATTTCACAAAGAAATGAGTTCTTCTCCTGCAATTATCTGCAACTCACGGCCACGCACAGAGCATGGCCCAGGCAAACACACCCTGTGCCACTGGTCTGCACGCAGAATTAATTGGCAGCACTCTTAATTATCCCAAATCTGTGCTGCACATCAGAGGCTGTGGATTGGCTTTGCCCCAACTGTGTCTCCCCCATTCGTTGGTTCCAGACAGGCAACAAATGGATTCCAACAGCAGCAGCTGTTTATTGGAGTAAATAGCCTGTTTAATTGCACAAAGGGAAAGGGAACAGAGGGAAGTTTCATCCAAAGGGCCCTGGAGACTGCAGGAATGAATGTGAGGAGTAGCTGAAGACAGCTTTGATGTAACCAGACTCAAAGTTAACTATGAGTGCTGTGTGAAAGATCAATATCCTGTGTTCTGCCATCTTTGGTTGAAATCAGAGGCCTGGGAATATTTTCTCTAGAATGGGTTTGCTAAAAGAAACCTGGATGCTTATTTCGTAGAATCATGGAATGGTTTGGGTCAAAAGAGACCTTAAAGATAACCCAGTTCCACCCCCTGCCATGGGCAGGGACACCTTCCACTATCCCAGGGTGCTCCAAGCCCCATCCAACCTGGCCTTGGACACTTCCAGGGATCCAGGGGCAGCCACAGCTGCTCTGGGCATCCTGTGCCAGGGCCTCCCCACCCTCACAGGAAAGAATTCCTTCCCAGTATCCCATCTAACCCTGCCCTCTGGCAGTGGGAAGCCATTCCCCCTTGTCCTGTCCCTCCAGTTCCTGATGAGGGGTCCCTCTCCAGCTTCCCTGTAGCCCCTTCAGATCCTTGAAGGGGCTGTGAGGTCTCCCCACAACCTTCTCCTCTCCAGGCTGAACAGCCCCAGCTTTCTCAGCCTGTCTCCATAGGGAAGGTGCTCCAGTTCCCTTCTAACTTTCCGGCCCATTTTGATGGATCCTGTTTGCATTGGATTCTGTCTGCTCCTGTCTTCCATCCATCCTGGATGGATTTACATCTCTCAACCACTGCAGCCAAAGCCAGGCTGCTCAAATCCAGCTGTTCCTGCCACAGGGCAAAGTGGAAGGCTGGAAGACACCCAGCCCTCCCCAGGCAGGGACAATCAGCCCAGCATTTGCTTTTGCACCTCTGCTCCCTCCCACTTACCCAACAGCTCCTTCTCCAGGCTGCTGCAAGCACCATGCCCACCTCCAGGCAGGATGTTGCCATTTCAGTCAGCCTGGGGCAGTTACCCCATTGAAATGGGGATTAAAATCCCCCCAAGAAAATTCTCATCCAGGAATTGGATTTCCAAATCCATTAAATGCATCTGCATTTAATTCACACAGCTTGAACTGCCCCGTGTATCCCACCTGCCCCATGTGGTGCTTGATCATAAAAAATTAGTAAAACTTTGAGAACTTTAACCAAAAACAATTGGCAAGGAACCCCCAAACTAAAATGGTCTCAGCACAGAAGTCTGCTGCTCCAAACCTGCAGGAATGAGCAAGAAAGAAGTATTTAACAATTCAGTGTTCAAATCAGCTGGGTTTTGCTTTATTAATCCCTCATCTTTTCAAGCAAGCAGAGCTGGTGCTGTCTCCTCTTGGAGACATGAGCTTGGAGCTGATGGCAACAGGAGGCTTTGCCAGAGGCAAGGGATAGAGGCAAAGTTTGGCATTGATTGGAATCATCTTGTGCAGGAGCTTCTTTCACCCCAAGGAAGCAGAGGGGGAAGCCCAGCTGCACCCAGAGGGGATGGAAGCAGCCTGAAATGCCTCCTCTAGGGGTGGGCCATGGGAACCATCCGGGGGCTGTGGCCGTGCCTGTGCTGTGACATTGCTGTCACAGTCCACGTGCTCCTCAGGGCAGGTCGGGCTCTGCCTTCAGGCTGGGTTCCAAGTTGCTCATTGCCTCCTTAAAGCATCAACTGGGGCCAAAGGCAGCAGAGGGGTCAGAAATGCTCTTCTGTGGCTGACCTGGCCCTAAAGGGAATGAAACCATGTTGGTCAGTCTGACAGACACCTCTGGCAGTTCCTGTGGGACAGACTGGATTCAGGTGCCTGAGGCTGGTCAAAAATGTTGCAGCCCAGCTGCAAACCAGAGACAGAGATTCCTGATAGCCCAGAGCTGCCCAACATCTAAAGAAACCTCATTCCCACAGTGTTGCTTCCAAGAGCTCCATGAAGCTCAGACTGATGGAGCCTTTAAAAAAGCTACCAGGGAAGCAATTCTACAGCCTAACACTGTGTCCTGCATTTCTTAGTGGGTCTAGAGTTGGTTTGTTTTCAAAGGAAATTTCTTTTTTGCTTCCATTATATGTTTTCCAAGCTTTTCTTTTTAGATCTGGAACGGTAACGATCCTATTCTTTCCCCTTTCTATTCCTCATTTGTTGTGGGCCTCCTAGATGTAGCAGACTGTCTTTTTTCACTTTTTATTTAATTTATGTGGCTACACTTAAAATAATCACCAGGTTGAAAAAGCTGTGTAATTTTTCCTAAGCTGATGAATTCTGAAATGTTGAAAGACTCAGAAAGAAAAAGAAAATAAAGAGTAAAATTGAAAGAAACTTTGCATTTCATCAGATGATGCTTTGTGTTTTTTAGTAACAACAAACTGGAAACTGAAATGCTGAGGATTCACTGGTTTTCCATGCAAAACTAAAATGGGAGTGGGCATTATTTTGCATAGGATTGCAGAAAACTTGCAAGGTTTGGCTTTAAACCTGCCTTGTGTTGCTTCAGAATGATAGAGGTACAGGTTTACCTGCAGCTCTGATATGCTTTCCTTGCACTAAGTCTTTCTGTGGCTGCAAGCAGAGTTCCTAAGGAGAAGTTTGGATTTGGCTGGCACAGCAAAGGCAGCTTGAACCCTTGAGACACCCCTAGTGAAGGGATGTGTGGGCAGAACCTGTTGTTACCTCACAAGGTGAGTAAATACATGACCTTCTCCGGGGAAAGAGCTCCTTGTCCATGGAGCCCCTCTGACCCAGCCACAAACAAAGTTCTGAATCCTCACCCAAACTGAGGGTGAGGGCTCAGAGTGAGGTGTCACTCGTAAGCCCTGACCCGAGAGGGAACTTTCTTCCATTCCTGATGTTCTCAGCTGCCCTAGAGCCTCTTTGGGCACTGACAGCCCTGGGCAAGTGTCACTTGAAAACTGATGGGGTAAAGGAAGTGCTGGTTCTTTACCGTCCTTGGGGTGGAGAAGGTGGTGTGGGGCTTCCTACTCTTCTTCATCTGCTGCCTGGCTGACCCCTGGATTCTCTTTGGTGTCATCCTCATGGACCGTGGCTCTGGAGTGAAGAACTCTCAGCTGTGGCTTCAGGTGCAGGGTCTCCTCACCTTTCTGATGCGATTCATTGGCCAAGGAAAGCGTGAAGCCCTCGAAGTAATTCACCTGGAAATCAGCTGGTGGGAAGAGAAGCCAGCTCTCACTGCTTGTTGCTCAACTGCCAGGTCTGCAGCAGTGTGAGGCGTGACCTGGCTTGAGTGGAAGCCAGGGCTGACCCCAGGGCTCAGGGATCACCAAACATTGCTGCTCTGTGCATCAGGGGCTTATCAAACACCACACAGGGCACCTGAGCCTGCGCTTCCCTCTAGAGGTCCTGGGACCTGTGTTCCCTGGGAAGAAGCCCTGTCATGCCCAGTGTGGGAGTGTGGCTCCGGAGGGAGCTTCTGGAGAGGCCAGGGCTCAAGTAGCCCTGGCAGTGTCAGGAATACAGGCATTTCTCTGCCCCAGTCACTCTGGGGCAGCACCTCTTACCTTGTGTCAGCAATGCAACGATGGAAGGGAAGCACCCAACCTACCTGTCCTCACTCCCAGTCACTTACTCAGTCTTTTTAGGAAGGAGACCGTGTCCTGGTAGCCCTGGATGTAAAAGCGGTCTATGGCCTGTGGGGGGAGGTGGCCGTCAGGGCAGCTGGGCTGCTGCAGGGGGCTCGTGGCTCTGGCTGCCTGGAGGAGCAGCTCACCTGCCGTGAGGGAAGCTGAAGAATGTGCAGTAAGCGGCAGATGTTCATTTTTGAGATCTGCAAGGTAGAATCAGCGAGCTGGAAGGTCAGGAAGGCAGCTGGGCCGTCCTTGGGGCAGATGTCGTATTCGCCAGCAAAGGGAGAGATGATGATGGTGGTGCGGGACACGAAGTCAGCTGTCCACATGGCCAGCTCCCCGTCCACGTAGCGCTAGGAGACAAAACAGGGAGCCCTGAGCCTTCCCCTGGGCACAGAGAGCAGTGCTGTTCACGCTGGCAAACACGTGGGGCTTGTTCCCCACCCAGGCCCACACCAGACTGAGGTTCCGGGGCTCCAGAGATCCCTTCCAGGGAACAGCCCCACCCGCTGCTCCCCTGATCCTCCCTTCCAGCCACAAAACTCCTGCAATGAAAGCGGGACAGAAGTGCAGCAGAAGGGAGCTGAGGCAACCCCAGGGACAGGGGAAGATGGACAATTTTGTCCTGTCTGCAGTGAGGACAGATTTTGGGGCCCTGTTGTTCCCTCTGTGGGAACACAGCCTCGAGCTACGCTGGTGGCAAACGCAGGTAGAGAGATCCTTCATGCCAGCACTGGAGGAAGGCCAGAGGCTGGAGGGGCCCTGGGCCTGAGCTGGGACAGGGTCTCCAGCCCACAAAGCTACTCACCACCCCACGGTACGTTGGAGGAGAAAACCCACAATACAGCGGGATGAAGCAGCTGCACATCACGGCCTGTGGGTGAGACGGGAAGGAAAGAGGTGAGCGAAGAGCCACGGAAACTGTTGCCTTTGGGAGTGGTGGCTCATCTGTGAATGCCAGAACAGGGCTCCCCAGCTGGGTTTTTGGGCACCACTGACTAATGTGCACCAGACCATGGCTGATACCCACAGCCAGGGCAGAGAAGTAGGAAGGGAACCTGTGAGATGCCTCAATTTGCTCCCTGCAGGTTCAGGATAACTCAGACAGCAATCCAAAGGGCTGATTTGTAAAAATTATTTCAGCTTGTCTGGATTCAGAGGGTGGCAAGGACAGAAATCATGGCATGGACTACAGTGGACCAGGGCCTGTTAGGATAAGACAAGGAGTGATGGTTTATAACTACGAGGGGGGAGATTTAGATATTGGGAAGAAATTTTTCACCATGAGGGTGCTGAGGCCCTGGCACAGGTTTGCCCAGAGCAGCTGTGGCTGCCCCATCCCTGGAAGCATCCAAGGCCGGGTTGGACGGGGCTTGAGACCAACCAGGGACAGCGGGAGGTGTCCCTGCCCATGGCAGGGGTGGGACTGGATGAGCTTTAAGGTCCCTTCCAAGCCAAACCACTCTGTGATTTTGTGCTGTGGGACGTGGCCAGGCAGCAAATGTCACCCAGCTCCTCCCTCTTGGGGTGCCTGTGGCTGCTCCCACCTGAATCAGCTCCTCCTTCGAGGCAAACTCGGACACTGTCACAGCTCTCCAGTCGTGCACGCGGGTGAGGATAATGTGCAGCTTTCCAGACACCAGCTCGTGGGCATTCGGAGGCAGGAGTTTGCGTAAGATCCTCCTTAGGAGCCTGAGTGTCCTTCCTCCAGGGAGTATGCCCCAGAGAATGGTTTTCAGACCGAGGAAATACTGCTTCATCTCATCTGAAGCAAAGCAAAGGAAAGGAATCATTCTACATCCCTTACATTGTTATTTATGTATAATTAGGTGTTATTTATGTACTGAGGTGCACTTCCACCTGGGAAAGGGGTATTTTTATCCTGCTTCTAAATGCTCATATAGAGCCATTGTTTCCATTAGGGCTGAAGCTCCCCTGAGTGGACCCAAATTTTCCAAGGACCTTCAATATTGCAGGAGGTAGAAGTAGTCTGGTTTTTTTTAGATATTGGGAAGAATTTTTTCACCATGAGGGTGCTGAGGCCCTGGCACAGGTTTGCCCAGAGCAGCTGTGGCTGCCCCGTCCCTGGAAGCGTTCAAGGCCGGGTTGGACGGGGCTTGAGACCAACCGGGGTAGAAGTATTCTGTTTTCTTCTCCCATTTCTCTCCATTTTCTCCACAAGACATCTTAAAAGTTTTTGGACTTGTGGGAGAAAATTGATAGGAAGCCTTTTTATAACATTTCCTCCTGTTAGCTCTGCATCTCTGCCCTGCAAATGTGTTTGCTTTCCCCTCTTTGTTTTGGGAATCTACCAGCAATCCCAAATGCCTTAATAGGGAGAGCACCTCTGTTTCTTTTATTAGATATGCTTGCCATTAGTTCAAGTTAATAAGACGCAATGACAATATCTACTCTTTTTTCTCTGTGCTGCTTAACTTTCCCATGTTTTCCCCTCTTCAAGAAGCCAATAAAGTAAAAACCTGAGGAATTAACCACTGATAATGAAACAAAAATCATTTGCAACTCCAAAATTCCCAGATATTCCATCTCTTTAGGCACAAAATAAACAGAAGTGTGTAGTCCTTACCCGGATCAAATCCACACAATTCAGCTGTAGCTAAAACTGATCCTGAAGATGCTCCATAGATCCTGCTTGCAGATTTCATTATGTCAGGAGACAATTCCTGCAAAGCAGACAACACTCCAACTTCGTATACAAACAAGAAACCACAGCCTCTAAACAGTATAGAGTAAGGTCTTCCCTCTTTTCCACTTATTTTCAGCATCTCAGCTAACTCCAAGCACCCCAACAACAAGAAAACAGCTGCCCAACAGCTTCAATGGGTTTTCCAGAGCCAGCCAACCCTCAGCTGTGGTTCTCTTTGCAACCACACTCTCACTGTCTTATATCCCTGTGTTTGACATAAATCTCTGAGCCAAACGTCCAGTGAAAGAGCAGCAGTGGGCAGAAGTGGATGATGTGATGTCCTAACGCTCATTAAAATAAGATTACTGCATTGCAGGGTGTCTGAGCTGAGCACTGAGCTGCTGGGCAGCCCCAGGCGATGGGCACAGCCACATGTCACACTGATGTGTTGGGGGAGCAGCCCAGGGGGGTCCGCTGGGCCCCAGGACTGAGTCTTTGGGAGGGAAAAGCTGCTTCCCAAAGTGGTGAAGTGCTTCAGTGATCCCCTGGAGTTCCAGAACAAAATTCCACCCTCCTGGGCAGGAGGAATCAGCAAATATTCCCTGGTACAAGAGAGTCTTGCAAGATGCTGCTCAAAACTCTCTTGCCCCATTTGTAACAGGTTGCCAAACCCTATCCCAGGGAGTGGAGAAGGTGACTGGGTTACTAAAGAAATCACAACAGAATTTGGAGAAGGTGATTGGATTACTAAAGAAATCACAACCCACGTTGTTTTCTTTGTTTCACAATTTCAGGGCCTGAGTTTGCTTACAAAGGGGTAAAAATACAGAGTCCAGGGAAAAAACTCGTGGTTTCACCTGCCTCCTACATGGCTGAGGTTTCAGTAGAGCCACGGGTCAATAAAGAAGGAAAGAAGGGGCCAAAAAGTCTGACAAACACAGGGATTTATTGGTTATCCACGTAGAAATGCAAAGCCTTCTTAGCTTTGCAGCTGGGTGAGACTTTGGGAAGCTGCCAGTGGGAAAAGCAGCGCTGAGCGCTGGGCAAGACAGAGGCGAGAAGCCAGCACAAACAAGAACAACCTGGACACTCCTCTTCTGATATACATGGAAATCTACCCGACATCTTCGGGGAAAATGCTTCCAAAGCCACCCAGGAGATGCTTCTCTCCCTCTTGCTGTGTGCCGGGGCAGTGCTGGAGGAATTTGGCTGCAGCCCTGATCTCTGTGAGGGGGCTGCAAAACAGCCCTGAGGATGACAGAGCCGCTGTGCTGGACATGCTGGGGCTGACAGGGCTGGGGGCTCCACTAACCCCAAACCATCAGCCCAGGGCTAATCCAGCCCCAGCTGCACACAGTGGGAGCAGTGTCTGCCACCACCCAGGAGCCAAGGCACCGAGCCCCTTGCACACACCTCGCAGATCCTGCTGCTGAGCAGCAAAAGAAAACTGAAGACTCGAGACAAGAGGAATAAAGAGATTCCATGCCTCATCAAGAGGACAAATGCACTGGAAATAATTTTCCATCTACTCTTTAGTGCAAGGGTGCCCTAAGAATTAACGGCAATGGGAAGAGTCAACTTGAGAAGCAGCTTCTGGTGCAGGAGGCATTTGGAACCCATGGGTGAGGCACACAAAGCTCTTGAGGTAAGGAAAACCTTTATGCCCAACTCCATGACTTGGGGAAAAAACCAGAGCCAGTCTTGCAGAAGCACCAGCATTCCCAGTGCTTCACACCTTGGGTTCAAGCGCTCCTGCCCTCAGTCAGCAGCTCAAGAGGGAACTAGAAATGTGACACGTTATTGCACTGCTTTCCAAATGCGGCTGGACACCTCTGGCACTCTAATCCCAAACCAAACCCATGGATCACGCCACACGGACCATGTTTTACTCTTAATTGCACCTCTGTAATATTGAGATAGTTTGTAAATCCATTTGTTTTACCTTCTTACCCAATCTTGCAGCACCAAGAAGTAAACAGTGTTCATTGTCGAAAAGCAGAGGGAAGCCAAGACTCCACCTTCTTATTCCCTCCTCGCAGGTAGTGCCACGTCTCCCTGGCTTTCAAACCCTTGGACTGTCCCTGTGTGTTACATTCTGCACAGCCCAGACCGTGTCTGAGGCAGATGATGAAGCCGGGCCTGTTGTCACTAACACCCACTATGTGCTGCTGCTCCCAAATCGTGGAGGATTTAGAGAATCCCACACTGGTTTGGGTGGGAAGGGACCTTAAAGCTCATCCCGTTCCACCTCGTGCCATAGGGTGAGGACAAGGAGATTTTTGAGCAGATCACCTTCAGCTGGAAGGCGTTTGGGCAGGCACGACTTCATTTCAGCCTAGAAGAGATTCCTTAGGCTATATGGACCCTTAGGATCACCCTGTTACACCAGTAAGACACTTTAATGGTAGATCACAGAATCCCAGAATGGTTTAGGTTGGAAGGGACCTCAAAGCTCATCCAGTTCCACCCCTGCCATGGCAGGGACACCTCCCACTGTCCCAGGGTGCTCCAAGCCCGGTCCAACCTGGCCTTGAAATAATTACACACCAGAGCCAAACAGGAGCCCTGTGGGATGCAGGCACAGCTGGGAGTGCTGGGAACTCCAGTGTGGCTGGAGTACTTGGGGAAACTTATGAAAACTCAGCTTGAGAGAGCTCAGAAGGAAGTTGTGTAGTTCAGCTCTCCAGTTCAAAGCGCTGTGAGCTGGGAGTTCAAACCAGGCCACTCAAGATATGGTTTAGCTGTGTAGAAGTGCGAGGTTTCAAGGAAAAATAAAGGTCTCCTTCATGGCAGAAGGAATTAATAAGCCTGAGTGGATGTGCCCATATGTCTCAGAGCTTCCCAAACTCTTGGCAATTGTTACAGTCTCACAAAATGCAGCTGCTTGTGATGAGAGGCACCAGCTGCTGCTCTGGGAAGGGATCGAAACTGATGTCAACTGAATATTTGAAAATATTCAAAATATTTCAGCAGTTAGAGCTTCAGAAACTTAAATTGTAAAAAATAACAGAATATTTTTTCCTGTCCTGGGAATACAGTTGGGTCTGACTGTCTTGTGGCACAAGAGGGAACATCGGTTTGAGGATAGCTGCTGCTGTGGGTGTTGGGTGCTTTCCTATTTCTGATCAGCTTTAGCACCCAAAGGATTCCAAGCTCACGGAGACTGGGCAGAAGCAAGACTAAAGCATTTGTGTAATGGGGAAATCTAAGATCCGATTTCCAGTCTTTAAACACTTTGTCCTTAAATACAGCACTGAGCCCTCGGCAAACAGATGGTTTGACCTTCCCCCTGTCTCACTTGTCGGAGCGGGTTGGGCTGCGCGTGGCTGGGTGTTTGTCTGGGGGCGGAGCAGGGTGGCCGTGCCATCTGGCAAGTGGCTCTGGACGTGCTGGATCCAACTGTCAGCTTTGGGAATGGATCCGGCATCGACACAAGCAGCTCCCTGGCAGCACCTGTGGGGTTCAGAGCCCAAGCGCTGCAAAGCAGCTCTTGGAAGGAAAAAGGCTCCGTGTGGTGGTGTTGTGCAGTTGGATACAATCACAATCCAGAATAAAAGCTGCGTTTAAGGAGCAGTCCTGCAATGGCTGTGACAAGTGACTGGAGCAGACCAAATGGAGTTTGTTTTCCTTCTGTCCCTGGCACTGAGGAGCCAGGGGGCTGTGCAGCCGGTGCTTTGTGCCACGTCATCCTGCCCGAGTCAAGGAATTGATGGAACAGTCACAATCTATGTGAGAGCATCACATGTCTGGGCAAGATGAAAGGGACCCCAGGGAGCCCTTGGCATCTGTCACTGGCACTTGGGAGAAGGAGGAGAGCACTGAATGCTGCGTGGGGTTTGACCTGGGGGCCTTTTGTAGCCAGAGTGTGTGGGTCAATCTGCTGGTCCCTAACAAGGCTGGGGGTTTTTGAGTCACAGCCCCTGTTGTGCCTCGGTTCCACTGCTTTAGGGGGGCAGTACTGCAGGTTTTAGGCAAAGGGAATTGCAGCTATGGATTTAGGGAGGGACCTGGCTGGCTGTGCTGTGTTGGTCCTGCTTTCCCTGGATGAGGAGATGACTTGTTGATCAGATGGCAGCGTTCAGATGGAGGGGTTGTGCTTGGAGGGCATCGTGCACAGCAAGGCACAACTTCCCCTTCTGTCCCTGCTCTCAGTGTCTGCGTGAGTCACATCCCGTCTGTCCCTGTGTGGAGCCAAGAGGGGAGATACGGGACTGAAATGGAAATTTGGGCCGTGCCGGTACAGCCCACGCTGGCACCAAATGTGGATCAGAGCCAAAGGTTCCTGCTCCTCCTGGACAAATAACTGTTGTCTTTGGTGGGCAGGAACACTGAGCCTCAGGCTGCTGTCCTTTCCCAGCCTTGGCCTCTGGGACAAACCACCAAGACCCGGTGTCCCATGGAGGTAATTCCCAAAATCAGGTCAGGAAAAGGGGAGGGAGGGATGAACCCTGAACCACGCTGGCCTGTGCACCTGAGGAGCTGTTGGTAGGAAGAGTGTGTGGAGATGCTCAGCTTTTTGGAATCCATAGATTGTTAAGCCTTTATTCCCACAGGATCTTGGGGAAGTGCTGGGCTGGATGGAGAGAGCAAGAGCTTTGTCTCTGCCAGGGCCAGTGGTGCAAGGGGGGATCTGGCTCAGAGCCTTGCAAAGTGGTGATTGCAGCTCAGACAGGGTTGAGCCCAGTGTGGGTTGTTGCAGAAGTGGGAGCAACGCACCTCTCTGGGAGAGGTGATGGTCCTTAAAGCCCTTGTTCACACTCAGGGAATCCTCAGTGATGTGAGCTGGGGACAGTCACCATCTCTTCACCTCTCTGCCTGGCAAATGAGGGAATGTGGCTCAGCAGAGCTGTGGATTTCTGCAGAGCTTCACAAGAGGGCAGAAAACAGCTGCAGACGAGCGAGTGGCTCTGGGAGCCTGACAGTGACTTTCTGATGGAAAATTCTTAGGGAAGCTCGGGTCTGCTCGGAGGCAGGAGCGTATTGCGGATTTGCCAGCAGAGCTGGCATAAACATGGAGCAGAGGGCAAAGCCAAGAGCAGCGTCCCTGCCGAGAGCACCCTGTGTGAGCAGCTCTGCATTTCGTGTGAGCAGTCACAGCCTTCCCCATCCCTCTGTCTCCTGGGGACAACAAAGGGGATTTATTCCAGATACAAGTGTGGGGAGAGCGGGAAGGAGAAGTGAAGCTATGGGACAGTGTTTACTCAGGGTTGTGGGAGGTTTGAGAAGGGGTGATTGGATGTGGTTATTCCCTTGCTCAGCTAAAGTTCAGTCCCTCTTGTCCCAAAGACCCTTCTCCTCCTGTTTCCCAAACAGGAATTGGGGTTTACCCCTGGAAATTGGTGTGATGGCAGGGGAGAAGGGAGCTCTCCCTGGGCATACAAACCACGGGCCGTGCACGGTGGTGTCCAGGGAGAGCCATCACCCTGAGTGTGCTTTGCTTAGACCCGGCCTAGGGAAAACCCTGCCATGGCCACGTCAAGGCGACCAGCCATGGCCCCGGGGAGCTCCGTGCTTGCCAGCTCCAAGGAATCCGTAAGAGGGATTTGTATGTGTGAAATTAAAGTCATCACCCGTGCAAACAGGCACTTAACCCCCACTTCTCCAGCTCCTGTACCCAGGGGCTTTGGAGATGTGCCATGTGTCTGGCACCACAGGCAGGAGCAGCCAGCAGGCCCAGCTTGTCCTTTCCCACAGCTGAGCCCCCGGCAGCATGGAGAGTCAAGTGAGTGTCTTTGGATCTTGACAAGGAGAAGGAAGCTGGAAGTGCTGATTTCCCCCTTTTCCTAACAAGCTCTGTGAGCCTTGGGCTCTGACTACTCAGTACCAAGTTTCTCCAGGGCTGGGATGGGTGTTGGATGTTGTTTTCCTTTTCCCCCACTTCTAACAGAGGGAGGACAGCCTTGGGCTCTGGATATTTTTTCTCTCCTCCATTGATTTGTCTGTAGGAGCAGAGCCCAGGAGTCCTGACTTGCATCCTCCCCGCCACCTGCAACCCCCAGACAACACCCAGCCCCTTGCCGTGGGAGCAGATGGAGAAGCAGGGAGCAGATGGATGCCTGATGGGAGCTTATGGTGTAACCCCACAGGACCCCCCCGGGATGCTCCAGGTTGCAAACCAGCACAACAGGGAGCAGAGCAAGGATGGATCCAACACACCAAGAATTAATCTTACACTGCCTAAGTGCTGGGAAGAGCCTGGGGAAACATAGCAGCTGTTTAGACTCAGACTTGAATTAAACATCCTGCAAAGCGAAGTCTTATCTCTTAAAAACCCTCACCTGTGAGGGGGAATTTGCCTGGGATGTCCTGGCAGCCAGGCTGACTCCCAGGGAAGTGCAGAGCCTGTGGCACCTGGGCCACCAGTTTTCCCTCATGGGGACTCTGGCCTGCAGGTGGGACTTGCTCATGTGGATCTGCTTTAGGAAATCAGTGCCAAAGTCTTTAAAATAATTTACAAACTGGTTTCGCTTTGCATTTTTTTAAAAGGAACTAAAAATAAATCTTTAGTTGTAAAGCAAAATAAAAACACTGCCATCTTTCATTGCAGTTATTATACAGTAGCTGGCATTCTTTAGACAAAGCTTAAAATAACCATGAACATACCAGTGAAAATAAATGGGTGAGTCATGTTTGTTAACGCGGGATTCGAAGTATTGCTCTTGGCTCTCCTCCTGTGCAGCATTGCCTGCTCTTTCAAGCAGATACAAGGTTTTGGCTGGGCTGGTGAAAGAAAATTTGTGATCCATCAATTCAAGGTCATCCTGAGAGGGGCCTGTGTAAGGCGATTTTAAACCAGGGATTATTGTTTGTTGATTTGCCAGTCTCTGGCACTGTGGTGTTGTGAATGTTGTGTACAACTGACGGTGGGAATTAGATTTATACCTCACTCTTTTGCTATGTAAGCCTGGTTTTGAGGGGTTAAATCCCACAGTCTTTTGGGTTGGAAAGGACCTTAAGACTCATCCAGTTTCACCCCCCTGCCATGAGCAGGGACACCTTCCACTATCCCAGGCTGCTCCAAACCCCATCCAACCTGGCCTTGGACACTGCCAGGCATGGGGCAGCCACAGCTTCTCTGGGCACCCTGTGCCAGGGTCTCACCACCCTCTGAATAAAGAATTTCTTTGTAATATCTAATCTAACCCTGCCTTCTCAGTTTAAAACCATTGTCCCTTGTCCTGTCACTATCTGCCTGTATAAAAATTCTCTCTCTCTCCTCTTTGTAGGCCCTCAAGGTTCTGGAAAGCTGCAGTGAGATCTCCCCAAAGCCATTTTTTCTCCATACTGAACAAAAAAATGGGGAAATTCACTCGAATATTCATCTCCAGAGGTGCTGTGAGCTGGGCTGGCTCCTGCATTTCTCTGCTTCCCTTTTATGGCTCTCCTCCCTGGGGCTGGAGTTGACACAGGAGGAGGGTGGTACCAGCATGGCAATTCCAGAAGTTGCTCCTGGGCTTCAGGCTGTGTGTGGTCCATCATCTGCTTTTTGACTACAAAGACCCCAAATTTCCCCTTTGGAAGGACAAGTGGTGTTGGCATTTTGCTCTCTGTCTCTTGCTTGCAGCTGGGCACAGAGAGGGGCCAGCACGATGTTGTTAAAATCCCATCTCAACCATTTTGGGGCTGCTGGAGAGGGTGGAGCAGCAATGGGAGGGGAGAGCAGTGCCCCTGGTGATGTGCTGGTGGGCATGGCCAGCCAGCTCGATCTCTGTCCAAGTGCACTCATTCCCTGTGGCCAAAGCAGAGGGAGTTTGGAGCAGCAGGACGGATGCTGCAGTTGTCCCTGCACGTTGCTCTCGGGGAGGTTTCGGGGTGCTCTGAGGAGACATCAGTGGCCCCGTGCGGAGCAGCTGAATCTCCAAGGCTTAACGCCTTTCACAGCCCAGCTCTGCTGAGTGTTGCTCTGGCAGGAGTTACCTCCCCAGCCGCCTGGAGGTGACTGTCCCAGCAGGAGGGATGGCTCAGTGCTCACACGTGCCTGCGTCCCGCTGCTGGGGTTCACGGCCGGCCCCGGCAGCACGAGCTGGGGTGACAGTGATTGGAGCCAGGCGGTGACATGCGGCACTCGGGAGGCGAGAGACTGCAGTGACAGCTGGCCTTTTGTGACAAGACGGGTCCAGACAGTCAGAAAGGACTCCGGGAGAGACAGAGGAGCTCATGTGGAAGATGCAGAGCGAGGATTCAAGCAAGCAACTGGTCAAGGACCTTTCTGAAGGACCTGGAGTGAGATGTGGAGTCTCAGCTGAACCAGAGACAGAATCACGGAATCCCCGAACCCCTGGATGGTTTGGGATGGAAGGGACCTTAAATATCATCCAGTTCCAGCCCCTGACATGGGCAGGGACACCTTCCACTATCCCAGGTGCTCCAACCTGGCCTTGAACGCTTCCAGGGATGGGGCAGCCACAGCCCAGTCTCTCTCCAGCTTCCTGGAACCTTTATTCATGGAATAGAATTATAGAATTGTTTGGGTGGGAGGGGACATTAAAGCTGATCCTGTTCCCCCCCCTGCCATGGGCAGGGACACCTTCCACTATCCCAGGTGCTCCAACCTGGCCTTGAACGCTTCCAGGGATGGGGCAGCCACAGCTTCTCTCGGCAAAACTTTGCCAGGGCCTCAGCACACTCACAGGGAAGAATTTCTTTCTAGCATCTAATCTAGGTCTACTTTCTTTCAGTTTGAAGCCTTTCACTCTTGGTCTGTCACTACATGTCTTTGTAAAATGTTTCTCTCCATCTTTCTTGAAGACTCCCTACTAGAAAACAACCCTATAATCCACATAATCCATCTGCATTCAGGTTTGGTGCCCTCAGTATGTCCCAGGATCCCTCTCTGGGAAGGTCTTGAGTGGTGCAAGGTGGAGCTTAGCTCTGCCTTGGGGTGATTTGCACCTGGACTTCAGCATCCTCCTCCTCTAATCATCCACCCCTGGGCTGGCAAAATGGGAAATATGGAGTACATGTTACCCCCCCACAATAATCTTTGTATTTTCTGGTGTCAGCCTCCTAACGCAGGGGATTTCCGTGTCTTCCTCGTTTCATGTCTTTAAATATCCTAGTCCAAATATAGGCCAGCAAGAGGGATTGCTTGTATTTCTAATTAAGGAAAAACCCCAACCCACCAGGGCCGGGTTTCACTGCCTGGTACAACACGATTGTATCTCTAGTGTGATGCTCTTTCTTACTTATTGTGGCTCTAGACTCTTGGCTCACATTTTTCAGGGCAGACACAAGCTGGGAACTCTCACCTTGGGAGGAAAATCAAGAAAAAAATGACTGAAAAATAATCTGTGAGTGCTGGTGCATGTAACTGACAGAAAGCATTAGCGTTGAGCTCCTCAGACAGAGCTTGGCTTCATTAGACAAGTTAGTAGTGATGCATATTAATTGAGGAGGAACACATTTTTGTTATTTATGAGGGAGAAAAATGCATCTTCCTTTGAATATTTAATGAAGCATCCCCTTCCCCCCTGTTCAATTTTTCCTGCTTGTTTCAGCCAAGTTCAAATGGGCTCCTGGGCAGAAGGAGCCAAACTCACTGCTGTGTCGTCTGAAAAAACAGCCCTGGGTTGTGACCTCCCCTGTCTCAGGGGCTTCACACTTCCCTCAGTGGCTCTTAATTCTTTGATTTTTGTTACTGCCGGTGTGCAAAGCGTCAGAGCTCCCAGTCTGGCGTGAGAATTCCCCCATCCTGCTCCTGATGCTGCCTCCACATGGTGCTCTGGCACTGTGAGACTGCCCAAAATCTCTTTATTCCTGCAGACACTGAAAATCACAGTTTGAAATCCCATTCCCAGCCTGAGTTTCTGTATCAGTTGGAGCAGGATTGTGGCATTAAGGCCAACAAAAAAGTGGGTCGAGATGCCTTCTACAAGAAGAGGTTCAGCTGGCACTGGGTGAACCCCAGATCTGCTGCTCTTCTCAATGCCAGGAGAGATTGGAAACCAGAACTCCCTAAATAATTTTTAGTAGAAATGCCTCCAGAAACGATTCTTCTCTTCCTTCCTCCAGACTTTGATTTTTATCCCTTTGGATTTCTGGTGGTGGGCGGAGGAAGCCGCAAGAAATGTCAGGGCAACCCCACTTGGCTGGAGGCTCAGCTGGACATTTTGGGATGACAGTGGCCTTTTCTAACATCCCCTGGCAAAGCAGGGGCGGAGGAGAGCTCCTCGCTTTCCTTCAGCCCCTGGCAGCCTGGCCTCTGCCACCTGACATCCGCAGCAGCCTGGCACTCGGGGGGCATCGGGCTGCTGGGTGCTGATCCAAGCGGAATCAGACCCTTGGCCGACGGGATGGCGGCTCCTTCCTCTGTTTTCCTTTGGCTCCCAAACAAAAGAGAAGAAGCCAGAGGCTGCTGGCTGTCCCAGTGCTCAGGGCTGTTCTCCTGCTTCCGTGACAATGTGTTAATTGCCTGCCTGGCCAGTGGCTCTGCTGGCTGGCTGCTGCCAGGGCCTGCTGGGGCTCTTTTGTTCTTCTTCCTCTTGGAAATAAAAAATAAATGTCTGCAAAGAGCCCTGTGCTTCCCCCCGTCACTCCCAGTGAGAAATGGGGTGTATCAGATTTGTGCCCCGAGACCAGGAGAACAACTCAGCCCCCTGCACTCCTTCTCTGTGCAACTTGGGGGAGCAGAGGGCACCAATTCCCTCTTGGCCAGCACTGAGGATGGATGGATGCTGCTTCCTCCCACAGGATCCTCATCTCCCCTTGGTTAACCCTGCAAAACAAACAGGAGCTGGCGCCTTGCAAGGAGCAGAGTCTTGCAGAAGAGGAGTTTGGACTCTGCCGGGCATCTCCTGCTGTACTGAGGAGCACTGAGGAGCAATGAGGAGCACTGAGCAGCACTGCGCAGCACTGAGCAGCATTGAGCAGCCCTGAGCAGCACTGAGCAGCACTGAGCAGCCCTGGGCAGCCCTGAGCAGCACTGAGGAGCAATGAGGAGCACTGAGCAGCACTGGGCAGCACTGAGGAGCACTGAGCAGCCCTGNAGCACTGGGCAGCAGTGAGCAGCATTGTGCAGCACTGAGCAGCACTGAGCAGCACTGGGCAGCACTGAGGAGCAATGAGCAGCAGTGAGCAGCACTGAGCAGCACTGGGCAGCACTGGGCAGCACTGAGCAGCCCTGAGCAGCACTGGGCAGCACTGGGCAGCACTGGGCAGCACTGAGCAGCACTGGGCAGCACTGAGGAGCACTGAGCAGCACTGAGCAGCACTGAGCAGCACTGGGCAGCACTGGGCAGCACTGAGCAGCCCTGAGCAGCACTGGGCAGCACTGAGGAGCACTCAGCAGCACTGAGCAGCCCTGAGCAGCACTGGGCAGCAGTGAGCAGCATTGTGCAGCACTGAGCAGCACTGAGCAGCCCTGAGCAGCATTGAGGAGCACTGGGCAGCAGTGAGCAGCAGTGAGCCCCGTGATTGCACCCCCGTGCTGATGCAATGGCCCAGGGCCGGAGCTGTCTCGCCAGCCCCGCCGAGCAGGGCTGGCCCCGCGCTCCTGCCCTGGGTGACTGTCAGACACAGCGGGCACGGTTATTACGGGTGACAGCCTTGTCACCCTTCTGAGAAATCACACACCAGCGCGGTATCGGTTGCGCTTAAATTCACTGAAGACAATAAATGACCCATCTCTCTATTTAGGGTGGGGTGTTTTAATACAGACAATGGTGTTGCTGTTCAAAATCCTGCCTTGGGAGAGCCAGCCTTCCCTGCGGTATCCGGCAGTTTCTTCTCACCTCGGCTGGCAGCATATTTCCCTGCTGCCCTGGAGCCACGGTGGGGCCGGTGGGCGGCTGTGCACAGCGCTGCGCGGAGGCGGCAGAGCCCTGCTTTGCCCGCAGGCAGCTCTGATGAGGTTTGGCAGCCCAGAAGAGCAGCCTCGACTCCTTGCCAAACATTTCTCTTTCTGCTTCACGCGGTTTGGCTGGATTGTAACCCCAGAGGTGGGGGCAGACTGAGAGCACTTTCAGAGGCGGGAGCACGTGGGGACAGTCTGGGTGTCTCTTCACTCCCGTTTCTCATTAGTGGCTGCACTAAGGTTTAATTTGGCCCTCCAGAGGGGAATTTCCTTCCCCTGTCCCCCTTCCTAAGTGGTGCAAATGATTGCTATTTACTCGTGTCATGGGGTTTGGGGTCAGATTCCCATAAAGTGCGGCAGTTCCTGAAATCTTGGGGCAGTAATGATGCTGCTTTGGCTGGTCTGAGCTCAGAGCTTCTCTGTTGCAATGACTTCTTCCAGGTTTGCAAACCCAGGCACTGTCTGAGGTACAGGAAGACATGAGAAAGTGAGATAGAAGGTTGAGATCACACCCAAAGCCCACAGAAAGCTCTTTTCCTGCAGCCTCTGGGCAGGCAATGCCTTTTTGACCCATTTATGGCCGAGTCTGACAGTGAAAACCACCCGCCAGGAAGTGGAGGTTGGACCCAAGCCCAAGGGTGTTGAAATTAATCTCTCTCAAGAATGGAGAAACTTGCTGGAAGAACCTCGCTTATAACAGCACCCACCCCGAGCAGGTGAGGTGCTTTTCTAGGTAGGTCTTTCCTGCAGTGACCCGATAGATTTCCATAGGGAAAGCTAACAGCTGTGTAGCTGTTCCTAAAAGGTTGACAAATGTGAGTATATAATAGGATGGAAGCCCTCAGCTCCGAGACTTGGCTGAGTCTGGATTCTGGACCATGAATTTGAGGATAAATCCTATATATTCATCCTGGAGAAGAAGAGGCTTTGGGGTGACTTAATGGTGGCCTTTCAGTACCTGAAGGGAGCCTGCAAGAAACATGGGGAGAGATTGTTTACAGGTGCCTGGAGTGACAGGACAAGGTGAAAGGGCTTCACACTGACAGTGAGTAGCTTCAGATTGGATATTAGGAAAAATTATTCCCTGTGAGGGGGCTGAGGCCCGGGCACAGATTGCCCAGAGAAGCTGTGGCTGCCCCATCCTTGGAAATGTTCCAGACCAAGTTGGACAGGGCTTGGAGCAACCTGGGATAGTGGAAGGTGTCCCTGCCGATGGCAGGGGGTGTGGTTGGATGATCTTTAAGGTCCCTTCCAACTCAAACCATTCCATGATTCCATGACACTTGTTGCACCAGGGCTTCCACCAACCTTCCCGGAGCTGACCATGAGGGGTGAGAGTGGCTGAGCAGGACGTGGCTCCATTCCACACCCCACTGGAGCGACCTTCTCTTGTGCCCCTTGATGTGTGACAACAAAGTCCCAGCAGGAGGAGATGCACGATGGTGTCAAAGCTTAAATGCCAACCTGCTTGGTGCTCCCGGACTCGTCAGCGCTGGCTGCGGGACCCCGGGAGCCCCCTCCTCCCTCCACGTCCTGCGAGCATGCACCGGGAAGGGCTTCACGTGGCAAATAGAGCAGAAGGAATTGAGCAGAGCATGTGCTCCTTCTAAAGATAGCACGCTGGGGTTTGCATCAAGGATCCTGCCACGCTCGGCATCCACAGCAGCTCCATCGCCCTCCCTTCACGACAGGTCCCCCCGCGCGCTGGAAGGACGCCAGACCCAGAGTTCCTGGGACTTCCCTGCCCTGCTGCAGTGCACTAGAAAACGTACACACAGCGTGAAAAGTGGGGGGTGGTTCGGGTGCTCCTGGCTCTGCAGGTGTGGTTTGGGGGCCTGCAGATGCTGCTGTGAGATCTGTGAGCCTCACCCCCCCGTAAGGCTGTTCAGCCGTACCTGAGCTCAGATGTGTCCCCTGCGTGACACGGAGCCTCTGCCAACGAGGAGCAGCAGCCCAGCCCTGTTTTATGACCTTGATGTTGGCTGGAGGCTCCACGTGTCACTTACATCACCTCCAAGGCTACCAGAGTACATCCCCAAGGTCCTCTTACGGGAATCGCTGGGTTTCCTGTTTTCTCCCTCCGCCCTGGGGATCGGTGTCAGGCAGGGATTCCCCACACGCAGGGAACCCCGCGGAGGTTCCGGCTCCGGGCGCTGCCAGGCTACCGGAGCAGATGTAGGATCTGGGCCCAGGATTTCCACGGGATGGTTCAGCACATTAAATCCAACTGTGCTCGCTCGCCTGAAGGTCCTCCATCTGGCACCCTCAGCCTGAGCTCACCAGGCTGTTGCTGCTCAGAAGGGACGTGGGGAAGGGGATGGGAGCTGGGAGAGATGCTTCTGCTCAAAGTAAATCTCAAGCCATGCAGGCCTTGGGTTGCTCTGTGTAACCCTGCACCTCTGCAGTGACAACAGCGAGTGTCACAGGGTCCCTGCAGCCACCCAGCACCCTGGTTTGCATTAAAATGTGGAGGGTGTGAGTTTTTTGGTGCACCTAACTGTGATTCATGCTGTCCTTACGCAAAGATCTGTGGGAATACATGGTCCCCATGAAGAACTGGCCCTGTGGAAAAGGTGGGAGCCAGGGCCTGATCCCCCTTTTGCAATTAAAGGGAAGAAATCAGCATCTCATATGAAATTCCCAGTTCCTGGTATTGCAGGGCATCCCTTCCAAACAGCAGCCCCTGCTGTGAAACGGGATGAGGCTGACAGCATCACAGCCATCAAAAACCAGGAAGAGAGCGGAAAAGACAGAACAGTGTACCTGGGGAAAAAAATAATCCTGTCAAGTCCCATTAAAGCAAGAGAATCAGCTGCTGCAGGGCTGAGAGGAAAGCACTGTCTGGGGTGAGGTCTCGTGGGGTTTGACACACATCCAGCCGTGCCTGCAGAAGGGATTTGTGTTCTCCATGTGGCTGTGGCAGTGCTGGATGGTGTCAAGCTCTTTCCAGTTTGAGAGCTGTGGTGTTCTGATGGGAAGGGACATCCCTGGCTGTGGGTTTTCCTGTGGGGGAAGCGCAGGTTGGGATATGGCAGAGAGGGGAGGTGATGGAGGGGGACTGGAGACATCCCTGGGGTGTCTGGTCCATTGGGCAGGTTCTTGAATTCCTTCTCACCAGCAGCAGGTACTGAGCGCTGCTGGGTGTCCCCACCCAAGTTTGCCATGTGGGGGTGGGGAAACCCCTCACTGTATGCCACAGCCTCACCTGAACATATTTCTGGTAGGATCTGGGGCCAGCCCAAGCTAAATGAAACCTTCAGAACCTTTTCTCTTGCCCTAGGAGCGTGTCAGGGAGTTGAGCATTAAATCACAGCCAATGTAAAGGCAGGAACCCTGGAACCTTCCCTCAACTGCCTCCATCTACCATGAATTCTCTCCTGGGCTCAATTTTGAGTTTCCATCAATTGCTGGATTTTAGTGTTGGTGAATGGTAATTCACTGCCCTCCCTGTTGGGATCCAAATATCCTCAACTCTGCTTTTTGTCCTGGTTTTTATGCTTGGTTGTTTTCTCAATCCAAACATGGTGCAACAAAACTGCATTTATCAGGGATTAGCTGATCTAATCCCATAAATGTGATTTTACCTGGCTGTCAGGGGCAGGTCAGTGTGCAGGGCTTTCTCCACTGCTGTACTGTGCCAAAGCATTTGTAGATCCCTCCCTGTCGGGAAGACAAGCTTTTCCTTGTTTTTGGGATTATTTTGATGAGGGTTAGGAAAACAGTGGAGATGCCTGCCTGGCCTTCCAGGTTCAATATACCCTTTTTTCACTTTCCTGTCTCTGCAACCTCCAATCACTGCCGGTTTAATAGAGGAATTATTATTAAAAATAAATACAAGCCTCCTTAACAGCCCAGCATTGGCCACCACTGGGCTCAAGTCCCTGTGGATGGGATTTGGAAGTTTCCTGAAGCAGCACTGAAGGTTTATTGTCTGCTGAGCTTTGCCTCTGTACTAATAACCCGCCCAAACGCCAGAGACAAATATCTGCCAGCCAGGAGCAGCTGGGCACAATGTGTCTGTTCATGGCAGGCTGGCGGGGTCACGTCGCTCCCCTCCACGGATCCGGCTGCACCTCTGGGTGTGGAATTGGGGAGGCTGGGCAGGAGGACAAAGTGGAATGGGGATGGGAGCTGTGGCCTCTGAGCTGGGCACTGGGATCTGCTCCTGCCTGGCACGAGGGTTTGCGTGGTGCTCTCCAGGTGGCACCTGGGAGTGCTGGAAGTCGCTGTCACCAGGTACTGGTGACACAGACAGGGGAGGGAGGTTGGCTCCGTGCTGGGCACTCAAATGTCNGAAGAGATGGGATGGATGGATGGATGGATGGATGGATGGATGGATGGATGGAAGGATGGAAGTGATGGAAGTGATGGGATAGGATAGGATGAGATTGGAAGGGATGGGATGGAAGAGACGGGAAGGGAGGAGACAGAATGGGATGGAGGGGATAGGGTGGAAGGGATAAGAGGGATGGGGTGGATGGGAAGGGAAAGCTGCTTTGTCCCCGTGTTGGTGGTGGCTCAGCTGGAAGATGTGGGCGCTGCTCCCACTGCACAGCCGAGGGCATGGCTGGGGGAACTGTCCCCACCTTCTCCCTGACACTGCATTCACATCACTGGGGTTCTAGAGAAACAGAGAAACAGCAGTCTCATGGCAGTACCTTAAAATAGAGCTCACACATCCCCCATCACATCTCACCTGGTGAGAGGGTGTCGGCCCGGCGCTGGGAGTTCGGGATGCATCCTGCTGCAGGATGAGCAATGGAAACCGGGAGAATTTTGCCATCCTTGTGCTGAGGAAACCGAAATGGGCTGTGGGTCACATCCCAGCAGCTGTATGTGCCTTGTGGGGCTGGGAGGGGCTGTGGTTTAGTGGTCATTGAGGGACACGGAGGTCAGATGTGGGAGATCTGGTTGTAGTTCCTGAGCTGCAGGAAACCCTGTGCCTCCATTTCCCATCTCTGCAGCAGGGTTAGCACTTCCAGCTGGAGTTTTTTGGAACAAAAGTGGCCTTTCAGTAGGTGCATAGGCAGGACCTGACACAGGAGGTGGCAGAGCCTGGTGGGGCTTTTGGGTGTTGAGCAGGAGACACTCTCCTGGTGGGGGTTACCAGCATCACCCCTCAGAACTGTCCCATTGTACCCAGGACTGATGAAAGGCCCAGAGGTGTCTCCTCAGGGACACTTGTTGGATGCTGGAGGTGATGCAGTGCATTCCAGGCTCTCCAGGAAAGCTTCCAGCAGTTACGGGCACCTCTTGTGCTCAGCAGGACCCCTGGCAAGGAGGGACAAGCTCTCCTTGGCGTGGGCTCCATGGCAGGAGCTTGGGACATCCGCTGGAGCCAGTTTGTGCCCTTCAGGGCCTGTCTCCATCCCGGTGCCAGACTCTGCTGAGGGTTGCAGGGTGGGTTGGTTTGTTTGTTTGCTGCCCTTCCATTCCCAGGATCCCAGGAACCCTTGTAGGATGTTCTGTGAGTCTGGGAAGGGGTGATTGGGTTTGGGTGGAAGCTCTGCCACGGCCAGAGCCTGACACTGCCTGGCTGCCACAGACATATGGCAGCTGTGGGGACCAGATCTGAGGCTTGACCCTGGGTTTCTGTGTCAGGGCTCTTCAGCTGCATTGCTGAACTTTGCAGAAAGGGTTTTTCTCAAAAAAAAAAAAATGAGCCCGGATCTGTCAGGCTTTTGGGAATGTCAGTTTGAGGCAAGCAGGGCTGGTAATCAACGGTGCCAGATTCAGTTCATTCAACTTGCTTAATGGAATTTCTAATCAATTTTCTTAACACCCCCGAGTCTGAATGGCCTCCTAAGGACTTAAATTCTGGAAGTGCCAATTCTGCAAGCACCCTAGGAAGAACAAAGGCTTGTCATTCTCCTAGCAGCTTCCTTTGCAAAGCAAAAAACAAACCTCCTTCTCCCAGCTGTGACTATAAAATGAACAAAAAAAACCCAAGGTGCAAAACATTTTGTCCTAAATCTTGTTGTTAATGATGTTGGTGGAAATGACAGGCTTTGAATAGATAGAAAAGTGGGTTGTTAGGGCTTGGAAGGATGCAGCTGGTGCTTGTACAATGGCAAATGAGCCGGCTGGCAGCGGGCTGGCCGTGGGGTTACCGAGGAGAAATGAAAGATGGTATCAGCTTCCTTCAGTGTTTCCCTATCAGCTGCTGCAGATGGACATGTGGAGTGTAACCAGCTCTAGATAACACGGAGGTTAAATAGACATTTCTCTTAGTGGAGAGCATTCCTCAAATTGCAATTATGCCTGGGAAAGAACAAAGGCTTGTATCTGTCGAATATTTCTGCAGCTGAGAGATTTGCATCTGATTTTAATACACACAGCTCTGTGAGAGTCTGGTTGGCAGCTGAAGGTGTCTGGGGGAAGCCTGGGCGGAATCTGGGAGGTTTTCTGCCCTCTGGAAAACACCTCCATGCGTGTCACCCCCCCTCCAGCACGTGAGCAGGATCCGAGTGGCTTTGGGGCTCTGGATGTGGCGTGGCAGGAGGAGGGATCGTGTGTGGGTGTCTGAAGTGCAGGTGAAGGGAGCAGCCTGGGTGGCTGTGTGCCTTCCCAGCCTCCCCAGGGACAGAATTCCCGTTCAGTGAGGCAGAGAGCCAGATCCTGCAGCATCTGTGTTGCAGCAGAGCTAATAACCAAGGGCAGCAGGTTTTCTGGCTGAACTTGTGACGCTTGGCTGAGCTCCAGGGACCTGCAAAAATCGCTCTTCGATCCTCAGAAGTCAACCTTCCCACCCCCCAGCAATAGAATAGTCTACTAGAATAGGCTAAGAATAGTCCTTTTTCTTATTGTTTTATCCTCATATATTTATGGTTGGGTCAGGCTGAGATGAGGAGCAAAATGGTCACCCAAGGGATCCTCAGCTCTTCGTCCCTGGCATCGCTCCTGGCTGTCCCCCCTCTGCCCATGGGAGCTGAGGGGGCAGTTGTGCCTCCAAACCTCACAGTTCACACAACTGTCAGTCTCCAAAAACAGGAACGAAAGAAAGGAAAAGATGAGATTGTGAATGTGAAGTCAGCTTTTTAACACCTCACCTGCACAACTGAAAAATTCACAAGCCCAATCCCTGCTTTCTTAGATGGGGAGAGCAGGAAAGTCTGTCTAGCTGGAGGTCAGCAGGGCAGTATAAATAGGGAAACACAGATTATTAGGTAAAATGGAGAGATTGGGGGATTAATGCAAGAACCAGAAAGGATTTGGTCACTGCCGAGCTTGCTCTGCTTGGATAATGCACAGAAGCTCTTCCCAAGAAAAGCAGCAGCAGCTTCATGGGATGTATCCAAAGTAATGGGCTCAGCATCCAGCAAAATTGAAGGAGACAAACAGAAATTAAATCAACAGCTTTGTTCTGTCTTTCTGCCACTTGGGCCCAGCTGGTGTTAAAATAGGATGAGAGACAAACTCCTTGTCCTCAGGTGGCTGAGATCAATGGCTGTGTCTGCTCCAGGACGTGCCAGTGGCTCTGGCACAGCCTCTCCCTTGCTGGCTCGTGGAGATAAAGTTTTCTTCTTAAGCAAAATTGCATTTTTCAGTCAAACTCTGCATCTTAAAAAGAATTAATATGGGCTAAGCCGGGTGTCTGTATCCGGGAGGCTCAAGTGCTAAAATACTTGGCAGGGAGATGCTCCTCCTCTTCTCACCTTTAAATTGTGGCTCTGTTTCCATCGTGTTTTGAGCTGAGGCCCTAAAATTTGCAGTTCAAAGACTGTCTCTCTATGGGAGTATTTGTAAGATGTAGCGAAATAAACTCAGCCATGGAATAAAGAGAGGATGGAAAAAGTAATGGAAATTTTGCACTGAGATGAGGTGTAACATTGAAGGGCTCCTCCAGCTCTGCTGCAAGCCAGGCTTGATGTGGGAATTACAGGGCAAGAAGCTTTTTTATGTTAAACACAAAGGGAAACATTCCTGGTAAATCTGTGCCGTACCAACACCCAGCCAGATGTGGGGAAGCGCAGATCACTTCCTTAAACTCTTTGTCAAACGAGAATGGATTTAGTCAGTGCTTAGGGGTCACAGTTTGGGGGACATTTCCCCAAAAATGGCTAAGCCCAGGCTCTTGGTGTTTCGGAGCCGTCTTTTACCAGGGGCAGGAATTTTTTGTAGCATGAAGCTCTTTTTGGGTGTTTTAATAACAAGTCAGATTTTTAGAGCAGCTCATTGCGGAACACAGTGCCAAAAATGTCACCCCTCCCAGTTCAGAGCATCTTCCAGGGAGCTCTAACAATGCCCAAGGCACTGCCTTGTGCCGCAGCTGGATCTCCAAACTGTGTCACCTTCTCTCCGTGCTCTGCGGGAGGGAGAACTGGAAATAAGGTCAAGTCCTTTCCCCAGCAAGGGAGAGGACATGGATTTGTGCAGATGGTGGGGGGATGGAAGGGGAGGTTCTCCTTTAACAGTTGGACTCAATGATCTTGGGTCTTTTCCAAGCCTAATGATTCTCTGATTCCTTAGAAAAGGGTTTTTAATCATTTGCACTTCATTTGCACTGAACACGTGCAGATGGGACCTGGCTTCCCTCAGGGACTGGGATCTGGGGAGGAGTCACGGTAAATGCTCAGTACCACAAGCAGGAGCTGAAATCTGCCTTGACCAGCCCATCTTTAACTTAAACCCCCCAAATCCACACACTTGGGGAGCTGCTGAACACTTCCCCCATCCATCCTTTTCCTTGTGCCTGGGATGGCCTGGGATGGCTTCCTGTCTCAATGGGGGGGTGCAGTGGTGGCTGCACCCCCTGCCCCGCTGTCCCCCTGTGCTGTGGCTGTGTGAAAAACGAGGTTCACTCTCCTGTGGGAGTTTTAAAGTTTAATAAAGAGACAATAAGAGACATAAAATAAAGCAAAGAGGTAACGGCCGGGTGCCTTGGCACTCTGCCTAGAGCACACCTGATGTCCGGGGTAGTCCCTTTTTATACCATTTTTACTGTCTGTCCTTGCTGCATATTCAATATTTTCCGAGAAGTATTCTGCATGGCCACGCCTTGGGTCCGCCTTTTTAGAGCATGCGCATTTCTTGGTCTTGTGGTTTTCATTTGTCTTGATTCCGGGCTTGGTCCTTTTAATTCCCCAGACCGTGATGGGTGATAACAGCGTGGCCTCTTCGTCCTTCACAATTAATGCTGATAATGGCTTCAGGTCTCTCCGTGGAGCACTGATAGGAGCTCTGGGTCCCTCTGTACTTTACGCAGCGAGTTGATAATAGTCTCTGGGCCCCATTCTCTCGTCCACTTGGAAGTTATCTCACCCGTCCGGGCAGTTGAAACACACTTGCTAAGTTTTGCTAAAAGAAAGAAAACTACATCCACACAGCAAAAAGCATTCCTAACACTATATACTATTTATCTTAATATTTGCGAAAAGCCAACTTTATAATATGCATTTATAACAGCTGTGTGCTGGAACAGCTGCTCACACACACCTGGGACACACGGGAGCCCGTTCCAGTGCACACACACTCCGTGCTCACGCTGCCTGCCTGGCTCAGCAAGATCCAGAGGCTCAGTGAAGTCGTGGAGAGGTGTGTTGGGTATCCCCGAGTGCAGGATTTGGCCCAGATAATCCATCTGCCAAGGAACATGTGGCAGCACAACCCTTGGTGGATCAGGAATGCTTTGTCAGCACCGGAGCCTCCCCGGAGGCTGCGTGTCCTACATAGCCAAGGCGTGGCTGGAGGAGGTTACGTGACAGCCCAGAGACCAGCTCTCCTCCTGGGTGACTCCGGGCTGCAGCCACAGAGGCACCGACCCCACACTGCCTGGCCTTGGCTTTCAACTGCTGTCGGCTCCATGGCCCTGGAACCGGCTCTGTGTCCTTGGAGGACCCAGCTCCTGGGCTCGGGGACAGCGCTGTCCCCTGGATGCAGCTTCCAGAATGGTCACAACAACCAGCTCACAGTCTGGTCACAACAGCCCCATGGAACGTTCCAGGCCAGGGGCAGAGTGGCTGGAAAGCTGGAAAAGGACCTGGGGGTGCTGGTGACAGCGGCTGGACATGAGCCTGGCTGTGCCCAGAGGGGCAACAAGGCCAAAGGCACCTGGCTTGGATCATGAACAGTGTCCAGCAGGCCCAGGGCAGCGATTGTCCCTNCTGCATGGAAAGGGAGGTCAGGCCTTGGCAGGGGCTGCCCAGGGAGGTTTGGACTCCCCATCCCTGAAGGTGTCCAAGGAAGGGCTGGATGTGGCACTCAGTGCTCTGGGCTGGTGACAAGGTGGGAATTGGGCACAGGTTGGTCTCAATGATCCTGTGATCCTGGAGGTCTTTTCCAACCTAAATCATTGTGGAATTCTCTGATATTAATGAAGAACATCACTGGAGCACATTAATTTCCCACAGTCCACACTTTGCCATGTCCCAGTTATCTCTGTGAACACGTGTGGGTACACACACACATTCCATTGCTGGCTCAGGTAACCAAATTCCCTGTTTTCTGTCCAAACTCTCCAATCTCACTAGAGATGCTCCAAGTCCAGGCTTTTCTCTGGAGACAAACTCAATATTTGCAACAGTTCCCTTAGAGCAGGACGTGACCCAAGTTTTTAATTTCCTGTGATTTCCTCCTTTGATTTTTTTCTTCCCCAGTTTTCTGGGAATTTCCTGGGAATTGTAGCTTTCTAACTAAATTTATAAGAATTGGCAAACTTGGATAAAATTGGAATACTTCATTCTGGTTTTGAGTCCTAGGAAGTGTTTTGGGTAGAAGAATTGCGAACACATTTTGGGGAATGAACTTCTCTCATCTTCTGTCAAGTTGTAGCAGATTTTAGAAGGAGCAGAAAAAGCCTGCCTTGAGCACAGAAATGCAGCAGAGTGTTTTCAGCAAAAAAAGAATCATTTGGGAAAAATGTGAAGGCAGGAAAGAGTTGCTTGGGGACATTTGATGTAAAGAACATTATGGATCCAGCCGAGAGAGATGAACAGGACCTGGGCAGGAGAAGCCTTAATTTTGCCAAAGTTTTGGAAGGTTGCTGTGACTCCAGGGACAGCCCATCCCACCAACATTTTATATTGTCCAAAACAAGACCTGTGTAGGCCATGGCATTGTTGATATAAAAGTGAGCGGGGAATATTTAGGTGTTTATGTTGGAAAATAGGCGAAATAACTTTAAAGGATCTTGTAACTTCACCCCTGCACTTTGTAGGGCAAATCCTGAATCTCTAAGAACTTCAACATTAATTTATCCTGGAAATATGTCTCATGAAACATAATGCAGTAAGTATTGATTTGTCACAACATGCAAGTCTCCGTGAATATTTGTGTACAATTCTTGCGTGTTTTGAGTGTTCCTGTGCACAACAGCCCTCCAGAAATGCCTTGCAGCCCAAATTATTCCACCATGACACTGGATGTGATACCGTTCTTTTCAGTCTCTTGCATTGAATGTTCTGGACACAAAAAGCTCTAATTTTTTTCTGAGATCTTAAAAAAAAAATCATTGCAGCTGCTGCTGCACATCCCTAATACCTGCACTGAGTAGCAGCTTCAGCAGCAGTGGGAATATCAAGATCCCAAATATTTTTCACACTCTGATTTACATTATAATACAGATTAAGGATTGTGCTTGCCTTTCAGGAGCTTAGTAACATCCTTTTGTCACCCTGTAACACCAGCTCTAATTCCTCCAACCAGGAATTACTGCAGGGAGTGTCACTTGGGTGTAAATCTGCTGGGATGAGCTTTTTCCTTTCCCCGGAGTAACCCAAGTGTCTCAGCCGAGCTGGAGTCCCCAGCGCTCCCAGCACCCGCTTGGCTCTGCTGTGGATTTCCAGTTTAGACGGGGCTTGGAGCAACCTGGGATAGTGGAAAGTGTCCCTGCCTGTGGCAGGGGGTGGGATGGGATGAGCTTTGAGGTTCCTTCCAACCCAACCCATGCAGGGGTGATTCCATGACTCTCTTTGTTTGGGACCCCTTCAGAGGAGCAGGAGCTGGCTGGCGGTGCCAGCCCAGCACAGTCCCCGGGGGCTCAGCAGCCTGTTTGGGCCTCAGAGGACAGAGGCTGTTAACTTGAGCCAGCAGTGTCCCAGAAACCCCAGGTGACCCATCCTGTAGAGGCAGCAGGTTTTATCAGCCAGGGTCTGCATCCTGGCAAGAGTCTCCTCTGCGCTTTCCCACAGGACATCGCATTACTCATCCCTAATTATTCAGCTCTACTTGAGCAAAGCTTTGTCTCTGTCTTTCTTTATTTTTTTTTTTTTCCTGGTAGCCTGAAAACCTATATTTAAATAATAAGGGGTGGGAGGCATTTTTAATCCCAGCTGGATAATTCCTAAAATGCACAGAGGTAAATCCTGAGCAGACGGATGCTCTGAGAATGTGCTGGTGCGTTCCTCGCCTGCCTCGGGCAAGTAAAGCCGGGCCTGAGCAGAGCTTATGCCAGGCTCTGCCCTGCTCCAAGCCTCTCAGACAACTTGCATGTCCATTCTGATGGATTGGTGATTTTGGGATGTTTGTGAAGCCTTTCTGGGCTTCATTTACACCCCAGTCCTGCTGTGGGTACCTCATCCCGCCCACACAACTCCTCAACGCCTCTTCCCCCATCTCACTGTTGTGAGCCCAAAAATTGTGATTTTTGAGGAGCGGGGGAATGTTTGGGATTAGCAGAGAGGGATGACAGAGCCCACAGGCCATGTGGAAAAGGGGCTTTTATGGGGGTAGTGAGGAGAAAAGCTGCTTAAATTCGGGGCTGTTTCTGCAGTAGAAAGACGAAGAAGTGATGGAGCCAGGGACACCCAGCAGTGACCACAGACCTCACCTCACCTCCCTCGGCTGGGAAAGGAGAGAGAAACCTTGCTGAAGTAGGAACACCACGTGTGCAATTCTGGGTGCAGAGCCCCAGGAGAGGGAAATGCCGGATCCAAGGGCGGTGGCAGAGGCTTCCTCCTGCCTCCTCCCCGCCCTCCGCTCATCTCCACCACGGGCTGCCTCCCCATCCCGGTAATTTCTGCTGAGGAGGCTTAGTCTTGCCTTGTAATCTTGATTTGGAGTTTCATTATGAATTACTTGAGTCTCGTGTGCCGTTTTAAATTGATTCGTTATGCCAAGTACTTGCCGAACGCATAATGAGGGTCTAAATCGGTCCGTGTGTAACAAGGCAGCGATTCAATTACTGCGAGCGCTCACGCTCTGACAAAAACCTCGCTTATTGCTGTCACTTGCGTTTTGGGACCTTCCCGCACACATCCACACCCCCCAAACCCGCCGCCCCAGATCCGTCGGAGGCATTTCATGGTTCCCAGCGCCTGCCCCGTTATTTATTGTTATTATAAACGCTGCTATTTTCGGCTGCGTCGCACACGAGCGCCGGGCTGGGAGTTCGCCCTGCAGGGATTGGTATTAATGAGAACGGGAGCAGCTCGGGGCGGGGGGAATCGCGGCTCCGTCTCCTCCAATCCATTCACAAAGTCTGTGTGGCAGCTCTTAAAGACCGACGGCAGAAATGAAAATTAATCAAACGGAGGGGCTATTAAGCCACAGCACATCAAAGAGAACCCGAAAGTCTTCACACCATCAGCGAAGAAAGCTTTTATCTCTTTCTAGCAAATGTTAGAATCCAGACACAGCCCTGATGGGCTCTAAAGATCCATTAGGAGGGTGTGAATAATTATAATTGCCACCCCTAATCACGGCTTTCCTCGATTTCAGGGTACTCCAGGAAGGAATGTCAACACCTGCGACCCTTTTAACAGATGGGGAGACTGAGGCACCACAGGGCGTTGCAGGGCCTCGGTGACAGGGGTGGGGGAACATGTCGTTTAGTCCTTTTGCCCCCAAATTTTCTGCATCGGCTTGGGAAATAGTCCCAGTTATCTGTTTCATGGGTTAAGGAATGGTTTCGTGGACTGTTGAATGAATCTGTTTCCTGGGCTAAGGAATGATGGGCTAAACCTATCCGAGATGAGGGCACTGACTCATGGAATCATGGAATGGGTTGGGCTGGAAGGGACCTTAAAGCCCATCCAGTGCCACCCCTGCCATGGGCAGGGACCCCTTCCACTGTCCCAGACTGCTCCAAGCCCCGTCCAGCCCGGCCTTGGGCACTGCCAGGGATCCAGGGGCAGCCACAGCTGCTCTGGGCACCCTGGGTCGAGCCTCCCGGCTTTTGCCTGAGCCTGATTTGCAGTTCAGGTATCTTAAAATTGTGAAGCAGCCTCCAAAATCCAGGTCCAGGACCTTCTCCTGTCCCTGCTCTGTGGCTTTACCCCATCCTTGAGTTGGGCGGGTGGAGGAGGTGGTTGCATTATCGCTTACATCAATTTTTGGGCCATTCTTGCAAACTTTGGGGCTCAACCCGTTCTTTTACCTCTGTTTTGGATTCAGATGAGCAGAGATGGGCCTCAGGTCCCAATTCCCTGTCTCCCCCATGCTGCAGCTTCCAGCAGCCGGAAGCTTTTCTTCCGAGCTGCTCGTGATGAAATGTCAGCGCAGGGCAGCGCCGTGTCCGCGGTGCCGGGGCTGACACCAGGGCTGGGAGCTACCGTGAATCATCCTCATTAAAAGGCATTTCCAGTTCAGCTGCAGAGACGCTTCTCACCCTCTTTGCTGCCATGGCAGAGCTATTAAAAGCTCCCGTGGAAGGCAGGCAGGAGGCGATGGGCACAGGCAGGTACAGCTGGAGCCCTGTGCAGGAGGCAGCGGGTGAAAAACACGTTCTCTGACTCATTCCCCGTGCCAGCAGCAGGAGCAGGAGGTGGATCTGCCGGCAGCATCTCCACCTGAAAGGAGATGATTTCTCCACCTGAAAGGAGATGATTTCCCCACCTGGAAAGAGGTTGTAGCAAGATGGGAGTTGGCTGCTTCTCCCAGGCAGTGAGTGACAGGATGAGAGCACACAGTCTTAAGCTGTGCCAGGGCAGGGTCAGGTTGGACATCAGCAGGAATTTCCTCATGGAAAGGGTGGTCAGGCATTGGAAGGGGCTGCCCAAGGAGGTTTGGAGTCCCCATCCCTGGAGGTGTCCAAGGAAGGCCCGGATGTGGCACTCAGTGCTCTGGGCTGGTGACAAGGTGGGGATCAGGCACAGGTTGGAGTCGTTGACCTGGGAGGTTTTTTTCAACCTCAGTGATTCTGGGATTCTGTGATACTAAAGGAGAACATCACTAGAGCACATTAATTTCTAATAAAATNGCTGGGCCGGAGAGGCTCAGGTTGGACATGAGGAGGAATTTCTGCATGGAAAGGGAGGTCAGGCCTTGGCAGGGGCTGCCCAGGGAGGTTTGGAGTGCCCATCCCTGGAGGTGTCCAAGGAAGGCCCGGATGTGGCACTCAGTGCTCTGGGCTGGTGACAAGGCCAGCCTCAGTGTGGCTCTGGGATGACAGGGAGGTTCCTTGCTGGGAATGGAGGGACTTGGCCTTTTGGCACAGGGGCTTCTGGGGAGGTTTGTCTACAGGCAGTGGTTGTCACCTGAAAGGGGTGAATTGGGAAGAAAGGTGTGTGTAGGGTGTGTGTAGGGTGTGTGCAGGGTGTGTGCAGGGTCTCTGTGGCCAGCAGAGTGTCTTCAGCATCCCAGCATATCCCCAGCCCCACGTTATCCCCACGCCCTGGGCTCTGGCACTGCTGCATTCCCGCAGTGCCCAGGGTGGTTCTGTGTGCTGCAGGAGCAGGAGGATTTAGCAGGATTTCCCTGTTGAATTCTGGCTTATGACAACTGTTGAGCAAGAAGGGATTTTTGGGCTGATTTTCTCTAACAGGCTCTGCCACCCTCATGCATTTCCCAGGCGTGAGTCACAACTCATCCTCTGCTTCTCCCCCTCCCTGGTATCTTCAGGCACCTCCTGAGGGTTTGGAAGATAATAACAATGATAATATCTTGTGCGGGGTTTTCTCTGGCTCTGTGCTGTGTGAGGGCTGGGAATTCACCCTCAGAGTGACTGTGAGGGTCCCCCATCCCCGCTGGGTGACAGGAGATGGGGGCAGCGCAGAGGGAAGCCAGCCCACAGCTGGCCACATCTGGCAAGAGCAGCATTATGGTGTGTCGGGGGTACCTGGGTGCTCCTCAAATGGAATCAAATGCAGAAATAAATCCTGGCAATTGGAAAAGCATCTCCCAAGTGACTGTTTATTAGCAGGGGTGTCACAGAGCTTTGCTGCCCAGAGAGAAGCTGCAGAAGCTTGTCCTGGTGGGGACTTCCATGACATCTCCTCTCCCAGCCACCCCTGGTCCCGCTCCCTCCGGCATCTCCATCCTCTGCCTCCGCTCTGCTCCCATCACTCGCCGGCCAAAATGACTTCACCAGGAGCAGAAGCTGTGGGGAAAAGGCAAAGTCAAGTGATTTCCTCTCTCTAGGCTGTTCTGCATCTCGTTTTGTGCTTCCCCAAGAGAAGAAGGGGAGCAAAGTAGCAGAGAAATCACCAGATTTACACTGAAAAGGAAAGCAAGCAGCAGACAGAAATAGGGTCAAAGGGAAGAGGAGACTTTTGGTCATTTTGGGGAAGGTTCCTGTTTTCAGAAGGCCCCTCAAGTTTCCTCCCCTCTCTTGCTGTCTCCTGGCTATTAATCATTCAGTGATTTATATTTGCAGCAAACCCTTCCATCTCAGAGTCCTTTCTGCGTGCAATGACTCCAGTGAATTAATGGTGGGCACTGCCTCTGGAACCCAAACCAATTCTGTAATGGAACGAAACTTCTCTTGGATAGTGGCTGCTACTTTTTTTTTTTTTCCTGTGTGCCCATTTATAATTAAGGCTTCTTAATTCTTTTTTTAAGGGCAGGGCTTAAAAGAAAGCAAGAGCCAGACTCCAGCAATGCTTTCTGTGAAGGGTGAGCTGCACAAGTGAAGCAGGCAGTGAGTCAGCATCCTCCCTGCCTCTGCCGGCAGCCGAGCTGTTGCTGGGGTGACTGTCACAGGTGACAGAGCGGATCAGCCTTTCCGGTGTCCCCGAGCTGAGCCAGGACACGTTTTCCCCAATATATCAAAGCAAAACCAAAAGGCAGGCTGCAGAAATCCTCCATTCCACCCCCCAAAAAACCCACCCCTCAATTGGTTATGTTGTCATTTGGGGCTTAGAGAAAATGAAAAAAGGAACGTGGTGGTTTTGGAGGTTGTGTAAGAAAAGTAATCGGAGAGAATCTCATGATAATTGTTTCAGAATTAATTCGTTATTGCTGGCTCCTGTCAGAAAGGACGTGGGTCAGCCAAGAGAGCCTGACCTGTGGCACCCGTGGGTCACCTCCTGCCTGGACTGTCACCCATCACACCCCCGGTCCCCACAGGAGGATTAAGAAGGCAAAAAATGTCTCATCTGCTCCCCCTCACCCCATTTTCAGCCTTGCAGACAGGGGATTTCTGAGCAGGGCTTCAGGGGGTTCCCCCAGAAGTGCTGCAGCTGCCAAGCAGGAAATCTGATGAAAAATAAATCACAGGGTTGATCTGCAGAGCTCAGGTCTGCGAGCCCTTTGCAGACAAATTCCTCTGCTCCAAATTTTTGCTGGTTTGGGTTTTCCAGCTAGAAATGAAGCCTCTGCCAATGGCTGGGGAGCGTTTGGGAGCTCCAGCTTTACCTGCAGGCTCTGCAGCTCTACCAGCATCCAGATGTTGCAGCTGAAGCTGAAATCCCCACCTGTGTTTGCAAACAAATTCATCTCCCCTGCACAAAATGACAATAACAACCTTCAATAACAACCTCACAGCTGAGGGAGGGGTTTTTATAACAAACCAGTTCCCAGCACTGGTGATCGAGGGTTAAACTGGCCGTGAGGATGGGGAGGACAGACAGAAGGGTCTTGAGGCAGAAGAGAATTTCCTCTGGGTTTCCAGCTGGAAAGGGAATGATGGCAGTATTAGACCTGTATTCAGGGTGTGGTTTTTTCCTCTCAAAGCACTGCCCAGACATTAACTAATGAACAGAGGCCAGGAAGCTGGGGCTGCACTAATGGGTTTGGCCTGGTGACCTGTGCAGGTTTTAATTTTCTGTTTAGTCACTTCCTTTGAGCCTAAAAGCCCAAGGACAGTTGCTGGGGGATCCAGCCCTCAGGAGCATCCTGGTCTCTGTTGTAGCTCTCTCGTTGCAGCCAGGCAGAGTCACTCTGTTTCTTTCCATGATTTCATCAAACTCTAATGGAAGTCTGATGGCTTCGGGGTGATTCTGCCACAGTGACTTTGCTCCTGTGTGTGTTAGAAGGCATAAAAATGTGAGCTACCAACGAGGATTTTCTCTCCATTCTCAGTTTCCTCTCCCTGTGTGTTTCCTGCTTTAGCCACCAGCAGTTTCACATCATGCAAAACCCGGTGTGCGATTTTGGCGAAAGGCAGAGTTCCCTCAGATTGGTTTTTTGCGTTTCATAGTTGCAGGGGGGCTGGGGGTACCCAGAGCTGGTTGGGCTGCCCAATCCTGTTCATCCTTCAAGATCTGGGATGCTCTGGAGAACAAGCCTTGCTCTCCAAAGGCTGGTTTATCCCCAGGCTGAAGGTGTTGATGCACAGGTTGCCCAGAGAAGCTGTTGCTGCCCCATCCAAGCCAGGCTGGACGGGGCTTGGAGCAACTTGGGATGGTGGAAGGTGTCCCTGCCCATGGCAGGGGGTGGACTGGGATGGGATTTAAGGTCCCTTCCCACCCAAACCACTCTGGGATTCTATAATTCAATGAATAATTCAACACATCATTGAAGGACAAAGTGTCCCACTTGAACACACCACGATGGCAATGCCTCACCCCTCATTATTTGCTCCTGGGCTGTGTCAGTCAAACTCCTGCAGCCTCAGATCCCATCTCGTTCCTTCCTAACACGATGTTCACTGAACGAGCAAATGAAAAGTCACAGAAAAATCGGGAGGATTGCGAAAAGGCGGAAAAATCCAAGAGACAAAACACAGTTTGAAGGTCCTTGACGGCTGCCAGGCGGCCCCGCGGCTGTCACCGGGATCCGTGCCTGGCTGAGGCAGCTCCCTGCCCTCCAAACGTCTCCTCCTCCCCACCTCCCGCGGATCTCAGGGCTGGGAGGCTCCGGTGCCTGGTGCCAGGCAGAGGAGGGTCGAGGCTGGCTCCAGCCCAGCTGCCCAGCGCAGGAAAAATTGCTTCATTTCTCTGATGCAATTTATTTTTCTGAATAAAACTGGCTAAAGAGTGGGGAAAAGGTGGTGAGGGCGTGTTTCAAAAATAAACATCTGAGCCTGCACAAGGGATGCTTTGTGGCACAGCAGTGACTTACAGATTCCCCGGGTTTTCTGTGGAAAGCAAACCCATTTTCCTTAAAAACGGAGTTGTTTGTGCAGCTGGAGTTAGGCACCAATTCACCCAGAGTGTCTTGAACAGCCTCTGAAAATTCAGCTTAAAATACTGTTGGAAAGAGACCGAGCCCATATTTTAGGGAAAATCGTTCCGACCACATTGATTTAGAGGGAGATCAGTTGCTGGTTTTGGTTGCAGGGGCTGACACCAAGAGCTTGCCCTGCTGTGGGATGGCATCGCTCTGCTTAGGGAGGCTGTGAAGGCTCGTGCCACCTCACTGAGTGATTGTCACCAACCACAACCAGAAGTGACATCCACGGAATAAATTATTCAGGGGCCAAACAGTCTCCTCTGGCCCACATGATGCTTCTTGCTGCCAGAAATTGGGGGTTTCACATCTTTACTCTGAGGCTGCCTCTGGCTCAGCACTGATGCTCTTCCAGCATCACCCTGAGTCCCTGAGATGTCCCTGATTTTCCTGCTCCCCTCCCTGAAGCGCAGCTCATCTTCCCCTCCTGCCGACACTGGTAATGAAAACACTGCTGTCTCCCAGGATTTGTGGTTAAATTGCTTTGTCAGTGTAATCTTAGACCTTAATGACCAAATAATGCCCTGCAACAGGAGTCGTTGGGTATCGTTTTGCTGTCATTGTGGAGGCCTTGGAATGTGATCCCCATTCCAGTGGAATTTGCGTTAACGTTGTTTGGCCATCATAATCCCACCCAGTTAATCACATTTTTAGGATATTGAAATAGGTCTAACTCTGTCCTGAGCTGTAACCCCTGGATCCCCA
Organism: Edolisoma coerulescens; assembly: GCA_013397115.1. Taxonomy (NCBI): domain Eukaryota; kingdom Metazoa; phylum Chordata; class Aves; order Passeriformes; family Campephagidae; genus Edolisoma; species Edolisoma coerulescens. The sequence goes on along the minus strand of VWZW01006482.1, from coordinate 165,608 downwards.
AAGGCTGGTTGGGATTTAGTTCCATTAAAGCCGATGGGTGACGGTCATGCTGAGTAACTTGGCTGATCTTTTTTAGCCACTGGAACTTGTTCTTCACTTCCCAAGAAATGCTCTTGCTCAGTCCTCAGCTTTGTGGGAAACAACCCATGAAAAACAGCTGCTGTCCATGCTGGGTTATTCAGGGGTATCAGTTCAATTTTCGCTTCCCCCTTCCATAGACTCTTCTGTGAAGGTGTCCAGCAGTCAGAGAGGATCCCAGGGTGTTTGGGGTCCTGCTGTGCCTGGTGCTAAATGTCCTCCTAGAGAGAGGCGTCGGTTTTCCCTGCGGAGCTCCCAGTGATGCTTTCCACCTGTGCCGAGGGCTGAGCAAGCTGCAGGATTTACACAGCACTGGATTTTCCTCCCTCTTCCAAATTTCGGTATCTTTCTCAGCTGAAAAAGAGAAACAACTCTGCAACTGTGAGTGCAGGGAAAAGCTTCTGGTGTAGGACTGAAATAGACTCCAGGTGGGAGGCGAGAAATACTCCCTCGATGTACAGATGAGAAACTGAGGCACGGAGGGACTGAAGGATTCGCTCCACGACTGAGCTATACCTGGAGTCTGACTAAGCCGGCGACAGGAATAGGAATGGTGTGCTCCAGAGTTAGAGCTCTAAATCCATCCTGGGAAATCAGGATTCAGTTCCCATCCTCCCCACTGCCTCCCTGGATGGCGTTGGCGGAGAATTTGTCTTACCCCAGAGAGGGAACCCTCACTGGATGCTTTTGTGGCTCGGTGAAGAGATGAGATAGGATCCCTGATTTCTGGGAATGAGATGGTCCCATCTTGGTGCACACTGGGAATAGCATCCCAGTTCTTCTGGAAGGGTGTGAGCCTCAGGGACCGTGGGGATGCTCCCGCCTCCTGTCTCTGCAAAGGAGGAGGCGAGGATGACAGGACTGGCCAGTCTGGAACCAGAGGTTGTGTTGTTCATCTTATTCCCTGGTTGCTGAGAGCCAGGACAAGGGGAAATGGCCTCAAGTCATGCTGGGGAGGTTCAGGTTGGATATTAGGGAAAATTTCTTTCCCAAGATATGGCACTATCACAGTCTCACCGGGGCAGTGGTGGAGTCCCCATCCTTGGAGGGATTTAAAAGACACGTGGATGTGGCACTTGGGGACACAGTTTAGTGGTGCCCTTGGTAGTGTTCGGTGGGCAGTTGGACTCCATCACCTTAGAGGGCTTTTCCAGCCTAAACAAGTCCATGATTCTGAGATTCTGTGATTGCTCTCAGGAGGTTGGGTTGATGCTGAACTGTGTTTGCTGCCAACAGGTCCCTGCAGTCCTGCCTGGGATTGGTGACCCGAGTGACAACCTCGAGCCTTTCTCCATGACGTTTGTCCATTCTGAGCAGCACGGGAGGGCTCGTGTTCCCGAGAGCAGAAACCTGGAGGGAGTTAAAGCTGCACTGCCTGGCTGGAGCAGTTGGGGCTTTGTGGGAGGACAGACAATGCATTTGCAGTGCATTAAGGTATTATTGTAACCGCGTTTGCGCTGGGAGGTTTCTGATCCTGTGAAATAAAAATGAGCAGATTTGTCCCAGATTTATCAATGGAAGCAGAGTTCCCATTGAAACGGGAGGGAGGGGAGGGCAGGTGAGATCCTGCTCACAGCCCGGCTGGATTCCGTACGCTCTGCCTGGCTGCTGGTGCTACCAGGGGAGCTTTGGGGGGAGAAGAACAACCCCAAAACGCTGCTTGAGAGGCGTTAGGATTCATCAAGAAAGAAGGAAAATTTCAAGGTGAAAGCAGGATGCTAAGGCAGCCCCATGGCTGGGAATAAGTGAGGGTGGGGGGTGATGGTCCCACGTGTTTTGTGCAGCTCGTGTCCCCCGGGGGAGGGATGGTGTGGGAATTCCCCTCCTGGTCTGGGTCTGGCTGTGGGAAGAGGGAAGTTGTTTGTCCCCTCTGCTTGGAAATCTGCCCTGAGAAGGCCATTAAGGGAGGCAAAGAGTGATGCTTGCTCTGCTTCCTCATAGAAACTGCATGTGCTGTTCCAGGGCAGCCTGCAGATCATTGCACGGGGGGATTTCTTAAATGGCCGTTAGGAGCAAAATTAAATTTGTTGAGACCAGATGCAGCAGAAGAGATGGATGAAAAAGCAGAAGGAAATTTGCAGAGGGAACACTGGGACCTCTTGCATTAGACAGCAAACCACAGCCTAGAGGAGACAGTTTGGTGCTGCACCGAGTTCCCAGCTTACGGGAAAGCTTTGGCCGGGCTGGACACCACGGAGATGTCCCTTCCCCTGGGCTTTTATCCCCCTGCCCTTGTGCTCAGATCTCCCGGTTTTGAAGCCTGACCCAGACCACCTCTCTTTCTGCTTGACAAATGCTGGGCTTGCTGCAGCTGCTGGATGCAAACCCCTCCAGGGAACGCGTGTGAGGCTGGCGGGGGCTCACAGGGGAGGTGATGCTGTTGCTGCATCCCCGGCGCTGCCCCAAAGCTCGGCTGGGGACCCAGGGGAAGGCAGGAGCTGAGGGGAAGGGCTGGGGAGGATCTGCCCCTCGGCTGCTCTCTGCCTGCAGCGCTGCTGCTCGCCTGGCACAGCCTAATTGGCTTTGATAGGATTACAGGGAAGCAGCGGAGGAGTAAACAGGGCCAGGAGGCCACGACGTGCTGGGGCCGCCGGCTCCCGGAGAAATCCCAGCGCGACGCCCGACCGAAGCTGCCGGAGCTCAGGGGTTAATGTCTGCTGCTGTGCTGCAGCTTTGGGGTAAGGGCTTAATCCTGCTGCTTTTAAAGGAAAGGCTTTTCCCAAGCAGCATCCCAAAGGTCTGTGGCTCTCTCGACAATTCCTGATGGGTTTGCCCCTGACAGATCCAGAGTAAATTATTGCAATTATGGAAGTTACACCTTGTGCCTCGAGCCTCGTGTCCTCAATAAATGTTTATGGTTTGAGGCAGCCTCATTTGTTTGCCTTAGACCAGACAACACTGATTTATTGGCAGAAATCCTAGCAGGGAAAAGGGATGAGCCAGACAAGTTTTTAGCTGCTACACAGATATATGTGGTGAGGGGATGATGGTCATTTCATTTGCATGAAAACAAAGCCTCCAGCTGGGGTGTGAACTGTTGCTTCCAGGGATTTTTCCCAACCTACAAGCAACAAGGGGAGCTCAAGGGTTAATGGTGCTCCGGGGCTTTGCTTCCTGCCTTGTCTGGGTTTTGGGATGGCTGGGAGATGCTGTGGGTTGGAAGGGAGGAGTGGATGCTCTCACTGGGGGCACGTTGCGGGTCAGCACCAGGAACTGCTGCAGGAACGGTGGGGGAGCAACTCCCCAGCTCCCTCCTCCCACGGGATCCACACCCTCAAGAAAAACAGGTCTCAAAAGTGGGGCTTAAAGCCAAGGATGGAGATGGCAACAAGGGACTTGTGTCCCAGTCTGGGGCAGGGTGACATGGCCTGGAGACGACTGTCCTTGTGTGGGGGTGTGGTGAACCTCCACCTTTCCATGCCACCTTGCTGGGGCTCGTTCCCTCAGGAATCCTCCTGGGTTTCTGGTGGCTGAGGGTGTTTCCCCTCTGTCAGCAAAGAGGCCGGTGGGCTCAGCTCAGCCAGACTCCATCCTCACTGTTCATCTGCCACTCGGAGTCCGGAGTCAGCTCTTGCACCAATATTTATTGTTGTTCCCTCCCCAGATCTGGCGATTTTGGACAGCTTGTTTCTGACTTAAAGTATAAATAAGTTTGATCTTTTCATCTGTTGTTCTCCCTACCTTCTGGAGGCTGTGCTGCTTAAAAATAACTGGGATGATGAGCTCAAGTGGGGATGGTGGAGGGATTTTAACCCCCATCACGGCGGGACCACCCGTCTGGCTCCGGAAGGGAACGTAGTCTCCCTCCTCTCCCCAACCCTCATGGTTGAGCTCTTGGTCCAGTGCAAGGTGTCCCTGCCCGAGGCAGGGAGGTGGAATGAGATGAGCTTTAAAGTCCCTTTCAACCCAAACAATTCCATTCCTTTCTCCCAAGCTGGGAGCTCCTTGAATTTCCTAAATCCCCCTTGGCACATGGCTGGGGATTAAAGCGCTTCTGCTGTTGGAGGGGTTGGAAAAATGGGGATCTGGGTCAGAGCTGGGGGTGCAGAGATCAGAGGCTGTCCCTAATGCACATCTCTGGGGATGGGGTGTTATCCAGCACTGGGCTCCTGCAGAGGAGGTTTTTTGCCTGAAAAAGTCCCTTTTGCTCACAGTTGAACGATTTGCTTAAGATCAATTGAAGGGAGAAAGAAAAAGAAATCGAAGGGTTTTGGCTTTCTTGATGGAAAGTCTGAAATGCAGGTTTGGGTTCAGCCTGAAACCATTGGTAAAGGGCTGGCTCAGCTTTGCTTCTGGGTTTATTTGGGTGGGGGGAAGCACACGGACACACAGAGACACAGACACACACTCACGCAGACACACTCATGCACACGCTCTCCTAGACAGAGAAAAACAATCCCCAGCCTAGTCCAGACGCTGATTCAAAACAACTGTTGGTTCTGGCCACGCTGTCGGCTTTCCACTGCCCGCAGCCCCCCACCGTGTGAGACCGTGACTGAAAACCAACAGGCAAACCCCAAAATTCAGAGTCAAAATTGCATTTCACCTGGGCAAGGGCAGAACAACTCTTTCTAGGCAGCGGTTCTGCCAGGAAAAACCCCTCTCCCTGCTTGCAGCCCGCTGAGCAGCAAAGGATGCTCCCGGGAGGAGACCGAAGCCCCTCGGCGCTGGCTGGGGGATGGATGGGGCTCCCCCAGGCAGGGGCAGGGGAGGGGGTGCCCGCAGCTGGCGGGGGGCTGCGGGCAGGGCCGGGGGGCTGGTGGGTGTCTCCGGGAGCGGTGACTGAGCGAGGCGGTGCCAGGGCTGGGGGCGGATTTTTTGAGAAGAGCCTCGGCTCCTCAGAGCAGCGGCAGCCGCTGGAGGAGTTGGGCGGCTGTTGCTCCCTCTCCGCCCGGAGGAGGNCAGGAGGAAGAGGGCGAAGAAGGGGAGGAAGGCAGCATGACCGTGGTGGGAGGCGGCGGCGGCGGAGACCCCTTGCTGGAGGAGCCCCAGCATCCCCCCGCGCTGCTCGGCGGGGACCGCTACGATCAGCCCCCGGCGCCGGCCGTGCCCGCCGGGCAGCCCGCGGGCGCGGGGGAGCACGAGTGCTGCGAGCGCGTGGTGATCAACATCTCGGGGCTGCGCTTCGAGACCCAGCTCAAGACCCTGGCACAGTTCCCCGAGACGCTGCTGGGGGACCCCCGGAAGAGGATGCGCTACTTCGACCCCCTCCGCAATGAGTATTTCTTCGACCGGAACCGTCCCAGCTTCGATGCCATCCTCTACTACTACCAGTCGGGCGGGCGCATCCGGCGTCCCGTCAATGTCCCCATCGACATCTTCTCCGAGGAGATCCGCTTCTACCAGCTGGGGGAGGAGGCCATGGAGAAGTTTCGAGAGGACGAGGGTTTCATTCGGGAGGAGCAGCGGCCGCTTCCCGAGAAGGAGTTTCAGCGCCAAGTGTGGCTCCTCTTCGAGTACCCCGAGAGCTCTGGGCCGGCCCGAGGCATTGCCATTGTCTCTGTCCTGGTCATCCTTATCTCTATTGTCATCTTCTGTCTGGAGACCCTGCCTGAATTCAGGGATGACCATGACTATGAGGGAACTGGGGGGACCTTCGGGACAGGCAGTGGCCCTCTCCCACCTGAAGTCTTCACCAACTCCTCATCCTCGGCTGCTTCCATGGTGTCATCCTTCACTGACCCTTTCTTTGTGGTGGAGACTTTGTGCATCATCTGGTTCTCCTTCGAGCTGCTGGTCCGTTTCTTTGCCTGCCCCAGCAAGGCCACCTTCTCCAAGAACATCATGAACATCATTGACATTGTGGCCATCATCCCCTACTTCATCACGCTGGGCACGGAGCTGGCTGAGCGGCAAGGCAATGGCCAGCAAGCCATGTCCTTGGCCATCCTCAGAGTCATCCGCCTCGTCAGGGTCTTCCGCATCTTCAAGCTCTCCCGGCACTCCAAGGGGCTGCAGATCCTGGGGCAGACCCTCAAGGCCAGCATGCGGGAGCTGGGCTTGCTCATCTTCTTCCTCTTCATCGGCGTCATCCTCTTCTCCAGCGCCGTTTACTTTGCGGAAGCCGACGACCCCAGCTCGGGGTTCAGTAGCATCCCCGATGCCTTCTGGTGGGCCGTGGTCACCATGACCACCGTGGGCTACGGGGACATGCACCCCATCACCATTGGGGGCAAGATCGTGGGGTCTCTGTGTGCCATCGCGGGGGTGCTGACCATCGCCCTCCCTGTACCCGTCATTGTCTCCAATTTCAACTATTTCTACCACCGGGAGACAGAAGGTGAGGAACAAGCCCAGTACATGCACGTCGGGAGCTGCCAGCACCTCTCGTCCAGCGAGGAGATGAAGAAGGCTCGCAGCAATTCCACCCTCAGCAAGTCCGAGTACATGGTGATTGAGGAAGGGGCCATCAACCACAGTGCATTCAAACAGGCTGCCTTTAAAGCAGGCAACTGCACAACCACAAACAATCCCAACTGTGTGAACATCAAAAAGATCTTTACGGATGTTTAAAACAAACCCAAACCAAACGAACAGCAACAGAATCTGAGGATGAGGTGAAACAATACCAATAACAATACCAATAATAATGCAAAGTGGCTGTGTGTCGGTGTTGTGTGGAACATGCACCATCGTCGGTCTGTGTGTGCCCTCGTTTTTATACCTTTATTTTTTTAGATCCTTCCTTTCTAAAGATCCAAAAGTAAAAGGATTTAAAATTCTCCGAGGAAGAGGACGGCTAAAGGGTAAAGAGAAGGAAGATGAAGACAAACCACACTCACTGTCAGAACAGGTGTTTGTTCTGCAACGTGTTGCAGGGCTGCTTTGCTTTTCGGGCTTTTGGGGAACCTCTTGCTTTGCTCCCGAATTTCCCCTCTCTTTCCCTAAGGGCAGCGTGTAGCCAATCTCCCTTCCATCACATAAGATCACTTGTTGGATTAACAAACCCGGATTGGGTGGAGGAAGGAGGAAAATATGAGGCAGAGCATACTGGGAGGGGGCTGGGAGGAAATAACCATTTAATTCTGCAGAGAGTCTCTGTTACCACATCGTTAAATGATGCTTAATATTGAAACATGTGATGTGCCATTACAGGCACATCCCAGATTCCCTTTTTCTCCCTATTTGATCATTTATGAAATTCTAATCTGGTCAGAGACCGAGTGCTATCAATGCTGATTTAAATAGAAAAAACCTCCCTAAGCCCTCGTTTTCCATTCTGGATTCCCTTCCCCTGTAACCTGCTGGAATTATTTCCTCCAATGTCACGTTTGTGGCCGTGCAGCAGGGACGTGTGCGGGAGGAGGGAGAGGAGAGGCAGACTGGAATGGTTTCGGGAGCTGCCGGCGCAGGGAGCGATGCTGGCGTGGAGCAGGATCCGCGACGGGCTCCTGGCCAGGGCTGGGAGCCTCCAGCCCACCCAGCCGGAGACAAAGGGATGTTTCCTCCTCTTTTTGCAATGCCTTTGGAAGAGATGCAGCCGCTTATCAGCAGAAGATTAAGGTGGCGAACACGCCTTCCAGCGGAAGTCACTAATTCCGACCGGAGTGATGCAGTTGCCATGGCGACCATGGTTTCCTGGGAAACCCCCAAAGGTTGTCATGGCATCCCTTCTCCCATCCCCCTTGGTCCTTGCTCTTCCCACAAAAAACCTTTCCAGATGGTTCCAGCTCCTCCATCCCACAAGACATCGTGGCTCTGCACCCCCTTCCTGGTCCCTGCCCCGCTGCTCTTCCCATGTGCCCAGCAAAGCACCCACAGGCAATAAGCACCCCCGGATCCACCTGTCCCTCACCTTGGCAGTGAAATCCGGGGATGGAGGTTCATCCTGCTCCTCTGAGAACGACCCCAAACCCAGTGGGAGCTGGCACCGAGCAGCTGCCGGGAAGCTTGGCCGGGGAACCTCGGCAGCTTTGTGAAACAAGGGGGACAGTCAAAAACAGGACTGAAAAATAACCAAAAATCCCGCCGGGAAAAATCACCGGCTTCATCTTCACGTGTGCGCCAGGGGCCGTGGGACATCTGACAGGATCAGGTGAGCTTTGCACGGGGGAGACTTCAATGGAGCCATAAAGTAATGTTGGTTTTTTTTTTGGACAAACCCCATGCTTTCCACTGCTTACTTTTATTCTCCAGCTTATCCTGCCGCTCTCGGGTATTTTTATACCCGTCAGATAAAGTGGGATCACATCCTGTAGCTCCTCTGATTGTATTTGCTTTTTAGTGCTGTGGGAGGAGGAGAACCCTGCTGCTTCTCTGCAGCTGGATTGCCTCACTTCTGTGCTAAAAAGGTGATTTCAGTGGTTTAGTGCTCCCATCCAGCCCCTGCCATCGACTCAGGCCAAAAGCAGCTTGGCCTCGAGAGCTCTGGCTCCAGCTCTGCTCAGTTTTGCTGGATTTTGGGTTAAAAAAAGCCAGATTCCTTCGTGGTAGCACATGGAACAGGGATGCTGTTAGATACCTACAGCAAAGAGAGATTTGGCCCCAACCTGTGCAAGTCACACCTTTGCCAAGGCTGTGGAGAAGGGGCCTTGTCCTGAGAGATGCCAGCTGTGCCAAAATTGGAATTTAGCTGGGATTTTCCCCAGACTCAGAAGGATCCAGATGGTTTGTAGCACTCTCCCTTAGCCACAGTCAATAAACCCAAGGAAAACATCAGAGCCTCTCCTTGGCTGCTGGGGTGGGGTGGTTTTATTGGAGTTACCAGTGGTTTCATCAGCTGAGGGTCCAGGAGATGATCTTTATCAGGGAGATGCTCTGGAACGTCATGGGAAGTTACAAACCTGAGATCCCTTGTCCAGGACAACTGGGATTCCTTGTCTGGGATAACTGGGAACACCCCAGTGTGCCTTTTCTCCAGGCTGCCTGTGGGCTGAAATGTCATTTCTGCCTATGAGCTCCCACTTTTATTGTTATTCTCTTTTATTGTTATTAAATTTTATTGTTGTTAAAGCTTTCCCACACGCCTATTCCTAAAAGGAGGGTCTGAGTTTAAGAGCAGTGGGGACATCTCACTCAGGAGAGTTTGCAGATGAGTTCTGGGTTGGTGTTTTCCCCGTGGCAGCTGCACAGGGTACAGAAACCACGTGTTTTCCTGGAAATGGCACAGAACAATTTTCAGTTTCTCTGTCATCTAAAATAAGCAGAGGCCTTGCAGGTTGTTGCTTTGTTTTCCTGACTCCTCCCTGCCCGGTTTTGTAGGAGCAGAGTAGTTTCAAAGGGATTTTATTGACAGTAAAAGATGCTTTATGGGAGAGGTGACAAGAAAAACCACTTCACCCACTGGGGTAAAAGGCAGTTTTACTCTGGTAGAATCCCAGAATGGTTTGGCTGGGAAGGGACCTTGAGGATCATCCAGTCCCACCCCTGCCATGGGCAGGGACACCTTCCACTAGCCCAGGCTGCTCCAGCCTGGCCTTGGACACTTCCAGGGATGGGGCAGCCACAGCTTCTCTGGGCACCCAGTGCCAGGGCCTCCCCACCCTCCCAGGGAAGGATTCCTGGGTATATCTGACCTCAATTTCCCCTTTTTCATGTTCAAAAAAATACTTCTCAGTACTGAGTGGTATCACTGAAAAACATAAATTCACTGCTGCTCTGTCTTTTAGATACACCCCAAAAACTGAAAGTGGAAAACTGGGGATATCCTGTGGATGTTCTGCCCTGTGTCTCTGCATCTTCCCTCTCTGCTGCCTCGTGGGTACCATTCAGTGAGAGACACTGAGCCACTTGAGCCACCTGCTCTCGTGGAAGGTGTCCCATGGCCGGGAGCTGGAACTGGGTGATCTTTAAGATCCATTCCAACCCAAACCGTTCAGTGACTCTGGTAAATACCTTCTGTTCCGTGGTCTGACGGCCTCTCTGGAACCGGCTGCTGCACGTGTTGTGCCAGGAGCTGGAGAGATCCCTGGAACGCTGGGCTCTCCACAGCCAGCTGTTATTTAAATGGCTCTGCTCTCCTGCCGGGTGCCCCGTCAGGACAAGGCAGTGTTTTAGCAGCCGCTGGGGAGTTACAGAGGAGCCTTGGACTCGCCCTGATGTGCTCAGAGGGGCAGCGTTAGGGGATTAGCATTAGTGGAGCCGCTGTCTGCGAGGCAGAGGGCTTGCCCAGGCTCGGCTTATTCCATTAAATGGAGGAAAGGGCATCACCACGAGCTCCTGGCTGACGGCTCCCAGTGCCCCCGGAGCGAGCACAGGGTCCCTGCAGCGCTTGGCGATCCCAGCGGGGTCTCCACTGCAGTGTCCCCGTCCCTTGGCCTTCGTCCCTGTCACCTGAGAGACACAGTGACACTGAAGGATGGGAGCAAGGACGGAAGAGGCAGCTCCCACCCCAGGGACGCAGCCCTGGGAGGCTGGAGCTGCCTCCGTGGATGCCTTCGCTTTATCGCATCGTCACGGGGAGGTTTGGGTTGAAAAGAGCCTTAAAGAACATATTGTTCCAGCCCCCACACAGGGGCACTGGGTGCTGTAGAGTCTTGTACCTCCTGTTTTCTCTTGTCAGAGCCCTCTATCAGTTTCCCTTTCCCTCTGTCTGTATTTTAGGACCTGTTCCCATGTTTCAGCCCTGGATGCCAACTTGAAACACGTCCTTGGTGCTGGGGGGAGCAGCAGCCGCAACCCTGGCTCCTCCACTTGGTACTTTGACACCATCACCTTTTTCTCCTGCTTCTTTGCCCTCTTTTTTGTGTGTTTTCAGGCCTGAACTTCTTCAAAAGCTTCTGTTGTTCTCCAGCACAATAGGTGCCCTTCGGGTGCTTGGGGTGGCCGGATCGGAGCAGTATCCATCCCACCCCACGTGTGGACACAGACAAGGGCTGGAGATATCTCTTTCCTCCAGGAGGGTTAAATTTCTTCCCAGGCAATTGTTCCTGCTCCATCCCTTGACAAAAGGAGTCGTTTTTGTTTTTAATCCCCGGTTTATGGGCAATTAAGCAGCGGCAAAGGGCAGACAAGTGCTTTCCCCGGCAGAATGGAAGGAGCCAGCCAGGGTCACTGCTCCAGAGGGGTCTCTCCTGCAGGGATGGAGCACAAGGAAAGGGTGTTGGGCAGTGGTTGGTGTGTACGGGGAGTGTTGTGTGTAAAATCTCTTTAATTGTGTAGTTTGGAGCCCTCTCCTGCCAAGCTTTTAAAATATGCATATCTCGGTGCGAGCACACGGAGGCTCCACCGCCGCCGGGTGGAAGCAGGGCTTGGCTTTCCCTGTTTTTAAACGCTTTGACAAACGATCTCTGGGTAGGCTGCAAACCTGGCAGTGCAAACAGGGTTTAACTGTGCCTTATTTTGCCCTCCAGTCCCAGTTCTGTGCGTGCCTGGAAGGAGAGCTCAGTGCCCCGGCATCCTCGGGCAAGGGCGCTCGTACGGGAGCAGGGAAATGGGGGATTTCTGGACATTGTGTGATCTTTGTCACAGATGATCTTTAAGGTCCCTTCCAACCCAAAGCATTCGATGGTTTGATGGTTTCAGGGTGCTGTGGGCAGGGCCGTATCCTAGGAACTCTCTCACTCCTACGGAGCCGGTGCTGCTCCCCCGCACCCTCCCCGCTATGGGTCCCACCCCCCCGCAGGAATGGGGCGCTCGGCTCGGCTTTGGGGTGTTGTACGGCTGGAGGATGTGTTAAGGATGGGATGTTGCTGCCTTTCCCTGTTTCCCTGGGTGCTGTTTGCACGGCTGGGGTCCAGGCAATCCCGGTGGGTGCAGGGCGGCATCAGCCCCCTCCCCGTGCCAGAGGTGGGAGTTGGGCACTGAGCACGGAGGGATGGAGCCATGTGCTGCTTTTCCTTCGGAACAGTCCTGGGGCTGTGGCCATCGCCGCTTTGACGAGGACATTTAGGGAATATTTTGGATGCCCCGAGGTGCCTCATCCCATCTGGGAATCACTTGTCCAGCAGTGGAGGGTGCTTGATCCATTTCAGGGGGTGGTGAGTGGGGGTTTCTTAGGTCAGAAATGAGACAGGAGAAGGGTCCAGCCCCAGCCGTGCCTTAGGGAAGAGCCATCCCCTGGCAGGGACACATTTGCTGCCAGGGGATCCCTGCAGAGCAGCCCCAGCCCCATCTCCCAGCCCCTCCCAGCTCTTGCTCCAGCCAAAGCTCTCCCAGCTCCGCTGTGGTTGAGCCTGGGACCCAGTCGAGACCTTTCGCTCCCGTGCTTGGCTCCCCGAACGGGCCAGTGAGTGATGCTGTCCCTGTCCCAGCGGTGTTTGTCCCCCCGACAGCCGCGTGTTGGCTGCTCCACGCTGGGAAGGCGTGGGGGCTCCTGCTCTCTGTCACTCAGTGAGCCCCAGATTTTGCTCCTGAGAGCCATCCTGCGTGGGGAAGAGGGATGTGTGCGGGGTCCCACCCCACCCTCACAGCCGCAGCCCTTTTATCCCCTTTTCTGGCAAAACTCAGCTGCAAACACAAACCCCGTGAGCCTCTCTGTGCTTTTCCTCCCACGATCAAGGTGCTGCTCTGACGCCCGCGGGGTTCAGGATCCGTCTGTGTCTCATCAGCGCTCAGAGCCTGAATTTTCCGTGCTGAGGACGCCCGGCAGCCGGGCAGGGAAACCTCCCCGCATGAGGCTCCCCGCAGGGCACCGTCACTTTTCTCCTCCTTTATCAACCAAGACATGCTCAAGTAAATTAGAACATGTCTCCCATCTCCTTCAGCTGCTGGCTGGAGTCAGGAGTAGCTGGGATGCTCCCTGCTCGCCGCTGTTCCCTGCTCAGAGCGGGAGCAGCTCTGCACTGTGAGACCCCCGGCTCAGCCGCGCCGACGGCAGCAGGCGCTGCTGGGTTTGTTTGGGAATGATTCATTTCCTCGAGACCCGTAATTCCCATGCTTTTCTGAGCGTGCTGAAGCTCTCTTGCTTTGCTCCAGTGGTTGCACTGCATTTTTAGCATCTCTGAGCACCCTGGCTGGGCGGGCTGGGGTTGGATGTGTGGCTTGTGCAGGAAGATGAGCCCGTGGCCCCCTCCGCTCACCCCAGCGAGGCTGCAAAGAGCAGTCAGGTTTATTTTGAGGCTGACCAGCACCAGCTGCTTTGCTTTGCTTCCCCCAAAGCACCACCGTGGATAGATAAGGAAAATCCTTTAGGGTTTTATCGTGGTTTGCTCAGTGCTGGGAGCACCGAAGGCTCAGCCGTGGCAGCGGGATCGGGGCGGCTGCAGCAGGGTCTGTGCTTGGGGTGTTGCTCCACGGGAAGCCAAAGGATGGGATGAACCTTGGGGGATGGATGGGATGAACACACACTTTGCAAAGTGTTTCCTGCTTTTTCAGAGGGCTGAGTTTGCTCTTGGTGCAAGGAAGGAGCCGCGTGCAGAGCGGGTGGGGGGTGGTGCCGAGCCATTCAGGGGGTTCGGGTTGGAAATCCAGGGAAATGTGTCCCTGCTCCCAGAGCTGGGGAGTGGGAGCGCTGTGGGGTTTGCTCCCTGGCTGTGGGCAGGTCGGCTCTTCCGTGCCTCAGTTTCCCCACCTGCACATGGCACCCAGCAGCCTCAGGACGTGTTTGCAGTGAAACTCCTGTGGAAGGAAGAGGCAGTTTCAAAACACAGAGCAAGAAGCGAGGACTCCTCCAAAGGTTTTATGGGATTCAGCTTTCTTGGGGCTGGAAAAGCCTGCAGACCCTACCCTGGGTACCCCAATAATCCCAATTATTTCCCTTGGCTGGAGGGAAGCCTGAGGTTTCACACAGCTTCCCGAGCTGCCAGCTCTGCCTTCAGCTCCCCATCAACGTCCTCCTCTCCTGTTTCTTCACTCTGCATCCTCCCTTTTCCACCCTTCTGGCCCATTTCTCCTGAAATCTCTGTGAATTTAGGGTTGAGGACCCTCTTCTCCCTCCTTGCTGGTGTCTGCTTGGAGCCGCCACTGTGTCTCTGTAACAATTTAACCTCACGCTGATGCAGCAGGTCAGAAACCAGGCATGAGAAATTTGGGCTTAAAATGGCCCTGGCTGCTGGGAATTTGAGTTTGCAGGAGGGATGAGGAAGGAGTTGCTGTGAACTGGATGTGGCGTTGCAGGTTTGAGGGGTTTGCTACCTCTGCAGGTGCCTAAATGATATTCCACACTTTAAATCCCTCGGAATTAAGGCAGGAAATCTTCTTTCTGCAGCATCAGAAACAGGCCTGGGCTTTTCTCTCCCAGGGCTGGAAATTTTCAGGGATGTCTCTCCCGTCCTGGTTGGAAGATGCTCTGAGAAAGCCCAGCGAGCTTGAGGAGGAGCAAGTGGGGAACGTGCCCCGGATCCAGCTGGGTTTGTCACTTGGGGGATTTCCTGGGAATTTCATTTTATTGCTCCATTTTCTTAACCCAACAGCCACACAATTCCCTTGGAGGAGAGCTTTACACAAGCACCTTTATCAGCCAAGCGTGGGACTCAGTCAGAGATATCAGTTAATTTGATAAGATCTGTTTTCCCTAACCCTGCGATGGTTGGCATCAATTAAATTTTCCTCTTTAATTCTGTATGAAGACTCTCAGCCATTCCAGCACATTGTTTGGGGTCAGTGATAGATGGCCAGACCCATTGTTTTTGCAGGTCACTTTGTTTATCCCTTAAAAAACTGTCCCAAACAGGAGCTGTTTCCCAGTCCGCTGGAAGGACTCAGGAGAGGCTCAGCACTTGCACTCTCAGCAGCTGCTTTGCCAGCTCTGAGTGTTTAGATCGAAGTTATTTGGCTCAGCCAATTAAAAAACATCTAATTTTTGTGGCTGCTGTTTAATATCCTCTATTTCTCTTGGGATGGAGAGGATTTCCTCACCCCTGCACAATGGAAAGACATCTGGATCCCTTCAGGAGCCAGAGCAGTGATAGCTCCTGAATGCTCCTGACTTCTCACTCCCACTGCTGTTCTCGCTGGATTCAGAGAAATGACACCATTGTTAGGCTGAGGATTTGGCATTTCTTCCTTCACAGGCACAGATAAAGCTTGGAAAGGCTCCAGGGTACCCCAAAGCACTGCATTATTTGCCTGGTGGGAATTAAAATTGTTATTTACCACTTCATCTGCAGAGTCCCAACTCCACCATCACCTTCTTGCCCAGTGGCATTTCCTGTGCTGAAGGGGCTGTTTGGGTCTTATTTGTGTATTTATTTATTTACTGGTGTGTAACGCTCCGGTGATCCCTGAGGATCCTAGCAGTTTGGAGCCCTTCCCGGCTGGCAGGTGGGAGGGGTTTAATCCCCCAGCAAGCCCAGTCCAGTAAAGCTTTAAGCCCTGGAATGGTCCTGCTGGCACTTCAGGATAAGCTGTGCTTGAACAACTGCCTGGGCTGAGATCCTTGCTCAGAGCCCTGAGCCCCTCTGGAAGCTCATTTCCCCCGTGCTGCACTGCCCTGCAAGGGGATCTTTGCTCCTGGCAGGAATTCCCATCCCTTTCCTTTCTCTGCTGGATTTTAGCATCCCTGTAGCATCATTCCTACATCCCTACATCCTCATCGTCCCTGTGGATGCATCCTCAGCATCCCCATAACATCATCATCCCTGCATCCTCAGCATCCCTGCAACTCCATCCCTGCATCCTCAGCATCCCTGCAACTCCATCTCTGCATTTTCATCATAGCTGCATCTTCATTATCCCTGCAACTTCATCCCTGAATTCTCATCATCCCTGCATCCTCATCCCTGCAACATCACCATCCCTACATCCTCGTCATCCCTGCAACTTCATCCCTGCATCCTCATCATCACTGCATCCTCATCATCCCTGCAAATGCATCCTCATCATCCCTGCAACTTCATCCCCGAATTCTCATCATCCCTGCAACTTCATCCCTGCATCCTCATCATCACTGCATCCTCATCATCCCTGCAAATGCATCCTCACCATCCCTGCAACTCCATCTCTGCATTTTCATCATAGCTGCATCTTCATTATCCCTGCAACTTCATCCCTGAATTCTCATCATCCCTGCATCCTCATCCCTGCAACATCACCATCCCTACATCCTCGTCATCCCTGCAACTTCATCCCTGCATCCTCATCATCACTGCATCCTCATCATCCCTGCAAATGCATCCTCATCATCCCTGCAACTTCATCCCCGAATTCTCATCATCCCTGCAACTTCATCCCTGCACCCTCATCATCCCTGCAAATGCATCCTCACCATCCCTGCAACTCCATCTCTGCAATTTCATCATAGCTGCAACATCATCCTCTGTGCATCCTCATCATCCCTGCAACTTCATCCCTGCAACTTCATCATAGCTGCATCTTCATCATCCCTGCAACTACATCCCTGAATTCTCATCATCCCTGCATCCTCATCCCTGCAACACCACCATCCCTACATCCTCATCATCCCTGCAAATATATCCTCATCATCCCTGCAACTTCATCTGCAATTTCATCATATCTGCAACATCATTCTCCCTGCATCCTTATCATCCCTGCAACATCATTATCCCTTCATCCCCATTATCCCTACAACATCATCCCTGCCTCCTTGTTATCCCTGCAACTTCATTCCTACATCCTCATCATTGCTGCAGCTTCATCCCTGCACCCCCATGATCCCTGCACATCTCCATCCCTAAATCCCGATCCCTGCAGTATCCAGAGAGAGGATCTCTCCCTCCTCAGTGCATGGATCCCACCCGGCATAGCTCCACCCTGCCTCTCCTTTTGGTGAAAACA
>VWZW01006482.1:113097-147663 GCA_013397115.1 Edolisoma coerulescens | reverse complement strand
GGGCTCTGAGCTGGGACCAGGCAGGTCCAGGTGCCTTAGGCCGGGCTCTGAGCTGGGACCAGGCAGGTCCAGGTGCCTTAGGCCGGGCTCTGAGCTGGGACCAGGCAGGTCCAGGTGCCTTAGGCCGGGCTCTGAGCTGGGACCAGGCAGGTCCAGGTGCCTTAGGCCGGGCTCTGAGCTGGGACCAGGCAGGTCCAGGTGCCTTAGGCCGGGCTCTGAGCTGGGACCAGGCAGGTCCAGGTGCCTTAGGCCGGGCTCTGAGCTGGGACCAGGCAGGTCCAGGTGCCTTAGGCCGGGCTCTGAGCTGGGACCAGGCAGGTCCAGGTGCCTTAGGCCGGGCTCTGAGCTGGGACCAGGCAGGTCCAGGTGCCTTAGGCCGGGCTCTGAGCTGGGACCAGGCAGGTCCAGGTGCCTTAGGCCGGGCTCTGAGCTGGGACCAGGCAGGTCCAGGTGCCTTAGGCCGGGCTCTGAGCTGGGACCAGGCAGGTCCAGGTGCCTTAGGCCGGGCTCTGAGCTGGGACCAGGCAGGTCCAGGTGCCTTAGGCCGGGCTCTGAGCTGGGACCAGGCAGGTCCAGGTGCCTTAGGCCGGGCTCTGAGCTGGGACCAGGCAGGTCCAGGTGCCTTAGGCCGGGCTCTGAGCTGGGACCAGGCAGGTCCAGGTGCCTTAGGCCGGGCTCTGAGCTGGGACCAGGCAGGTCCAGGTGCCTTAGGCCGGGCTCTGAGCTGGGACCAGGCAGGTCCAGGTGCCTTAGGCCGGGCTCTGAGCTGGGACCAGGCAGGTCCAGGTGCCTTAGGCCGGGCTCTGAGCTGGGACTGCGGCTCCTCCCAACCTTTCCCTCATCACTGGCTGCTGATGAAGCACTTGGCTCCCACAGTCCATTCTGGAGAGCTGGGGTGCTGCTATTGCCCTGGTGGGAACTAAAGGCAGAACAGGGATTTTTTGGAAGATGAGAGGGATAAAAACAGTTGCAGGAAATTTCTACAAATTTCAGTGTCTTAAAGACAGAGCAGAGCATCTCCCTGTGTTAAAATAGGAGTCAGGCTGAGTCCCTTGGGTGTAGAGCTGTGGATGCAATTCCGGCACTGCAGAGATTGGGGGATTTTGTGGGCCCTTTGCTGGACACCCCCATCCCCACATGAAAATGGGATTTTGGGGTTGGGCTTTGTGGGAGCGACTCCACAGTCCAAGCTCTGGGAGTGGGATCAGCCCTGGCTCCTCCCATCACCTGGGCTGGGTTTATAAAATCAACGTGTTGCTCAATATCTCGTGAATGACATCAGGTCAGAACAAACCCAGGTTGATTAAGACAAAAACATGAGGAAAACCCACTTGGCTCTAATTATTCTGGGTTTGGAGCTTGCCGTTAATGTGAGATAACAGTTAATAACCAGAATACATTTAATGAATCTTTTTCCTATCTTTAGCTCGCTTTAGACTGTGTGGCATTCAGTCCATTAAAGAATTTTAATTAGCAAATTTTCGCTTTTCATTCGTGGGAAATGGAGATGGGAATTTCTCAGGGGGGACCAATGTGCAACATCCTTTCCACTTTCCTTGAGAAAAAAAAGAACCCGTTCTTGTTTTCCAAAGCAGGCTGTGCATGAAATGGTTCTTTGCTCTGCCCAACAGATCACAGAAGAAGTTTTGAAACGAAGAACTTCAGGACTGTGCTGAGAAATAAAACATCTCCAAGGAAAGGAGGAACACCCCAAACATCCCGGACACGGTGACCGACGCTGCTGTGGACCCAACTGACAGAGGGCCTGTCCTCCCCAGCTAAACCCAGTTCATATTTCATATATATATATATATTTATATATGGAATATCTCCTGCTTTATCTGTGTTTTCTAACAAGTGCATTATGTAGAAGGGAACATCTTTGGAGCCAGATGATCTTCAACTCATGTGCAATATAACGAGACTGAGCAGAGCCAGGAAAAAGGAGGAGGAGAGGTGGAAATCACTTGGACATTATTTCAGTCTTTTTTTTTATTATTATTAAAAAAAAAAAAAATCTCTGGAAAGATTAAGCAACCAGAAAGGAAATGTTAAGCAGAGCTGCTAAAACTCAGCTCAAGTGTTTTGCTCGGGGTGGGAGGGAGTGGGGGATATTCAGTTGCTGTCGCTGTTCCCTGGCGAAGGCCACGGGCTGTTCTCAGCTCTTCGGGAATCGTTCCTGTCCCATTTTTCTCACTTTCCTGGAAATGCCCTTTACAAGTAGCTCTGTGCTGTACCAAAGGCTGTGATTTTCTTTAAGTCCTTATTAAGGAAGGAACATCTCTGCTGGTGCTGAGGAAAGGGTGTTGAACAGTTGTGCCTTGCTATCAGGATCTCTCCATGAAAAACTAAGGACAAATTGAATTTCCGGGGTGGAAAAGGTCTAAAAACCCAATTCTTGGCTGACCATGCTCCTGCTTCATTTCATGAGAGCCTCTCTGCCCTTGTCTGCACCTCCACAGTACTCCAGTCTTGTGAGACTATTATAGGGTTGCCTTGCTAATTCTGTAATAATCGAGAATTCCATCCCTCCTTTGCCCGTTGCTGTTTCATTTTGCACACTGAGGTTTTTGGTGGCAGGTTTAGAGCTGTGGGCTGCCTGTACAGGGCTGGGAAGCTCTTAAAGCTGAGCTTTCTGTAACCTCACTGCTTTTCCTAGGGCTGCATGGATCAATATTATCCTGGTACCACGGGATAAATGGTCTGCAAAGGGATAAATGGTCTGCAAAGGGATAAATGATGTGCAAAGGGATAAATGCAGATGGCAAAGAGGTTGATAGTCTCTCCTGCTTCTGGCTACCCCTTTTCCTCCTCCCCAGCCTCATCCACCTCCTCACGCTGCCTCCATCCCAGCTTGGAGATTGAAACCCTCCCAGCACAGCCTCCATTGGAGGAGCAGAGCGAAACTCGGAACAGCGTTGGATTCAAGGGTGAAAATAACATTGGAGGGACTCAGATGAGCACAGGAACCTCTTTGTCTGCATTGCAATAATTCCCTGGGAATGGTTTGGGAATGTTAATTTGGACTGGACAGAACCAAGTTGAGCTGGAGCTTCCTCTGAAGCACGGGCTGCACAAGGGGAGGTAACAGGAACCAAAATCATTGTCTGTGAAACAGACCCTTGAGCTGATGCTTCTGATTGTCCACAGTGTCCACGGACAAGCCTTGAGGTCCCCACCAGGTACCTGGAAGGTGGAGCAAGGACCACTCTTCCAGAGGGAAGCACCAAAACCTGGATCCTTCCCCCAGTGGACCTTTTACCTGCATTTCACTCGGAACCTCCACAGGAGACACACGTGGGGTGCTTCGAGGCACAGCCCCAGTGAGGATGCCCTTAAAACAACCCCTCCCTGCAAGGAAGGCTCGGAATTGGGAAAACTGGGGAATATTCAAGGCAAAGCAGCCAACTGCCTGCACCACGTTTCTGTCTTGCAGAAGAGCTTTGAAGATGAACAAGAACCCTGCACGCAAACGTCAGCTGAAATTCGGGTTGAGAAATCCCCTGAAGGCTGGGAAAGGACGTGATTCTTACAAGGAATGCGTCGACTTTGGTGAGGTCGTGTTTATTTTGTTTGTTTTTTGGACACGGATGATTTCTTGGCTGGAATTCCTCCTCCTGCCATGGCAGGTGCACCACTGCTGGTGGAGACTGTTCATGGCAGAAGGGCTTGGGAGGCCCAAACACAGAAGTCTCGGGGGCTCTGCACAGGTGCAGGTTGGGCAGAACGGGCTGAGATGGTGAGAAAAGAAGCAAAAGTGTTAAACCCAGCAGTTTTAGCCAATTGAATCAGCTGGAGAATGAAGAGCAAATATGTATCTGGCTCTCAGTGGGACATTGCTCCTCTTGCATTTATTCCCAGCATGGCAGAACCCCCGTGGTCACTGGAGCTGTGGGTAAATGGAGGAGAAGGGGCCGGTGCTGCTGGCACCTGGATCTGTCCCGGCTTTAACAGCACGAGGTGCAGAGGGAGATGGGGATTGGGGACCGGGATTGCTGGAAGAGCACATGGAGCAGATCCCTGAGCCCACGGAGATGAGCAGGGGGTGCCAAGGCTCGACAGGGATGCCGGGGAACCGCGGAGGTGAAACAACCGGCAGTGTGAAATCGATGCGGTGCGAAAGCCGCCTGCACAAATTAGAGCTAATTAGAGCAGCGGCTCTCATTAACTTGCTTTGGCCGTGCCCTGCCCGGAGGCCAGCCCGTGGTGGGGGCGGGGAGAGGGAGCTTCTCCGTGGGATCTTCCAGCAAATTGCTCCGCCGGCGAATCCCCGCGGATGCGGCAGCGGTCGGGGCGCTCCGAGCGGGGACTGCGGCGTTCGTGCCCCCGGCGCAGCCATCCCTCCCTGTCCCTGCACGGAGGAGCGGTGTCCCCCTGCCTGCCTCGCCCCAGCACTGAAATGAATTATTGCTCGGACCAGAAAATCTCAGAGACCTTAAACGACCCCTTTAAAAAGGCCAGGAGAAGTGCCCGGTGTTCGGGGCTGAGCCGTTTCCATCGCGGGGAACTCCCAAGTGCCCTTCCCCATCGGAGGGAGCTGCCGGCAGGCTGGGGGCGATGGAGCTCGGCTTTTTTGGGACATCTCACCTCCCAAACCCCTAAGGAGCTGCAAAACACATTTGTTTGCAGCCTCCCTGCAGCGTGGCAGGTTCGCAGTGTGCTCTTGAGCCTGCGAAGGAGACTGAACAAAGCTTTAGCAGCTGTGAAATCGTGAGAGACTGACCCCAAACCCTCTTTTCCACCACTCTGATGGGTTTGGGCTGCAAACAGCCAAAGCCCCCCATGAAAGAGGGCGGGGGGGCCCAGGCTGCCCACACAGAGAAGAGCACATTAGCAGGAGGAGAATTGATTTTCTGGATTGCAGCACAGCCCTGGATCTTGGGAAGCCCTGGTCCCGAAGGTGTTATATTTAGTTTCTTTTGGAACATGATCTAGTAGCCCTTAAAATGGGGGATAGAATGTATCAGTACTAAAGTTATTTTTATTTTTCACAGGTGTTACAGAGAGCTTTTTTATGGTGTGTGTGTGTGTGTGTGTGTGTGTGTCTGTAACATAATTACACCTCGTCTGTTTTCGGTAGCCACTTGTTACAGCGTCTCTCTGTTGGGGCTCAAAACTGTATTTTGATTATTAAAGTGGTGGGAAAAACCACATCCCTTCCCCCGGTGGGGCTGGTGGGTCCCAGCCACCCCCGGCCATCTCACACCGATGACAATCTTGCCAAATGCCACCTCCCCTCGCTGTTGTCCGTTCTGGCGCTCCGTGCTCTTGGGTTCCTCGTGCTTGGTCGCTGAGCCAGCTGGTTGTTAATGTGCTTTTCCACAATAATTGAGAGTTTGATAGTCCTTAACTGTCAGTCCAGTGTGTTCATCTGTGTTGCCACCACGCTGAGCCCGGCCTCGTGAGTGTCACAGAGACCCCTCGTGCCGGGACAGCCGCGTGCACGCGGCAGCGGGAGCGCAGGGCTGCGTTTGGCAAGGGAAGACAAATTAAAAATGTATCCAGTCGATTAAAAAAAAACAAAAAAGAGAGCGATTTAATGATGGTTGACATCAAGAGAAGATCCAAAAAACAGCGTGCTTTGATTCCCATAATCATCCCAAGGCAGGCTGCTCATCTTTATTCATAGCCCTTCAAAGCCGTGCTCCCAGACGCCGGAGCAGCTCGGAGCTGTCGTGCTCAGACGCGGCTCTTTAGACACTGAACACGTCGACATCTCTGTTCTGTGCCCAGCCCAGTGCTGTGCACCAACCCTTCCCCTTTTAATTTTAGGGTGCAATTAAAGTGATGAGAGCTCTGCTGTTGGCTCCGTGCTGGCGGAGAGGCAGGAAAAGCGGATCTGGGGAGCTGGGCTGGTGTGGGGTCATGTAAAGCCGCTTCTTTTAATGACGTGTTTTAAGCTGTTTTAAGAAGGCAGCAAAATTAGAAAGGAAAAGATCTCCAAAAGTGTTTCAGGGCACTAAGGAAGGCTCAGGGGTCACGGCATGGTGTCACACAGCAGCAGGGCTGGAATGGGCTGTTGGAGGCAGTGAGGGAATACTGGGAAGCTGCTCTGCCCTGCTGGATTTGGGGGAAAAGTCAGGATTTGGTGAGGCCCTGGCACAGGGTGCCCAGAGAAGCTGTGGCTGCCCCATCCCTGGAAGTGTCCAAGGCCAGGCTGGACAGAGCTTGGAGCACCCTGGGATAGTGGGAGGTGTCCCTGCCCATGGAAACAGGATGAGCTGTCCCTTCCAATCCAAACCCCTCTGGGATTCTGTTAATTTGTGATTCTGTGATTCCTGCAGTCCCATCCCAGCCTCCAGCCTCTTTCCATAGGCAAACCCCTGCAGGACTGACATCTCAGAAACCAGCCTCGAGCACGCCGGAGGCTTCATTACCTCACACACTTGGGTGTTTTCTGAGCCAGGTGTTCAAATGCTGTTATTGCTACTGAATCCTTTTAAAATTAAGGAATTTCTGAGATAGAATTTTTCTTCCCTGAGTGCTCCTCACTCTCCTGCGTTGCACAAATCCAGCTGGAGGTCTGTCTCTCAACCTGAGATTAAAGCCAAGTAGCATCTCTGGGTGAGTTAAATTACACATTCTAATCCCCATATTTCCCACCAGCCTCTGATACAGGTAAATTATGTTTCTTTTCCCCATTTTTCCTGCTTTGTCCAAGATGATGGGACTGGTCTGAGATGGTTCTGACTGGTGCTGTCCAGTACACATCTCTGACTGTTGCAAGGCTGGGCACTGCTGCTGGGTTTGAAATGCATCATTCCTATTCCAGAGGATGATCTCGGAGCAGGACAATTTTCCTGGCAACACAGCAGTCATGGATAGAGCTGGCAGTGTGAATCAAAAGGTATTCGGTGGAAATGTAGGCAGGAGGTGCCTGAAATGGGGGAGTTTTCATGCAGATCTCTGTTGGCTGCCACGTCCCTTGTGCTGCCATCGGTGCACTGGAATTAGATTTGGTTATTCCAATTGCTCAGGGCTTGCAGGAAAATCCCCCTCGCTGCTGGAGGTCAGGGGTTCCAGGGCTGAATTTGGCACCTTGCAAGGAGAACAGGCTCTTAATTCATCACCCGAGACCCCAAATGTGGCAAAAGGGAGGTGTTGCATCGACCTCCAGCACAGGAGCAGCTCATGTTTCCTTGTTTCCCATCCTTTACTATGCAACTGATTTTCACGGCATCTTCCCAGCGTGGAGACGGCTGGATCTGATTTTGACTTTGCTTTCCTTCCTTCACGTGTGCAAGTGGGTGATGCAGGAATGTTTCCATGACTGTCTCACCTGGGATGTGCGCTGGGTCTGTGAACAGTGAAATATTGGGAAATTCTGTGCATCCGACTGGAAATCTGAAGTCATCCCCAAATCCTGACTGATCAGGTGCCACAGGAGCGATGCAATTTTGGCCTGGAGATGTTAAACGCAGTCTTGTTCCTCTGAGTTCATTTTAAACTCTGGTTTTGCCAGTGAGCTGTGTTGCAACTGTTTAAAACTTGGTTTTTTTGATACCAGTCTGATGCTAAAACCATCTGCTGCATCCCCTCGTCCTGGTGACTCCACCGTGGTGTGGGCCTTGTGTTCAGTTCCCGGTAAAAAAAAGTGATTTTTTTTTTTCGGTCGCGTGATTTTTTTACCTGATGTTGAATTTATTTTTTTAATGTTTTTTTTCTCATTAGAACTTGAAACTGTTCTTTCATACGCAAAGTTCAATAAAACGGCTGAACCGCAGCGTGTGGTGTTTGATGCTGAAGTGGGTGGAGAGGAGTTGTGGGGATGGACAGGGTGGTGTGAGGATGAGGTCTGAGGAGTGTCCTCTGATGTGAACTCGTTTTTCAGGATGAAATAATCTGAAATTTAATGCTCTTCACAGGAGTCAAATTTCCCCTGACAGAGAAATAAAATCCTGGGGTAAAATCTGCACGTTCCCAGCATCCCACCCAAGCAGCTGGGCTGAGGGAGCTCCAGGCAAACCCTTACAATTTTGATGGTGTGTCACAAGAAAGGGGTCACTGATGGTTCTTGGGCACACAAATGTAGGCAGAGGGGTCTGACCCACCCGCCCTGATCACAGCTGGAAATCCTGCAAAAGGAGCTCGTTTGAAAACCTTGGCTTCCAGCCACGTCTGTGAGCTTCACCCAAAAGTGAATGTGGCCAAAGAGTGTCAAAGTTTTGGTTTAGGTTTTTGGTTGCCTTAAAAATATTGAAGTTGTTTCTCCTCTGTTGCCCAGAGAAGCTGTGACTGCCCCATCCCCGGGAGCATCCAAGGCCAGGCTGGAGAAATCTGGGCTGCTGGAAGGTGGTTTCACCCGTGGCAGAGGGTGAGACAGGATGAGCTTTAAAGTCCCTTCCCACCCAAACCATTCCAGGATTCCAGGGCTCAATGATTCCATGATAAAATGACTTGGGCTGTGCATTCCAGTGCTGTGTCCCAGGGCCAGGGGCTCCAGGCTCCTGCAGGGGGATTTTATTTTAGTGCTCACTGAGCCAGGAGACCCGGGCTATTATCCCAAGTGACTTGGTGATTTTTACAAATCCCAATTCCAGGACTGAAATCCAGGAGGAAATCCTGCAAGAGGCTTCAGGTGCTGGGCTTGGGGCTCAGGACTGGGAGCAGAGCAGCAGCCCTGTGTGCCCACAGCCACCCCAGGCAGGATCACACCAGGGGAGTTCCACAGCAAGGGAGAACCTCAAATTCCCAAACTTTACAAAACATCTTGATCCTGTCGGCCTCAGGAATTGGGAGAGGGGCAAAGAAGTTCCTGGAAAAGCAATGCTGTGTGCTGGGGCTGGTCTGGGTGGTTTCATCTCTCTCTGCTCTCGAGGTTTGCTGTGAGCACCAGCTCTGCTGGGGGAGGACGAGCCACGGTGAGCAAAGTCAGCTGCAGCTCAAACACTCCCAAACCTCTCAGTGCAGCTGTGCTTGATGGTACCACAGTAACTCCTGGCTGGTGAGGGTAGCAGAGCAGATTTTGGGCTGGTTCAGGGCTCTCTGAGGTGCGTTTTAGCAGCTCTTGCTGCTTCGTTCTCTGCTGTGACCTCGATCTCTGGAGCAGCTCCCCGAAGGGTTGTGGTGTCTCCAGCTGCAGGTTTCGGTTGACACGTGGTTACCTGGGGGGGTGCTTGGACATCTGGGAAAAACAGGATGTGGCAAACTCTGAGATGCAGATGGGGCACGAACGGCACCAGCCCAAACCAGGCCTGGTTGGGAAGGACAGGTCCGGCGGATCTGGCACCTGGGATTGCCTGAGGAGCCACGGGAAACACCTTCCACACCCCACTGATGAGGGGAGGGCAATGATCCCATGTCGCTGTTGTGCTGGGGACGGTGAGAGAAGAAATACACGAAGTCCAAGTCTCAGGGATAAAAGGAAGCACTTTAATAATTTTCCAAAGGCTTCTATATGTTAGTTTGCAAAAGTGTGTTAAATGGCATGAGGTAATTGGTCCTTTGGCCATCCACCCCTTGAGGGGATTGGCCAAATTCTAAGAAACCCATTTCTAAATATTTTCTAGTTAGAACCATAACAATAGTGCAAAATAACCTGTAAGATAAAGGGATTTATTTACAGAAACTTCTATCTGTTTTCAGCCAGTGTCTGTGAGAAAGCAGAGACTTTCTCACAGACAGAGGCAGAAAGCTGGAGAATCTTTCTGCAACCCAGGTTTCAGCATCCACAATCCCATACCCAGTCCAGGAGGAACCTTGGCTTGAGGCCCTGCCCAGCCCCTGTGGGGTTTGCAGGGGTTCCAGCCCGTCCCTGGGGTGGTCAGTGTGTGGAGAAGGTGTTGTCCGAGTAGCTGCAGAGGGGCAGGACGTGGTCAGTGCCAGCAGCTCCTCTGCCCCGGGTCAGGCTGTATTTGCCAGATTTCAGAGGGAGGAGCTGAGAGGGGCAGAGAGGCTGGGGGGGGAGGCACGGAGTGGTTCCAGGGTGGCGTTTCCTGCTGCATGTCCGGAGGTTACAAAGGGCAGAGGGTGAAGGCCCCGCAGTGCTGGGTGCTCAGAGCCAGCCCTGGAGCGAGCCCTGGTGCTGCCGGGGTTCGTCCCAGAGAAATCCAGCTGCAATAAGGCTCTGCAGGAACCTGGCTGTGCGCAGGGGGGTTTCTGCTGCCTTTTGGCTCCTGCTGTGCTCTACCTGAGTGTGGGCATCCCCTGGGAGGGCTGGTGGCCGTGGCAGCTCCAGCAGCACATCCCTGCACAGCGACGGAGCTGCGCTGCGAATCCTTCCCTCGCTGCCTCGAAATTTCCTGCTTGGGAATTTCCCTGGGAGCCATTTCCTCCCTGCACTGTGAAGAAATATCAATTCATCATTCCCTGCCCAGCACCTCAGCACCGTGCAGGATTTTAATGACCTGTGTCCTGTCCCTCTTTCCAAGCCAGAGCATCCGGATCTTCCAGCTGTGACTTTCCCAGGATGTAGAGGGGCTCGGAGTTGGGCTCCTACAGGTATTTCCCTGCTCCTCAAACCACGCTGTGCTAAGGAGCCCTTGCCTTGGATACTTTTGAGTGGATGGTGGTATCCAAAGGATCTTCCTTTGTGTTCCAGCCAGGCCTGGCATCCTTCTACAAGGGGTGCTCTCCACCCCTCTGCTCCCGTATTTATCCATGGGAATGCTAAGGTTATAATTTCCCCTGTGGAATTGTCCTTTACTTAACAGCACCTTGTCCAGGCTGTTTGTTATTGTTCAATTTATTGACAGACTCTTGATTTTGTTCTCCCAGTGCTGCATTTCCAGCCCCTCACTTCACCACGCTGGTCTGCAGGCAGCCCCGATCCCGAGGATTTGGGTGGTGTTCCTGCCCTGTCGGTGTTTGGGAAGGGTGGAAGAGGCTTCATCTCCTGGTGTTAGAGTCACCTCTTGGTTTATCCTGAGGGCAGGAAAGGAAATATTCCTCTGGCTTCCCAGGGCTGTGGGATCACAGAGGGTGCTGCAGGGACACTCATTCCACGAGTGCAGGGATTTTGGATGCTCCCAGGACCCTCCTGCAAACAGCAGCACTTTATCCACCAACATTCCACAGCCCCAGAGGGTTTAAGCACAAATCAAGGGAACCCCCAGGATCCGGACCATGGATCTGAGCTGCTCTTGCCCAGGCCAAGTCACCGGCACTGGGGGTGATTCCACGGCTCCCAGGGGTGCTCAGGGGTGCCTGGTGGGCGCTGCTTGGCTGGGAAAACGTGAGCTGGAAGCAGAGTGTGGGGAGGGGGAGAAGGGGAAGCCGTGGCTAAAAATAGCTATTTTTGAAAGAAAGGGATGAAAACCTCTTTGAAGAAATGAGGGGAGAGGGGGAGTGTTTCCATGGAAACGGGGAAGTCTGTCTCTTCCCAAAAGAGAGGGTGGGAGATGAAGAAATAGTAAATACAGCAGAGGAATGACGGGGAAGAGGACGCTGCCTGTCAGTGGCATTCCCCATGGATCCCGGGGGCATTCCCCATGGATCCCGGGGGCCTTCCCCATGGATCCCGGGGGCCTTCCCCATGGATCCTGGGGGCATTCCCCATGGATCCCGGGGGCATTCCCCATGGATCTCGGGGGCCTTCCCCATGGATCTCGGGGGCCTTCCCCATGGATCCCAGGGGCATTCCCCATGGATCCCGGGGTCATTCCCCATGGATCCCGGGGGCATTCCCCATGGATCCCGGGGGCATTCCCCATGGATCCCGGGGGCCTTCCCCATGGATCCCGGGGGCCTTCCCCATGGATCCCGGGGGCATTCCCCATGGATCCCGGGGGCCTTCCCCATGGATCCCGGGGGCCTTCCCCGTGGGCTCTGGGCAGGGGGCTCCGGGCTCTGGCTCCCAGTGGGAGCAGATGGGGCTCTGGCACTGCCTGCCCACACAGCCCTGGAAGTGTCACTTTGCATCCTCCCTGTGCCACCTGCAGCCCTGGATCTGTCACCTGCCCAGGTCGCCAGAGAGAGCAGTGACCCAGAGCTGCTGGGGACACGTTCCCGGGGCCAGGTCAGTGTCACCACCATGATGGGGCATCCCCGGCTGCTCCCAGCAGCTCGGCAGGGGCAGCAAATAATGAGTGTCCTCTAAATGCCTGGGAAATGTCCATAAAATCTTGGCTTTTTTCTTCCAGGGATTTTCCACCATGGCAGGGCTGTTTCCAGGGAAGGGAACTGTGCTGGGCAGCAGAGACGTGGGGGGGCTTGGCCACAGGGTGAGGGCAGCTGGGGGCTTCTGGAGAGATGGAGGGCCAGGTGGTGTGGGCTGGCCTGGCCTGGAATTGGCACAGCTCCCAAACTGGCACCATCCACAATTTGGCTGGGTGTGGCTCGCAGTTTGGCACAGCTCATGGTTTGGCACAGGTCACAGTCTGGCACAGCCCAGGTTTGGCATCACCCAGGATTTTAACTAAAAGGGGTCAATTTAGATTTGATACGAGGATGAAATTCCTCCCTGTGAGGGTGGGGAGGCCCTGGCACAGGGTGCCCAGAGCAGCTGTGGCTGCCCCTGGATCCCTGGCAGTGTCCAAGGCCAGGTTGGACGGGGCTTGGAGCAGCCTGGGACAGGGGAAGGTGTCCCTGCCCATGGCAGGGGGTGGGAGTGGATCGGCCTTAAGCTCCCTCCCCACCCAAACCATTCTGGGATTCCATGATTTGGCACAGCTCCCCACCTGGCACGGCCATGGGGCCGGAATGGCCTGGGACAGCCCAGGGCTTGGGCCAGCTCTGCGGCCATTCCACAGGGCCAGCTCGGTGTCACCATGCCCATGGTGTCACCATGCCCACAGTGCCACCATGCCCTCGGTGCCACCATGCCCTCGGTGCCACAATGCCTGCAGTGCCACCATGCCCACACTGCCACCATGCCCACAGTGCCACCATGCCCGCAGTGCCACCATGCCCTCGGTGCCACCATGCCCGCAGTGCCACCATTCCCACACTGCCACCATGCCCGCACTGCCACCATGCCCTCGGTGCCACCATGCCCGCAGTGCCACCATGCCCAGGCTGCGGGGAAGGCACTCCCAGCCCGAGCTGGTGGCTTCTCCTCCCTGCAGCAGCTCTGCGTGGGAGGAAGAGAGGAGGGAAATCATCCTCTCCAACCACTTTTCCTCCCGGCTTGTTTGCAGTCCTGCAGCTCCTGGGGAGGGATGAAAGGTTGGGGTGATGGGAACATCTCACCCCACTCCGTGGCTCAGATCTGACCTTCAGCAGCTCTTGGCCCCCTCCCAGCACCACCAGACACTCGGGCTGAGACCCACAGGCTCTAAAAACAGCGTCTGCAGGGCTGCTCATCCCATCTGTGCTGTGAGGGAGATGTTTGCACCCTGGCCATCACCCCCATGGGGATCCAGTCCCAGGGCTGATGGCTGGAGGGAGTTGTGTCCCACCAGGGCAGGGCAGAGAGGACCCTGAGGTCACCCACAGCTCCCCACGGGTGAAGGAACCCTGTCATCTCCAGCCGAGGTTTTGGCCATTTCCAGTGAGTCATCTCCCCTGCAGGTTTCTCCCGTCTCCCCTTGGTCTGCTGTTCCCCAATCTCAACAACCAGAAGGTTTCAACTTTTGGCCCCATTTCCCTGTTTCTCAGTGAGCACCAACCTCCAGAGTGAGAGAAAAGCCCCCTGGAACTGGAGGAACAGGGATGCTCCATCGGGAGGTGGGCGTGGGCTGGTCCAGGCCTGAGGAAGAAGAAACCAAGGTGTTCATCACCCCTCCTTTGCCTTGGGGTGCCACGACCAGCCCTGGCCCGGCAAAGCAGGTGTTGAATCAGCACCATGGGTAAAGGTCTGGGCACATTCGGAGCCCTGAAGTGACTCTGTTCTCCGTCCCTTTGGAGTAGCAGGGCTAGGAGGACAGAGGGACGTGGCTGGGTCCCCTTGGGGAGGAGATGGTGGCCCAGAGCAGCCTGTGGGACACAGGGGCTCAGGGGACACCTGCAATAAAGCCCCCCAGGGATGGTGGGGGGATCTATCAGGGTGATGTCCAGGCCTGTGAGCCGTGGCTCCATCAGAGCTGGAAGTCCTCGCCCCTGGCTGGAAGGAGGCTTCTGGCTCCTTTTCCCTTCCTGAATTTGCCTTGTCCTGCTGTGCAAGTGAAGCCAAGCGGCTCTGAGAGCCTTTCAGCCAGAGAGGCAGGAGCAGCCCCGGTGGGAGACACCCTCCAGGGCTGACACCCGCCCCACGCCAGCCCCGGCCCGTCAGGGGCAGCCTGGCAGGGAACGTTCACAGTCACCCCCAGGACTGAAGCTCTTTGCTGTGTTCTGGTTGAGCCACAAGACTTTTGTTTCAATTAATTGTGCCCAGCTCCTCTCCAGACCGGCCCCCCAGGCTGGGGGAGCATCTTTGGAGGCAAAGTGGCAACTCAGCCATCCTGGCCAAGTGAGAATTCAGACTGGAGCCCAAAGGAGCTGCTTTAAAAATAATCGGATATTTTATTATGAAAAATGCCCTGGAGCATTACAGAGGGACGTGTTTACTGTTAACTTTGCAGAGAGGTGATTTTTGCTGTTTTCCCTTCAGCAGTTGTGCCTTTCCAGGGACCAGGAGAACCACAGAGGACCCGGGAGAATCTCCCAGGGACCAAGAGATCTCTTCAGAAACCAGGAGGTTCTCCCAGGGTTTAGGAGATCCTCCCAGGATCCAGGAGATCCTCCCATGATCCAGGAGATCCTCCTGGGGTCCAGGAGGTTCTCCCAGGGACAAGGAGCCCTGCCCAGCATCTCTTTCTGCTCTGCCCCTCCCTTCCCACACCACTCCAGGCAAAGCCCCGACCCTTCCCCCACCTCCCTGGCTCGGGGAAGCCGCTCTGACCCATCTCACCACGGTATTTTGGGATTCACCAGCAGCAGCTGCCATGGGAGAGCAGAGCCCGCTCTGCGGGTCCCTGTCACCGTGTTCCCAGGCTCTGCTCATTTTTAGACGTCTCCTGGCATCCCCTCCTCTTGCTGCCACCCGCCCAGGGGGGGTGAGGAGGTGCTGGGGGTCCAGGAGCTCCATCCTCTGACGTCAGGAGCGGGTGGGAGGTCGGATTCTTTCCCTGGAGGGTGAATCACAGTCCTGGGAACTCGCTTACAGCTTTCACAGCTCCTGAGATGACACAAGGCCCAGTTATGTCAACACCTTCAGCTGGAAAACCGTGGCTCAGAGGGAGATGGGGCTCAGTGCTCTGCCCTGTCCAGCCCCTCTGCTGGGCAATGCTTGGTCCAGCTTGGATCCACTTCCCAGAACGGCTGCTGGGATTTGCTCCAGCCCTCCAAGTCCCTCTGGCTTTGCAGGAGGTGGGACGGGGTCCCCAGGAGGGACAGCAGAGTGAGCTGCCGTTGTCTGAGGCTGTGCAGGAGGTGTGAGGGTGGTGGCACAGGGTCTGTCCTCTTCAGAGAGCTCCTCTCACCCCTTCCCTGGCTTGGCCTGTGCAGGTGCCCACCCTGGGTGTGCCAAGCAGTGGGGCTGGGTGTGGGTTGGGCTTTCCAGTGACCCTGGGGCTTGAATTCAGCTGTTCTGGATGAGGCCAGGCCTGGGGATGACCCCGCCCTGTGGCTTCCATCCACCCCCAGCACCACTTCTTGGGATGTCCCCCAGACCCACTGCCAGCAGGATGCAGGGGGAAAAAAAGGGGAAAAGCACATTTTTTGCTATTTGTATGGCTGCCTGCAAACAAACCCACAAACAGAGGGTGTGAACAGCCCTTGGGGGCTTCCCTGGGAATGAAGGAGACGAGGGGAGACCACCCTGGACACAGGATCGCCTGGTTCCCGGAACATCCTCCCACCAAGTGCTTTTCCCAGCACCACTCACACAGACGGGGTAAGAATTCCAGTTTGGGTGTCTATAAAATCCATTGAGGTAAGAGAAATAATTCAGGAGGAAATTATTATTTAATACTAATACTGAGCAAAGGCGTCATCTTGTTAAATCCTTGTGAAACAGCCAAGTGGGTGCAGAGCTCAGCTCGTCTGGTTCTCCGAGAGGCTGGGATCCGTCTGGAGCTGTCAGCGCGGCTGAGGGAGGCGAGCGCAGACACACAGACGATAATAATAGCTCACAATTAGGGTAGTAAATCAGGAGAGAGCGTCACTCAATTCAGAGAAATTCCCCTGATTTGCTGGAGACGGGAGTTTGGCTCTTTGTGAGGAGCTGGTGCTGTTTGGATGACAAATCCCCCTGGTTTTGCAGAGCCTTCGCAAGGCGGCAGCAGGAGGAGCGCGTTGGGAACTCGGCTCCACTTGGATTGTTCCCTGCCCAGCCTCAGTTTCTACATATTGCATAAGGAGCAGCCTCGGGCAGATCATTTTCTGGATTCAACCCACCCTGCCGTGGCAGATCCGCCTCCAGAAAAGGCTAAAATGATGCTGATGACATTAAAAACCCTCACCCAGGGTGGCCTCCTGCCCAGCTGGATGCGTGCGGGAAGGAAACCCGTAGTGCAAGGGCAGGTCGTGGAGGATTCTCAGTTTTCCTATAGGGTTAGACATTAATTTTCAATATTGGGATCTGGCTGGGGCTTGGGAAAATACGATTTTTGTTTCAAGGTGAAGAGGGGTGTTGGAAGGAGGAGCAGGCGATCACATCCCCGAGTGCTGCACCCGCTCTGTCTGTGCCACCACAGCTCCGGGCACATCTGGGAGCTAAAATACTGTGGTTTACCCCTCCCACATCCCCCTGGGTGACTGGGCACTGATTTTCTCAGGTGCTCAGGGTGTTCGAGGCCCTCCACCCCACCTCAGGGTGTCCCTGGAGCCGTCCCCAGTAGCACCAGTAACTCCGTGCAAATTTGACCGCTGTATGCGGGAATAAAAATATCTCCCATCGCCTCCTCCAGCACTTGTGGGACTCCAGCACAGGAGCCTTGTGGGACTTGTTGCTTCCTTGATGCTCCTTGTGGGGCCGTGGGGGGATGGCAGAGTGCTCCAAACCTCGTGCCTGAAGGCAGGGGTTGATCCGTAGGTGTTATGTGTTTGTAGCTTGGCCATCTCCTTCCTTTGGGGTGGGAAAAGCCTCCTCACCAAGGGACCTCAGTAAACGCAAAGTGATATAAAATTATTGCTTTGCACATCCTCACCCCATCCAAGGGCAGCCCCAAGTCGAATCCTACCCCATCTCCTTCCCCAGGGCTGCAGGGAGCTCTCCATCCCCCAGATCTCCCCGAGCAGATCCAGGCTATTACCAAGAATATGGGATGGATCGGAGCCGCATGGCAAGGCAGCATCATGTATCCAGGGATATGATTATTTCCCAGTGGTTGAAATCNACCCAAGTGTAAGTTGGTGCCTTTTTCTCTCCCCCCCACCCCATCCCTGCATCCTTCCCCCTCTTCCCGCTGCTCCCCTGCCTAAACACAGCCTGGCCAGGAGCGCTGCGAAGCGAGGGAGTCGTGCTTTAGTCGCAAACACGACCCCGAACCGTGTGACTCCCGCCTGCAGTGCTCGGTGCGGGCAGAGAGCAAACTGAGGGGCTTTGGGCAAATCCTCACCTCCTCCATCCCCTCCCTTCAACCCCCAAATTTGCATGAATTAACCCTAAAGGTGCTTGAGGAGGGGGGCGGAGGTTGTTTGCCAGGAAAACGGGCGATGGGGAGAAAGTAGGAGAAACTGAGTGCTGGGATGGGTGATGGCAACTGAGATGATGCCGTGACCCCCTCCGCCAAGCACCGAGCGGCAGCGCTTGGATTCGGAGTGGGAGGAAGAAGCCCAGAGCCCATGCCAAATAAAAATCAACATGTTTAATAAAAACAAAGTAAATTTCCGTGCCGTTAAACAAATCCGGGGTGTTTGGGGAAGGGAGAAAGGGGAGGAGAGAGTTTATGGGCAGGAGGAAAACTGCGTGTTTATTAAAAAATAAATAAAACGTTGAAGGTTGGTTGATTTTTGGTGAGATGGGGGTTTGTGGCTGCCAGATCTTTCCTGCAGCAGCAGAAAGATGGTGTTTGTGGTGTTCTGGCGTGATGCTCGGAGGAGCCAGGGAAGGTCAAATCCAGCTGAACTCCCCGGCGAGTTGCTGGGGAGCGAGTGGTGGGGAGAAAATGCAGGAAAAGGATAAAAACTGGGACAAATGCGACCTCCTCTCCTCCGGGCCTGGCAGAGAAGGGTTAAGAGAAGCGGTTGAATGCTGCAAGCCTCGTCAGGGTTGTACTATTTTTTCTAGTGCATAAGGAGAAGGGAGAGGAGGGTTGCACGGAAAAGGGAAATTTCCAAGAAAAGAGGGATCTGCGGCAATATCTGCACCTCGGGGGATGAAGAGAGGAACCAACAGGCATAAATGGCCTGGAGATGGCTGAAATCTTTGCCGAGGAGATTGGGACCGCGGGGTTATTTTCCACCTGCCTCCCCTGCCCGGTTCTGTAATCCTGCCTCAAAGTAGACAAGTCGAGTTGGAGCTGAAGAAGGGAGGTTAGAGGGGTTTTTATTCCGTTTGGGAGGGCAAAAAAAAAAAAAAAAAAAAAAAAAAACAAAAAAAAGAGGGGGGTGTTCCCCCNCTGGTTGGCCCTCTCCGGGCTGAGCATCTCCACGGTGCGAGGCAATGCAGGATGATCCGAGGGAGCGCTCGTCGGGAGCAGGGATGCTGAGGACCCGGCACCCACCGGGGACATGAGCCTCGACATCCCCACGAGAAATTTCACCCAGCGGAGTCGAATTCCCACGGGGGTGGGTCGGCCGGGGGGTTGGCTCTCGGGAGGATGGGGAGGGTGGATGCAGGTGGCGTGGGTCCCGCGGCTCGTGGGTCCTTGGAGCCATCAGCCGGGGGCCGGCGGCCTTGGCGGGGGGACGGACAGGGACCGGCGGGGGGTTCGGTCCGGTGGGTGAAACCGGAGCCTCCCGGATCCCCGGGGAACGCGACGCAAAGGCCGTGGGTGCCGTGCCCGGTGGGTGACACCGACTCCCGGGTGCCGGCGGTGCTGGGAACCCTCGGCGGCTTTGCGGAGCCTCGGCTGCCGGGGGGGCTGCGTCGGTGCCCCCCCGCTCCTCCGCCTGGCACGGGCTCGGCGGGCAGCCGGCCCCGCTGGGCTGGGCAGAGCGCAGGGACGCGGGGCTCTGGTCTTTTCCTCCTCGGCGCTGGCGCTCTCGCCCTCGTCCCTCTCGTGTTGCAGTGCAGGTTGGGCGGGCGGCTCGCGGCCGGGGAAAGGGGGTGCCCGGAGGAGCCGGGGCTTTGCGGATGCTCCTCGCGAACCCCCAGAGCTTGCTACCTTCTCGGTGTTTTTTCCAGGCGATGCCACACCTCCCGAGGACACTGGGGACATCGGGTTTTGCTGAGCTTAGCAGCTTTTCACCGTCGTACCGAAGGCATCAGACAGACGCTCATCTGCCCTGAAGTGCAGATCTGCAACAGCTCCCGGGAAGACTCTGTCTCTCTGTCTCTCTGTCTCTCTTTCTCTCTCTCTCCAGTCCAAACCATTACAAGACCTGACTTCCACCATCTGGGAATCTAACCCCTCTTATGTCCCTTCTCCTTTTTCTACGATGACTCACCATTATTTTTAACTTTGAAGAGAGAGGAAATTATGGGGATCTTGGAAGCCTGTATTTCTCTCTAGGATTTCCCCAGGGTCAGATAATCGGTGTTACTAAGAGACACTAAGATTTGGCTTCTCCAGGTAATGTGATTTGTTTTCTGTGTGCCATGGTGGTTTGCAGAGAATGACAGGAGCCGGGACACCAGCGGTCGAGGAGGGGGACTGCGGTGGTCGGCGGGGCAGCTGGAACCGCCGGCTCCACATTCCGGCAGCCGCAGAGCTTGGCTGCAGGCAGGGAGGGCAGCATGTCACCAGGGAAAGAGGATTGGGAAGGTGTTAAACTTAAAAGCGGAGTTGGCGCTTTCCTGGAGGGTAGATTGCCTGAGATCGCACGGTTAAATGTTAATTAACCCTTAGCTGCATGCCTGGAAATGAGCTGAGCCCGGCACCCCGCGGGGTCCTCTCGCCACCTCAGGGCTGGATGGGGTTATTTTTCTTCCTTCCTTTCTCTTCCCTTCC
Organism: Edolisoma coerulescens; assembly: GCA_013397115.1. Taxonomy (NCBI): domain Eukaryota; kingdom Metazoa; phylum Chordata; class Aves; order Passeriformes; family Campephagidae; genus Edolisoma; species Edolisoma coerulescens. Next base: position 127,750 of record VWZW01006482.1, on the reverse strand, counting down.
CACTCTCTATTTTTTTTTTTTAACTGGAATTTTTATTTTTAGCCAAAAAATAAGCCCTGGTTTGCCAATGCCAGTTTTGCCACGCTGGTTTTGAACAGGTGATGGTTCCTCAGGTGTTTTCTCTGTTCCACCTAACGGGTTTAGATGGGAGTTGTTGAACTCTGTCCCAAGGAAGGCAAATTAACCCCTCCAGGAAGGGGATAGACGTGCTAGAGAAGGGATCTGCTCTCCTCCCCCCAACTTTATTCCATCTCTCTCTTTCTCAGCAGTCTCGATTTTCTTTCTTCTTCTTTTTTTTTTTTTTTTTTTTGTTTTTTTTTTTTTTCCTCTTTTTTTTTAATCTCATCCCTTCGCCTTTTCATGAGACTCTTCCAAATCTACGTACCTGTCCTTCTGCAGGATAGTAGCCCTGCCCTGAACCCGACCCCACCACCGGGCACTGGGAAGAGTTTAGCATAAGGATTTCTTTTAGAGCCCAATATGACAGTTGCTACTGGAGATCCTGCAGATGAAGCTGCAGCTCTTCCCGGTCACCCGCAGGACACGTACAACCCTGAGACCGACCATGAGTGCTGTGAGAGGGTGGTCATTAACATCTCGGGGCTGCGCTTCGAGACGCAGCTCAAGACACTCGCCCAGTTTCCAGAGACCTTACTAGGGGATCCTAAAAAGAGGATGAGATATTTCGACCCTCTGCGGAACGAGTATTTCTTTGACCGGAACAGACCCAGCTTCGATGCGATTTTGTACTATTACCAGTCCGGGGGGAGGTTGCGGCGGCCGGTCAACGTGCCCTTAGACATCTTCTCCGAAGAGATCCGCTTCTACGAACTGGGGGAAGAAGCCATGGAGATGTTTCGGGAGGATGAAGGCTACATCAAGGAAGAGGAGAGGCCGCTGCCTGAGAACGAGTTTCAGAGACAAGTGTGGTTGCTCTTTGAGTACCCCGAGAGCTCAGGCCCTGCCAGGATTATAGCTATTGTCTCCGTCATGGTGATTTTAATCTCCATCGTCAGCTTTTGCCTGGAAACGTTGCCCATTTTTCGGGATGAGAACGAAGACATGCACGGCAGCGGGCTGAGCCATCCCCCCTACTCCAACAGCAGCATGGGGTACCAGCAGTCCACTTCTTTCACAGACCCCTTCTTCATCGTGGAGACACTTTGCATCATCTGGTTCTCCTTCGAGTTCTTGGTGAGGTTTTTCGCCTGCCCCAGCAAGGCTGGTTTTTTTACCAATATCATGAACATTATAGACATCGTAGCCATCATTCCCTACTTCATCACCTTAGGGACGGAGCTGGCAGAGAAGCCAGAGGATGGTCAGCAGGGCCAGCAAGCCATGTCCTTAGCCATCCTTCGAGTCATCCGCTTGGTGCGGGTCTTCAGGATCTTCAAGCTCTCCCGGCACTCCAAGGGGCTGCAGATCCTGGGGCAGACCCTCAAGGCCAGCATGCGGGAGCTGGGCCTCTTGATATTTTTCCTCTTCATCGGCGTCATCCTCTTCTCCAGCGCCGTCTACTTCGCCGAGGCCGACGAGAGCGAGTCCCAGTTCCCGAGCATCCCCGATGCCTTCTGGTGGGCTGTGGTTTCCATGACGACTGTTGGCTACGGAGACATGGTCCCCACGACCATCGGGGGGAAAATAGTGGGTTCCTTGTGTGCCATCGCTGGCGTATTAACGATTGCCTTACCCGTGCCCGTCATAGTGTCTAACTTCAATTACTTCTACCACCGGGAGACCGAGGGAGAGGAGCAGGCTCAATATTTGCAAGTAACCAGCTGCCCAAAGATCCCCTCTTCCCCTGACCTAAAGAAAAGCAGAAGTGCCTCTACTATTAGTAAGTCTGATTATATGGAGATTCAGGAAGGTGTAAACAATAGCAATGAGGATTTTAGGGAGGAGAACTTGAAGACAGCCAATTGCACCCTAGCTAACACAAACTATGTGAATATCACCAAAATGCTAACCGATGTCTAGTCGCTAAAATCTAGTCCCGTATTTAAAGCTGAAGTGGAACAATTGCAGATATTGAGTGCTGCTCTGCATTGTAGTTAATACAGTATTTTCTACGGTGTATATTTGGTTCTGCATGGGAAGCAATAGCTGTGTAAGTGACTTTTAACCTTTGATTTCCACACCGAATAAGTGTCCATGCAAAAAAAACCCAACAAACCCAAACCATTTTGTTGCCCTTCTCCCATCCCAGGCTCGTGGGTTTCCAAAGGTACGGAGGGGACGGGCACTTCGAGCAGCGGGATGGGGATGCGAGGGGCAGGTGTGGGCCATCCCGGGCTGCCACGAGTCCCGGTCCCTGTCCTGGGTGACAGCCAGCTTCCAGGCACGGGGAACAGCTGGGAAAGGTCAGGCAGAACTTCCTGAAGGGCCGCTGCAGGCGTGGGGCCGGATTGCTGGAGGGCTCGGGTTCCTGCCCCGGGAAAGCCGAGTGCGAACGCGTCGCCCGGCTCGTGTTTCATAACTGAAATGCTGCATGCTGCAATAGTTTCAGCCACTGCAGTGTGCCAGTGTGAGGCCCAGGGGAGGGATAATTAGTGCGATGGCACATTATTTATTAAGTCTTAAATTTTCTATGCGAGGCATCGGGAGGGACGAGTAAATAAATCAAGAGCTTGGAATTTATTTATTTATTTAGATGACACTTCCATCATCAATATTTCCAGGATCACCAAAGACACCTCCACTGACACATTGAAAATGAGTTGGAAAAAGCATCTTTTTTTATATCTATATATAAAACTGGAGCAACTATGCTGTGGCCTATAATATATTTATACTGCAGTGAAACTTAACCAGTAATACAGTACAGCTGCATGGATATTTGTTGCATGAATCTGAATATTTAATACACACACAAATATATATTTTCTTAGTAGACTATACAGTATTCATGTTTATAGTGTTTATAGATTCTCCGGTGGCTCGAAGGAGATTCATGGGAGTTAAAAAAATCTCTGCTATAGTTAAAAACCGGATGGGGAAGGCGTGTGCTGACAACAGTTGGATAGATAACAGGGAAGAGCCTGAGAGATAACAAGGCAAAGCCTGAGTGTCCGAGCATCCAGACACAAGAGCCGATGAATGCAAGCCAGGGAAGGTGAGCTGAAAGTTAAACACCTGCGCTCATTATGGGGCGAGTAATTAGTCATTAATCCTGGTGTCAGGAGCAGAAGCCACGGCGGATCGGAGAGGGCACGAGGAGCAGGTGGAATGGCAGGTTCCAGCTCTCCTGACTTGTTTGTTCAGCAGTTTTCAGCCGTTCCTGTAGAATTCCCGTGTGTGTGTGTATAGATATTTAGAGAGCGACTACAGGGCCGAATCCTCAGCAAACAGGAGGACTCCCCAGCTCAGGGCTGCTGGGATGGTGGGACATGGGCTGGAGCAGGGTGACCTGCCCCTGGAGCCCGTGGGATCACCAGGGCAAGGTGTGTTTTGGGCTTGAAAGCTCCTTTTCAACCACATAGAGCCTCAGTGCTGGGGGTTTGTTCCTTTCTGGTGGAGCGGGCACGTACTGAGGTGGGCTGGGTCTGAGCTGGCACCTCTGATCCTTTGCTTTGCCTTCTTCCAGGGTGTTTAGGAGTGGTGGGTCGAGGTGCAGAGAGCCCGAGGTTCTCTCTCTTCTTCATCCCCAGTGTTATCTGGGGATGGGTGAGAGCTGTTGATCCATGAGGAATCTCACCTGCTTGCCCCATCCCTCTGTGCGTTTCCTTGTGTTTTCCCCATTGCTGACAACCCCCAGGGAGAGGTGCCCTGTTCCTCTTCCAGGTCAGGGGAGACGGATGAAAATCTCTGCCAAGGTCAAGGTGGAGCAAAGCCTCCCTGGGCTGTGGAGCGGGGTTCAGTCGGGGTGAACTTGGGATGAACTGGGGCATGATCAGCCCTGAATCATTGCAGGAAGGGTGAGTACAAGGAGCCTGGGGAGGGGTCGACCAGACCCTTCCTTCCTCAGAGAGGAAACCCCTGCTCCTGACAATAATCCAACCGGTGCTAAAGTATCTACAGCAATGTAGCTCCAAATGCTTCTCCAGGGCAGGATCCATCTTGTGCTGATGGGGCTCCACTGGGCCAGGTGGAATCACTCCTCAGTTTTATTTGATTGATTGATTGATTGATTCAGGCCTGGCTATAATTAATTCCAAGTGTCCATAGTTTGTGCATGGCAGTCCTTGCTTCTGCATGGGACCAGCAGCATCCATGTGCTGGGGTTCGGGGGTGTTCAGGTCCCCGGCCTATCCTTAATTGGATCTCGTTAATTGGGAGCCCTGCACTCCCACTTTGCTGCCGCAGCTTGGGAATGGGAGACCCTGAAGCCCCTTCACGCACACAAAGAAGCCAACACAACCAAAAGCAATAAATCTTGAGTTCTGAAGCTCATCCTGTTGGGACAGGGCTGGCGAGAGTCGCCGGCTCGGGCACGATTCCCAGGGCGGTCGGCCACCTTCCATGGATCCGGCTCGTGGTGGGTCCGTGGGGACAGGAGCTCGCACGGGGGAGCTGCCTGATGTGCTGGGATGCTGCTCACCCACCTCTGAGTGCCCTTAGCACCAGGGGATCCCATTCCTGCTCAGGGTTGAGGTGTTTTGCTGGTGCTTTTGCTGCAGGTGTCGTGGGGGTGCTGGAACTCAGTGAGACTTCGTGGAGTGTCCGGTTGTTCAACGCCCGTGGGCTCGGGGTGCTTCGGGGGAGCGTCGGCCAAAGCTTGGGTGTTGTCGTGGTTTGGTGAGGAGGAAGGTGGGGTTTTGTGGGGTTCTGGGCACAGTGTTTCTGTGGGCTTCCCAAGGCCAGGCAGGAGGGGAGAGTGGATCCGTGAGCAGGATCCAAACGTCCAAACCCGCTCTCCAAGCTGGGGGGTCCTGGCTGCCTTGGGAAGCTCCACAGTCGCTCAGCAGGGGCGAATGGGGATGAAGAGCAAGAGGCCACACTCCTGTTGTCGCTGACGTGAGGTGATGCCTGTCCCCATGGCAGGGGCCGGCACAGCCCGTCCCTTCCTTAGGACAGATCCGGCGCCTCCTGCACTGACCCTGGCAGAAGTTCCTGGGGAAAATGAGCCCTGGTGGGAGAGCGGCTCTGGGCTGTCCTTGTTTGGGGCACAAGGAAAACGCCCAGGATCAGTGCTCAGATGTCTGGATCAGGGTGGGAAGGGTCGGCGAGGGCCGTGGCTGGGAGGGATCCGTGAGCCCACAAGGAGCAGAAGGGTCCAGATTTCTGCCTCGTACAGAGAAATGGTTCCCCTATAGCTTTTAATGGGATTTGTGCCTGCAGGTCGGAGCTCTAGTGCTATTTCTAGCTTTGCTTCTGACTCACTGATGTGATCTTGAACCAGTTTTTCAGGAGGAGACTGTGATATTTTTTTCTTTTCTTTTTCTTTTTTTTTCTTAAGGAATTTGGTTTGCGAGACTCTGGGCCTGTTTCTGTGGAGATGCTGAGCATCCCAATCTCCTCCTGACTCTGAAAGGTGCAAAAATGAGCGGCAAAGTGGCTCAGACTGAGGATGCTAAATTAGGGACTGGGGAAGGGGAAGGTCCCATAGCTGTGTTAGATTTCATCAGGCCTCTAAACAGGTAGTCTGGTTCCTTTCCTCCTCCTGAGGAGCCATTTCCCTCTCTCCAGGGCTGGAGGACTGGAGCTCTCTGGTCTGTGGAGGTGCTCCTGGCTCGGCACCCGGAGGAGGCAGCGCCTCTATTTTAGTTTCAGCTGCTGTGCCACAGTTTCGGAGAGATGGAAAGCTGTGATTACAGAGCGGGTTGTCTTCTAACACCCAACCTCGTGCCCAAGCCTGCAGGCAGCCCATCAGCCCTTTCAGATCTTCCAGAATATCTGCTGAGGGCAATGGGGTGAGGCTCATGTACCAGCTGGATGCTTCCAAGTGATTAGGAAAAAATGATCTCTCTGGAGCACTGTGTTTTATTAGGAAAATTAATCTCTGCAGTGACTGTGTCAAAGTCCTACAGATTTGAATACTGAGCTATAAGAAGAAAAGGATCTCTGGATTGGCATTATGAGAGTGTGGCACGTGGGTGTATAAATATGGGCATATTTGTGCATAAATACACAGAAGGAGAGAAAAAGACAGAGGAGGAGGAGGTATTTCAGGAAGGACCTTGCTTTGTTATCAGATAATTCCTGGGTCAGCCCTTGAAACTGCTGCCAAAGTCTTGCAGCTTTTCCAGAGCTTGCAATATACATGAGGATGGGTCCAAGGAGAGGAGATCTGGATCTCGCCTTGGGAGTGGGAGCATCCTGAGAGAATGGTGGCATTCAGCTCCTTGCACCCCTCTGCAAACAGCAGCTCTGCAGTGTCCCTGTTCCCAGCCCCAGGTCCCCCCTTGGGCCGGTCACGACCATTTCTGTGGGTCCCTTTCTGCAGGGAAAGCCGAGCAGAAGTTGAAGGGGTTTGGTGGAGGCACAGGTGCTGTGCTGCACCGAGCGGGGTTTGGGGTTATCGTTTGTGATGGTTGGATTTGAAGTCTCTTAAATTATGGCGACTTTTGGTCCTGGTGTGGTGGCTCCTATTCTGGAGCCAGGGTAGGTTTATCACAGAATCCTGGAATGCTTTGGGTTGGAAGGGACCTTGAAGCTCACCTTGTTCCACCTCTGCCATGGGCAGGGACACCTTCCACTATCCCAGGTTGCTCCAAGCCCAGTCCAACCTGGCCTTGAAACCTTATCTCAAGATCTTTACCCTGAGACCTCATCCCAAGGTCTAGATCCATGGGGGGAGTTATCCATGGGAGTTATCCATGGGGTTATCCATGGTGGTCACCCGTGGGAGCTGGTCACTGTGCTGCCAGGGTGAGGCTGAGGAAAGAAGGAGCAGAGTCAGCCCCAAACCGTTTTGGTTTGCGCTCCGATTAAGGCTGTGGCTCTCTCCTCACACCCTTGGCAGCATTTGACCTTCTCCACCTGACACGTCCCTTGGTGCCTCCTGTCGGGGAGCAGCCGCTGCCCCTGCCAGGAGCCCCAAGGGGGGACGAGGGTTCCCCCCAAGCACCAGCCACTGCTCTGCCCTTCCCCAGCCCTGTCAGCACCCCTGGCCTCCGTGTCCCCATGATGTTTCTGCATTTGGCTGCCCCAAGTTCACCCTCTGCTCAGAACCGAGTGCTCCGATCCTGCCTCATCCAGTCAGGGGGAGAGGGCCCAGCCCAGGGGCGAAGCAGCCCTGGGAGCACAGCACAGATTTACACCCGGGGACAGGATCCCCCAGCCCAGTTGTGCATGACGAGAGATAAATCCCTTATTCATGTTTTTCCTCCGGAGAGGGGATGGTTTGGCTTGTAGGAGCTGCTGGACATCGTGTAACCACACCAGGTCCACGCACATGGACCCACCACGTCCCCTCCCCAGCCCTGCCTGGCTGTCCTGAGCTTGGGGTTGGTCTTCTGGGGTTTGGTTTTTTGACGATTATTATTTTTTATTTTTTTCTGCTGCCTATAAGATGTAATTATCCATTTGCACTTGCTCCCTCATTGTTTGAGACTGTGCTCTTGTCCTCCAATGTCGTCCCCGAAGCGCAAGGGGAAAAAATGGGTATTGGATCAACCCTGCATGTGGTGCCTAATTTGAGCAAATCAATAGGAAGAGGAAATCCAAGAAGGACTCATCCTAAGGATGCTGGAGCTGAACCTTTTGTTTCCATGGTTACGGGAGAAATGGGACCAGGAATGGAGAGAGGCCTATAAACTGTTAAAGGAGGACTCGTGGGAATTTCAAGTCATTTAACCATGCATTTGCTAGACACAACTTTAGACACCAGCTGGATCCGAATTGCACAGTGTTTATAGAAATTCCTGCTTTATTGACGGCTGGGGGTGCGTGGGAAGGGGCGGGGGGCCCCCGAGTCAATAAGGCTGCCCGTTGTATATAGATATACAGAGCTGTGTACATACATCTCCAAACGAGCATTTGCTGTCTGGTTTATCATCAGTGTATATAATTTATTCTTCACAGAGTATCACAATTTTTGTAAATATCGGCACTAATTAAGAGAAAATAAATATGTATATTATTGAGGAGTTATTTTGATATCAGTTCTGTGGAGGGTGGGAGAGGAAAAAGACAAGTAATTATGTTTTTGATATGTTTTTCTCTACAACTAAACCCTCCGTGAGAAGAGAAAGAAACAGCCTGAACCAGGGGAAATCAGTTTGTGCTCCACCATCAGCCAGTCTGCAGGGGCAGAGTCCCAAAAACCCCTGGGAGGAGGAGCTGATGGCTCTCAGTGTGGACACCGGACACGCTGCGTGGTGTCTATGGCATTCCCATGGGATTTGCTCCAAAAAAGCTCCAGCAGCAACACCAGCGGAGGGGAAGGGGCTGGAACCCGGGTCAAGACCATGTTCCCCATGGTTCCCCACTCCTCCAGCCTGGATATCGGTCACATCCATGCAGGTAACAGGGAATGGGTGGGGCTGGGGGATCACCCTGCTCTTGGAGAACTTGTGGGCACCCAGTGGATGGTTTTGGAAAGCAAATGATGCCTCTTGGAAGAGGGAGAAGCAAACGGACGGGGATGGTGCTGGTAGCACGTCATCTGTGGGGTTGTATCCCTGGAGATGTCTCCTGGTAGAATCTCTGGAAGGAAACGGGGATGGGATCTCTGGCATGACTTCAGCTGTCCTTGCAGAGGAAGGGTTGGTTTGTCTATCCCCAGGGAACAACTGCAACAATATTTTCTCTTGCTGTTTCGACTCCTCTCCCACGAGCACCTTGGGGCGGCAAAGGGCAGGGGAGGTGTTTGGGGCACTTGGTTCTTGTGGTTTGGGGTTTGCCCGTTTGCTTGGTGGCTTTCACAGGACATGTGGCTGCTCTGGGCTTCCCTTCTCAAGGGGAGAACCCACTCTGTGCTCAGAGGATGGAGGCAAAACGCAAGGAGAACAAAGAGATTCTCCTTCTCCCACGATGGGTTGGTCCTGCTCGGCTCTGGGAGGTGGCATCACCTGGTAACCCAAGGGTCAGAGCCAAACCTCCTTCTCAACCACCCCAACTCCCCTCGTAGTGGTCATGGAGGAGCCCCTGGTGTGGGCTCAGAGTCAAGTCTTGGGTTCAAGTGTCACTGTGTCACCCAGGGGATGTCATGTCCCATTCCGTGCCTCAGTTTCCCTGTCTGTAACACAGTTTGCTAAGCTGGACCCAGCAAAATGCAAATCTTAATTCGATGATAGGACAGTGAAAATGCTCAAATGGGTGGCTGAACCTGTGGATGGGTCTTGTTGGGGGAAGAAGGGGTGTTCAAGAGCAGCCAATTATGAACATTTTCGTGTGGAAAACCATTGGCATGCACAGAAAGTAACAGAAGTATTTATGAGCAGTGCACCCTGAGGGGAGTGTCACGCCATTTGCTGTAGAGCTGAGTGGAGGCAATCCCCAAACTGGGCCACTCTGTGCTCCTCAGCCCCGTTTCCAAGCCCACGAGAGGCTCCAGCTGGCTCTGGCAGATGCCGAACCCTTCCCTTATCGGTCTCCTGTTGGCTTGTGGGCTCATAAATATCTAAACACAAAGTGGCACAAGGAGTTTGCAGCAGAGGCTGCTCTGCACGGGCTCTCAGGGCAATGGCAGCGGAGGCTGCGAGGCAGACACGGTAATTATTTTAAATTGCCGGGCTGTCAGCGTGCGGCACCAGCCCAGCCGCGCTCCGAGGATGCGGGAGATGCCATCAGGGGTGTGCATCCTCCTCCAGCCGAACTGCTTGGGTTTTTACACCATTCAAAGAGGCCAGGAGAGGCTGGGAGAATCACCCACCCAAGGTGGAGACCTCCCCGCTCCCAGACAGCTCCTGCTCCCCCAGATTGGCGTCTCCCCGCTCCTGATCCCGACCGCGGCGAGTGGCCGATCCCCGCCGAGCGCAGCCTGGCTGGTTCTGCTGTGCTCACTGACCTACTTTCTGCCACTTTCCTTGCCGAGTGTCGCCTCTCTGGCAGCCAAAACCCCACAAAACCTCTCACGGCTCTGCTCCGGAGCTCACAGAGACCCCCGAGGTGGGCACGGGGATGCTCCCCATCGCGCGGGGACCACATCGCACATTTCGTGGGAGCTCCCCTCCCCACCGAGGGGCTCAAGCTCTCCAAGCCCTGCCCATTTCCATCGAGGAAGGGAAGGACTCAAGTGCCAAGAAAGCACTACCTCTGTTGCTTCTCCTGGAAAGCTCGGGATGCTCAAACCCCATTACAGCCCATCGTGTGTGCCGCAGGGACCAGCAGGAATTTTTAGCCCTCCTGACAGCCTGTGAGCAAATCTGCTTCCATTTGGCAAAGTGGGCACTCGGATCCTGAAAGCACTTCCTGGGCCGGAGCTGGGAGGAGGCCATTAACTGGGAGTTAATGCTGGGAGTGGGAAAGGGAAAATGTTCCCAGAGCCAGGGATGCTGCCGCCCTCCCGGTGGTGCTCTGTGGCTTTCTGGGGTGGTGGGGCTCGGGTGGGAGCTGGTGCTGAGTTGAACCATCACTGCTGCAGTGCTGGTGATTCCAAAGAGCCTTAAGCAGGCAGCTGGGTACAAAACATTCGCAAGGGTGGGCGTGTGAAGCGGGGCCCCCACAATCTATCTTTAGGTAACCTCTAGGCAAAGGTTTGGAGCTTGCACAGCTCCGAGATGAACATTTATCCTGCAGCTCTGGAAATCAGGCCAGGTCTCTCTTTCTCCTTCCCACTTCCTCCTTGCTCCTTCTTCTACCTCCTTTGCATTTGTGTGGGGGGTTGGAAAACCCATTCCTGGGAGCAGCTCTCTCGTCTGCACCTCAGCACAGTGTCCAGGGCGGGAGAAGGGGGCTTTGGCAAAGGAGAGCAATATTTGGGGGTATTAAATATGAACTTGTGTTTTTACAGAGTCAGAATTGGCTCTGCTGAGGCCCCACACCTACAAAGCATTAGGGCAGACAAGTAAGACCCAAGGAGTAAAGCCAGATCTACCCAAATATTAGAGCTCCCCCAGCACTGAGGCCCCTTGTTCCAGTGTTACTCCAATTTCACGGAGAAGGCATTGGTGCCGTCCTCAGCCCGGAGTGCCAAGGTCCTGCTGGGACATCACGGTGCCCTGAGCCTCCCTGTGCTGGGGACCAGCCACGATGAGACTGCCTCAGCTTTTTAATCTAAAATAATAGTGGGCCCAGGGGATCTGGGAAGTTTTTCCCAAAGGCTCAGCAGAAGGTTTACCCCTCTCCTGCTCTCTGTGGCTGCTGTTGCTGGGCAAAGCTCGCTCACCACCCTGGGTGGGCACAGGAGCTGTGGGTGTTGATCCATCCCAGAATTCCATGATGTTCCACAGATGAGTCTTTGGGAGGTTGTTTGTTTAAAGGATGCCTTGCTGAGTTCACAGGGACCCAAGGGGACGGGGGCTGCAGCCCTCGGGTTTGCAGAGAAACCCCAGGGCTGGCGAGAGCTCAGAGTTTGTTTTGCTGCTTCTTTAATGCAGCCGAAACCGGCTCCCGGCAAGAGCCGCGCCAGGGTTTGGGGNCGAGCACCTCTCGGGGCCACGGGCACAGGGCAGGGCGAGGCCCCAGGGACGAGGTTTTACCCAGCGAGAGGCGAAGGTTTGGGGCGGGCAAGGGAAGCAGAACAAATCTCTTCTGCCAGGCACCTGCTCCCTGCCGCCGCAGAAGCGCCAAGGGTGCAGCGTTTGAGAGCGGAGCCTTTTCCGCTTAGGAGCGGGGTTGTCTTCCACTGTCCTTTTATCCTTGGCTAATTAAAGGCAAATCTCAGCCGAAGGAACGCGGTTCTTCATAGCTGAGCTTTAATAACTAGAAAGTGACTGCAAATGCTTGGAGGCAGCTGCAGAAATCCTGGGCAGAAATAGCATTTTTATCTTGCAGCTTACCAGCTTTGGCTCCGGGGATAATAAATTTCTGAGTTGTAGAAGGAGGCAACAGTGGATACAGCCCCATACTGTCCGAGTTTACAAAAGCATCCATTGGATGGCTCAGCTGAGTTCCCAAGTCCTCCCTGAGCAGGACAGCAGAGATCCCGTGGCAGGGGATTGGAACAAGATGACCTTTAAGGTCCCTTCCATCCCAAATCCTTCTGTGGCTCCATGAGGTTACGAGGCCACGGAGAGGTGCTGCCCGTCCCTGCGAGTGCTGTGGGGAAGGGCTTGAGTGAACCCTGTCCCAGCAAACAAAGGTGTCTGCTGCTCCCGGGCAGCTGGGTCTGGCTCCGAGTCCTCTCATCCCACGGAGGGGTCTGCAGGCACCTGGATCCCCTCTGGGAGGAGCATCACCCTGCTCCAGATGTTGCAGGGGAAGGTGAGGGAGGCTGGTGTCACATCCCAGGTGTTGGGTGAGATGTTTAAGATGGATCCTGTGGAGCTCAAAACCGGGCTGGAAGGGGGAAAGTGTGAAGGGAAGATGGATCATGGCTCTTGCCTTCCCCTTTTGCTGCAGCTGCTCTCTGCCCCCTGCCAGCCCTGCGTGGTGGGAGGGCTTTGCTCCAAACTTCGTGTTTTATCCCTGTGGGAGGACTGGGCAGCACCAGGGGGAAGGAGCAGGGCTGGAAGTTGATTTTGAAGCTTCAGATACTCAAACCCAAGCAGTGTGGTCTGCTGGGGTCACCTGGGGCTCAGTGTGCTCCATGGAGAGACTGGCACCTCGGAGGGATGGAGGGATGAGGCTCCCCTTGGCTGTTGGCCTCCCTCCAGCAACTGCACAGATGGCTGCAACTTCTTCACTCCCAGACTAGTCTGATCCATGCTCTTGAACATTCACATGCTGGTTATTTCCACTCTGTAAAAGGCAGAAGGAAAATTTAACCCTGAAGGACCTCCATCAAATCAGAAAGAAGGATGCTCTGCACTTGTATAACATCTCCCAGCCTGGCAGCCCACAGCACTTTACTCACAAATGTTTTTAAAGGTTTTGGGTTACTGTAATGCCCTGAAACCCTTAAGGATGAAAAAAAAACCCCACAGCAATAGAGCATTTGGTATGGCAGGGCATAATTTCATGAAGACAGACACTGAGAAAAAGGATGTGGCATCCAGTAAGGCTGGCAAGGAGCAGGCACGGATAGTAACTATTATTATTCTGATGCTGATGTTGCGTGGCTCTTACACAGTGCTTTTCATTAGGAGCTCTAAAGTGCTTTAGGAAAGGAGAGACTCAGATGTCTGGGCCGTCTGCAGTGATTTCAGCAGAGGAGGGCAGGCGATGGTCTGATGCAGAAGCTCTTACTGCAGTTCACTGGTTGCAGGGCAAGGTCCTCCTCTGCTCAGCTCCTAATGGCATTTTAGTGATTCTTCAGCTTCCAGAAGCCTCCCTGTGCTCCACGCAGGGCTGTGGTCGTGACAAACCAGTGCAGAGCTGGGGGACACCCCTCCCCACGGTCATCCCCCTCCCCTCCACCCCCCAGCATTCCCGTTCCACCTGCAATGAGTGCAGCAGGCATGCTGAAATCCCAGCATTTTTGATCATTGGAATTGCAGCTTTCCCACAGTGGGAGGACACACGAGGTCCCTGGGGGAGGACACTTGGTGAGCCACCCCAGAGGGGTTTGTGCTGCGCAAGGACGGACAGAAAGGGCATCACAAGAGCTCCTGGCACAGCTCTGCGGCACAAATTCTCCTCTGGTTTTCCTCCCCGCTCTGGCTGGGGGCCAGCAGGTAACAGGAGCTGCCCTGCATCGTGGCCCTGCGGCTGCCTGGCTCCCGGACACCCGCGCCCACCCCTGGAGCAGCAGCAGCAGCTCCGGCCTCGCAGCCTCCTCGGGGCAGCTCCATCCTTCCATTCCCGCTGCCTGCAGCACCCAGGGGCAGAGAGGAGCTGCTGGAGGCGAGCTGGACTCCTGCCCTGGCTGAGAGGGAAATGCTGCTCGGAAAAGAACAGAAGCCCAGTCCGGGGTGCTCCTGGGTGCTGCTGATGTCCAGCCTGCGGTGGAAGGAGCCTGGGTTTGACGTGGGGCAGCCCTGGAACTGCCGACTCTCTTGGGGGGTTTGCAGTGAGCTCAGCCTTGGCCTGGCCTCCCCCACCTGTGGGGACTGAGTTTTTTGGCTGCCTTTGCCATTGGGCTCCTTAAGCACTGAGCTGTTTGCCAGGGGGTGCCCCAGATCACGCCACATCCGTGGGACACGTGCAGGACTCACTCCTGTACGCAGGGACGTGAAAATACCCTCATTAAATCCCAGTGAGCACTGGTTTGAGATCCCTCCATTCCCTAGTTCAGCCTTAGTGATGATGCTGAAGAGGAAAATAACCCATGGGTTTAGCTCAGGTGGCTCCCAGGTGGGACAGGGGCACCGTGGCCATGGTGGGGATGGTCACAGGGAGAAAACAATCCCTGTCAGCTCCAGAGAGAGAAGCTGAGACGCTTTTGGCCACGCTGCCTTGGGTAAGTGGGATGGCAGTGGGATGCCCTGCTGGTGGGAAAGGGTTTGCTCAGGTGGCTTCTCCCTGGCAGGGGCTGCTCAGGGAAAGCTTGATTCAGCTCTGCTGTGGGATGTGGCTCCCAGGAACTTGTCGTCTCCCTCCCCAGCAGCATCCCAGGAGCTCGTCCTCTCCCTCCCCAGCAGCACCCCCGGAACTCGCCCTCTCCCTCCCCAGCAGCACCCCCGGACCTCGCCCTCTCCCTCCCCAGCAGCACCCCAGGAACTCGCCCTCTCCCTCCCCAGCAGCACCCCAGGAACTCGCCCTCTCCCTCCCCAGCAGCACCCCAGGA